>JACCEG010000498.1:44302-102316 GCA_014065205.1 Tuber brumale
CGGGCCAGTCGAAACTCTCTCTCTTGGAAAGCGCCGCTATTTTGTTCTCTTCACAGATGAGTATACAAGATATACGTATGGTTATTTTATGCACCAAAAGTCAGACACGTTCAACTACTTTCTGGAGTTTAAGGCTGAGGCAGAGAAGGCTACTGGCGAGAAGATTCAGTCCCTTAGAAGTGACGGTGGAGGGGAATACCAAGGGAAGAGATTTCTTGACTACCTCCGTGTAAATGGGATTCGGAGTGAATGTACTACCCCATACACCCCTCAAGAAAATGGACTTGCAGAACATCAAAACCGTACACTCATGAACAAGGTCTTGAGCATGATGTCTAGTGTAGGAGCACCTAAGGCATTTTAGGTTCTAGCCTGTGAGACAGCTATATATCTCCGGAATCGTTCTCCCAGCAGCCCTCTAAAAGGAAAGACCGCTTACGAGATGTGGTTTGGCAGAATGCCCGATGTCAGTCACCTACGTGTCTGAGGATGTAAGGTCATGTATGGGATACCGAAGGAGCACCGGAAGAAGTTAGATTACAAGGCGAAAAATGGAATCTTTATCGGATATTGCTTGACGTCGAAGCATTATAAGATCTTTGATACTGAGAGTCGCCACTTAGTTACCAGCCGCGATGTAATTTTCTATGAAGAACGTGGACATTGGAAATCGGCAGTGGAGATTTCTTCTGAGAAAGGTAGCAGTGCAGGTGAGAAGTATCCAGAGCAGTATGGATTGGGAGAATTATTTGGGAGCAGCTTGGAATCCGATGATGAGGACCAAGAACCAGATAAGGGAGAACAAGAAGAACTCGGGATAATACATGTAAGGCCACTGGCACAACGCATTGAGAAACCCGTTCATAGATACTTTGGAAGTACTCCCAGGATCAGTACCGATAGGGCCAGTGCGAGGCCCAGTCCTAATCAACTTATGCGGGAATTGAAAGCTTTACCATCGAATTTGGGACGAGCATGGGATTTGGAGACCGCACAGCCTGAGGAAGAAGGGAATGAAGTCACTACAGGTGAAGCTGATTTTCTTGGAATGGTGGAGGCTGGTCCACAGTCTATTCAGGAAGCACTTAGATCACCCGAAAAGGACATGTGGATGAAGGCTATAGAGGAAGAAATTGATAATCTAGAAAGGCTTAAGACTTGGGTCGTGGTGGAAAAGGTGCCTACAGGCAAGGAGGCAATTACATCACGATTGGTATTGCAAAGAAAGTTGGGTTCAGATGGGGGTCATGAACGGTATAAGGCCCGATTGGTTGCCCATGGCTTTAAGCAGAAACCCGGAACAGACTTCTTGCATACCTATGCTCCATTGGTTTCACTTAGCACTGTTCGACTAGTGTTGTCATTCGCGGCTGCCCACGACTACGAGATCCATCAGCTGGATGTTGTTGCAGCTTTCCTGGAAAGTGATATTAAAGAGCAGATTTATCTGCAGTTGCCATTAGGGTTTGAAGTTGTAGGAGGTAGAGCGCAGAAGGATGCTGGTGGAGTCGTATATACAGGCAGGCAGGAACCAGTATGTGTTCGCATTCTGAAGAGTCTCTATGGTCTGCGACAATCTGCACTCAATTGGTATGGGAAGCTGGATAGTGAACTGGTCAGGAATGGGTTTAGGAAGAGTGAATGGGAAACTGGTGTCTACTATCAGGGGGAGCTGGTTCTCCTTGTATGGGTGGACGATATTTTGCTGGTTGGGGGGAGAAGTGCTGTGGAGGCAACTAGGAAAATTCTCCAAAACACCTTCACCGTACGAGATATGGGCCCAATAGGACACTTTCTGGGTATGCGGGTTACCCGCAATATGAGGATGAAGGTGATAACTCTCGACCAGTCAGGGTATATCTTACAGGTTCTACGAAGATTCCAGATGCATGGGGCGAAAGGCGTAAACGCCCCACTTGACCCAGGAATGTCCTTGTTAAAAAGGAATGGAAAGATGACTACGATGGGTGAAGAGGCAAGGACAGCAGGAAAAGGAGTGGATCTTCTGGCCGATCGTGCTGGTGAGGGTAAGGCGGATCAAAAAGAGTATCAAGAGATTGTGGGAAGTCTCAACTATGCCGCCATTGCTACACGTCCAGATATTTCGTTTGCAGTAGGAGTGTTGGGGAGATTTGCCTCCGATCCAGCTCCAAGGCACATGATAATGGCTAGACGTGTGATGAGGTACCTGTCAAGGACAGTGGACTATCGGCTGAATTTGGGCATGAGGGACGGAATACAGAGCCCATACAGGACCATTGCCCTTTACACGGATTCCGATTTTGCTGGAGATCCTAACTCTATAAAATCTACAACAGGGATGGTTATTCGTGATCGGTATGGCTCAATTATTGCATGGCAATCGAAAAAGCAGTCGAAAACAGCCAAGAGCACTGCCGATGCCGAATATATCGATACAGCAACCAGTCTCGATGAAGGCATTTGGATCCACAAACTGGATCACGAATTGCACCAGTCATTGACAGTCACTTCCCGCAAGACAAGTCAGCTACCTGTGGAATGCGAGTCACTTCCTGTCTACAGTGACAATCAGGCAAATATTAAAAATGCAAACATGGGCGAATATCAGACTCCAAGCAAGACGGTCGGGGTTAAATTTCATTGGATCAAGGACCAGGTTCGCGATGGCACTATTACCATCACCTACATACCGACCACTGAGATGATCGCAGATGGATTTACAAAAATCTATGGCAAAGTTAAGCAAGCCGAATTTGTGGAGAAACTAGGCCTAACCTCAGAGGATTGAGAGCGGCAAGTTTCAGGGGGAGTGTTGGAAGGATGATGTTGACATTACCGCGTGGTAGATGGAAAGTGTATAGATGACGATCGTATCCGGATGGGGACATCATGATCAACTGGTGACGGTCATATTACCTGTTTGTGTTTTTCAGGTACACCATAGGTGGCCACATCCGATGTCTATATAGTTAGCCCAATTTCCCTCTCCCAAGAAGGTGGGATGCTTAAGAGAAAAAAAAATAGAAATACAGATCGCACGAGCAAAGAGTCCAAGTTCTGTGTGAAATATCTTTTTATCGTTTACCACTGTGCCATTAATACTAGAGGCATCAACATCTTGAGTGTCAAGCACACCCTCAACTGGCATCAGTTACACATGAATCTCGCTCAGACACCTTGATTTATTGTAGATTGCAAGTAGCCGGCGTAATGCTTTCGCACACACCACTTTGTGACCTCACAAGTCTCTAAGGGTTTCTTGCTGGTAGGTCACTTTGGTGTGCGCGAAAGCATTTCCCTGCCCACCCCTCCATCATAGAAAGATTAAGCCAAGCACTGGCACTAGTTAGCATCTCGCCATGACCACTGTTCTCAGCAGTGCAGCTTGGTACTCGTATTCTGGGCACTACACCACTCCAGAGCTACAATGTATATCCCCCGAATTGGGTAGTGTTTTGACCTGGACTGAATGCCTCAGCAGCCGGGGGTATACTCAAGGGCTTGTGATGAACGAACGAAGGAATCGGTCGCACACCGTGTCTGAGTGTCAACCGCACCCTGAGATCGGCCTCTTGACGCTTGCTACCACACATGAGCGTCAACCACACTGTGAAATGATAGGCTGACCGCGTTCCAAGGTCAGTCGTACCCCGCGTTAGACTGGGAGTACAAGTTCCAGGAGTGATGTTTTCGCACACACCAAAGTGGCCTACCAGCAAAAATCCCTTAAAGGCTGATGGGCCACAAAGTGGTGTGTGCGAAAGACATCCCCCCTGGCACTTGCACCCTCAACCAGGCGACACCCTCAGCTAGGCGCGCCTCGCTGAGGGCACCCCCAAGTCTAGAGGCTTTGCCAATGGACTCCTGATGTGGGCCAAAGGAGGTTCTTGTCCAACAATATCGCTAGGATCTGACTCTGGATGTGAAATCGCAAAGTCTTTAATAGGCTAATCGGAGGTGGGCCAGAATAAATGAAGGGTCCGGAGCACGGGTGGCTCCAGCCGGAACCGGATGTCTGACCATTGATGGGGGAACACCTATCATGCTCTAGGAGTACCGGTATATGTAGTATGCTTTGTTGCTATGCCGGTACCACGTGAGCGATGTACGGTACTCGTAGCGTAATGCGCTAATTCTCGGTTTCTCCGTGACGGACTACGGCAGGTCTGTCGAACCACCTGCAAATACCCTAGAGGGCATGTACTGTAATAACCGAAGATATAATCAGGGCCTTGCCACCTCCCGATTCCCACCCATAATCTCAGCTTCAAGTCTGCACCCCTGGAGCTCCACTCCATGCTTCTGCTCTATGTCCCCAACACACTCGCACCGGCTTCCAGAGGAGGTGTACCTTTGCTCACTTCCGCCTGAGCTACAATTGATGATAGCAAATTGGTTATCACCTGGGGACATGAGCTGCCTTGCTCAGACCTCTAGTTACTACCGTGCCTTACTAACCACAACCCTCTACAATTCTGTGTGCTGTGATGGGAGGGTGGCCTACGCGAGACGGGCATTGTTAGCTGCAGCACACCGTGGCGCCCAGGCTACGCTAGGGTTACTTAGGCGTGCGGGGATCGTTGGGCTTCGTGGAATGGAGCCTCTGCTACATGATGCCTTGGGTGTGCAAGATACTGTTTTCAATATTCTTTTAGACTGTGGGTTCGATGTCAATGCGGTAGACAGGATGCGGCGAACACCATTACATCTGGCGGCGGAGCATGGAATGCGAGAGATTGTGAGGCTGTTGCTGGCACATCCGGATATCACAAGGGACGAAGACAATGAATATGGGGATACACCCTTGCATGTGGCAGTTCGGCATCAGCGGAAAGACATAGCGATCGCTCTACTGGAGGGTCGCGCTTATACAGGCTCCTATAATCGGGCCGGCCAAACACCATTGCTCCTAGCAATCGAGGGCGGGTCCACAGTAATGGTGGGAATCTTACTCGCAGTTCCTCGAGTTCATGTAAACGCGTCACATATTGGTGGTGCACACTCCGGATTACCAGCACTACATACTGCCATAGCCTTAGCGGGTGATAAGGTTGTAGATATGTTGCTTGCTCACCCCGGTCTCGATCTCGCGATGCGAACAGGAGGGCGGGAGATAATAGTGCAGTTAGAGACCACTGACCTTGTAGTAGTACCCCCTCATTGCAGCGCACTGCGGCTTGCGGGACTAGTCAACCGCAAGAGCGTTGTGCAATTGCTCCAGGCGCGGCTCTGGGAGGAGCGGTCAGAAGGTGTGGAACGGCTATTAGAACGATTGGAAGGGGCAGAAAGGCTATCGGAACGGCTATTAGAACGATTGGGACGGGCAGAAGGGCTATCGGAACGGCTATTAGAACGATTGGAAGGGGCAGAAAGGCTATTGGAACGGCTAGTGGAACGATCGGAAGGTGTGCAAGGACGATTGGAGTGTGGGGATCGCGGGTGATAATGTGGACAGACGATCCCTCTTGACCGCAGGGTGCTGTTCACACCAGTGCCGGGTGTCCTAAATGCCTAATTAGTTCATTTGTAATACACCGACCGCAGATGGGGCAGGGAAACAGGCAGGGTCCCGGTGGCGGGACATTTGTGATATTGTATCTCGCCTTCAGTACTTTATGGCAGTAAATGTCACAAGATGTTAAATATATTACAATTAGAATAGATAGATTCAGGTCTCCACCATTCCTACTCCACGTGCCTCGAAGCGCTCCTTAACACATTGCCGTTTGGGGGGTCGCCCAATACCGAACGTCTGAGACCCACGTTTTAAATGGTTCGGCGTTCCAAAGGGACTGTATAAACACTGCCTCTGTACCAATTCATGAAGAGTGAATGGAGAGCCAGCTATTGGTCGCGACCCCTAGTAGCGAGCATGTAGGTCAATCGCGACCTCCACCTGGAGGTCAATAACAGTAAAACGGACGCTACCACCATGGTCGCTACTCAGTACTTCGCCACATCGAATGAACTGGGTCTGTTGCCTTGCCAGCCCCTCAAGGATTAGCCTTCGCAACCTTTCACCCAGCCGACATTGGATACGGCCTTTACAGGTATAGCTCCCCCGCTCATAGAACGGCATTCCCGCTAACTCAAAGTAGAACAGGTTAGCTATCATTGCCCATGCTGTCGCATTTAACGCATGAATTGGCGGGCTTCTCAAGCACAGCCCAGGCATCTCAGCTGTATCATCGATACTCGGTTCTCTCCCCTGGATTTGAATGTTCAACCGATAGAACCTATTCTTCCGCCTCAATGGCAATCCCCCTAGTAGCCTTTGCCATGTAGGCTCGCCATCCAGAAGATACATGTAGGAGCGGTATGCCCGCAACAGAAAGCCATTCCGCCGCGTAAGGCCGCTGCCCCTAGAGGATTGTGGTGGCCCAACTGTGAATTGCTCAGTTAAATGTGGTGTGTAAAGGGCCGACCCGGTGCCTACGGAGACCACGTTATCAGGTTCCGGCGCGCCGGGCCAGATGTACTTGGACTCCGATAGAGCAGAACTGGTAGGGTTATTCTGGCATAGACCTCCATCCTGGAACGTCCCAAGACCAACAAGTAGCTTCGGGCTGAAGTACCTGTATCGCCTCAGCAGAAGGGTCAGATCGGTAGATAGACTCGCTTACCATGGCGCTGCCGACGTACATCGTGCCCTGTAAGCCTGTCAGGTCATGATAGTCAAGAGGGGGAGATTAGCCTACGCCTCCCAGACCCTTGTCCCACCGTTGTATGGCCGTATAAGTGTATACCCTTTATCATCAATCATAACCTGAGTGCCAGGGGGGGGGGGGGTTGACACCTACCGCAGTCTGCTGACCGTGCCCCACCGTTGTTGTAACTTGTAAATATACATGGAAGGGAGTTTGTTGTGGTGGCAGTTACAGCAACCTTGGTTCTGTTATTGTCCGAAGTAAAGATATCCCGCTCAGAGCCAAATGCTTCCTGCAGTGCCTCCTCGATTGTCTCGGCACTGTACTGGCTATCAGCTACAAACGAGAGGATGTAGTCGATAATACGAGGTAAGATGGGTAAGCATGTGAGATGAGGTCTTCTGAAAGCCCTATTCGCCAGGCGGATGAACTGTCGGAGACATTCCTCAGCTGGCTAGCCCCGTGAAAACAGCCCCAGTGTTATAAGGCCTCCTATTATCACAGGATTAGTACGGCCCCGAGATACCCACATATCATGGTATCCTACCTGAGCTTGTACCAATTGCCAGATCGAATAGGTCCTGTATCGGGAGCTCCACACCAATAATCCGGCTGACCGCAGCCTCAAGCCGAACAAGTGAGGTAAGGGCGACCACCCCCCGTACACCACCGCCATCAACAGCTAGTATTCTGGCGCCAGCTGTAGGTGGCTTTATATGGACCCTAACCCCATCGAACCTAGCAGAACAAATTACACACTCAAGGATATGGAATGTATAAGCTTGATCGTTACAACGCTCACCAAAGACCTGAAGGCATATCTCACAGAATGAATGCCCACAGGGCAGTCTCCTTTCCGGGAAGCGTGCAAGGCATCCAAGACATACTTGACTAGAGATAGGCTTATCGATAGGCTCCCATTGCCTCTTGAGTGTCTTGCGATAATATTCTGCAGACCCCATGCTATAGTCATGGACAGCGCATATCTCATCCTGAACAAGGGATCTGATACTCGCGAGGGATGCGATTGGGGAGTTGACCCGCGCCCTCTGTATTGCTGTCTCACATGGGGCACGGTATAATGTGTCGAAGATACAGAGAGGTGGAAAGGCTATCAGGTTGTTATTGACTTTGTATATATAGGGTAGCTTGGGTCTACGTACCATGCATCCGTGGGGGCATTGCGTTGAAGGCAATACTCGAGGCTATCAGCCGAGAGGCACGGTGGAACCGCTGAGGACCAAGGATATTTAGGAATGCCTCAAGGCAGAGAGAGATCGTTGGCGGCACCGGGTTCAGATACCGTGAAGCGATTATCGGGTTAAAAGGGTCATCCAACGTCTCTGCGGCATGGTCGCAGGCCTGCCCAAATAATGCGATCATATGGGAAAAGGAATAAAGGGTTTGACTATGACGCCTTCTCTCTCTGGCCCTGTGGCAGCTAGCCAATATGTGCCCCATAATATGTGCATCCGATACCTCCACCACCTCGATACCTAGGGGGCATGATGCCCCCATTGTGCGCATCATATCTGAGAGCAGTTGCGTCTCCACTGTATCAATGGCGGGAGTCCGAGGTGTATTTGTGGCGGGCCCGCGAATTACAACGATCTCCGGGAACCACAATCCCACCCCTAACAGGCTGCCCCAGTGCGATATGAACCTAACCACACCCCATAGCCCACCGACATCGGAGGCAAAGATACAGAGAACATGTGTAAAAGGACCTAGTAGCTGCCCACATAATAGTTGGCGAACCCTATCGTAAGGGCGATATCCATCACCATCCCCTCCAAGCCAGAGGAGGGGTCGTCGTGCATGCGGTATGCATTGGAGGTCGCTGTCTAGACTGGCTTCAGGTGTCAGGTCAAGGCTCAGAAGACCACAATCCGCAAGGAGTATCGGCTCTGTCATTCCAGCATTAGTATGGCAATATAGGTGGACACCCGGCTGGCCATGGCCGCCAGTTAGTATCGTACTAAGGGCCCTGTACTGCGAGTCCCTTCCTATTAACGAGATGAGTACGGGTTGCGTATTCGTCACTGATGTTGCTGCTAGCGCCTGAAGCCGGTCGTATTCAAGAAGGCAGATCTGGTTAGTGTCGCGCACTATAGTCAGCCAGAGGCTGTGGTTAGGATACGCCATAGTTAGTTGTACGATATTATCACTCGTGGCAGGTGGGCAGCAGCGGCCACTTAAGACCCCCCAGGATCGCCCCGGCAGGGTCGCACCCCCTTTGAGGTGTATCCAAATCCCGGCCAGTCCAAGACGGGTGATCCCACATCTGAGGTTGCCGTGAGGGGTATCGGTCCAGGGCGGACACCCTTGTTGGCTGCCCCTTCCTAGATGCACTCCCATTAAGGCCTATGTAGATCCTAGACAGTCCCCGATGGGGCGTCACCCCATTCAAGATGCAGAGGCAGGTATAGACATTATAAATGCAGTACCACCCGTGGTAACCTTGGACTACATCCTGGATTCATGGTTCGAGCATCACGCCTCTTGCCCGAGACTACATCATAGGTTAGCGATTGATTTATCTAGTGCTAGCGAGAATAGGGTACTTGCAATTGTGCCTGATGGGGGCCTATAACCTCGTCCAGCGGTTGCGCAGTCTCACAGCAATGGCCCCTGCTCAGTTACTCTATCTTTCTCTCCTACTATCCCTAGTGCCTGCCCAATCGGAATTTAGCAATGGGTAAGCACGTTCGGCCACTCTGTATAACGGAACTAACCACCACCAAGTTCCGAAATCTAACTACCTCGACATATCGTGTGAACGCAACGGGGACGAGTACGGAGCAGGACCTCCCTGATATCACAGCAGGCTGTGAGGGTGTCGTGTGGTCCGTCCAGACTATACCGACCGCTAGTTCACTAAGTAATGGTTTACCGCCGACCACTATCTCGGCGGAAGGGCCTAGAGGTACCAACGCCTCCACAATCACGGGGACTGGCAGGGTCGCAACGGAGACCGCATTCATGAGCTTGGGTACACATAGATGTCATTCCTGTTCACCCTGGTTACTTTGCTGTGCCTTCATAGTGGCCGCTGGACTAGCATTCAATATGGTGGGCTAGGCATACATGTGCATAGTCGCCGGACTGTCACAGGTGGCTTTAGGATCGGCTGTAGGGTGGTAGCAGGGCCTGTGGGGCCTGGCGGAATTCGTAGCAATATAGGAATAACAAACGAATTACCAATTTGGGAGATAGCATATGTAGGCTAAACCGGGTTAGGGAATCTGGGTGGTAGAAGCCGCACGCTCCCCAGTGTCGGCAACGCTTTAGATGGGAGCGCTACGAGTGATACCCCATGAGTGCCTGCTGCGAAGGAAATAAGTCTATAATTACTATACACCAAGGACAGCCCCTAAGCCCATATACCAGCATGGCCCAGCCAGGCCGTCATGGACCGGCATCATGCGTTGTGGCGGCAGTTCGGTGGTACGGGGATAATAAATTTGATTGAAGCGGATCACGAAAGCCCGCAATCGCTGCACTAAATATTTGTTGACAGAGAGAGAGTACCGTACGTATTGGGCCATCATTGTGGATGGGGTAGCCTGGGGATAAAGGGGACTTGAGAGGAGGGAGAGGGCCTGTGTAACGGGGCTCACAATACTGGTACATAACTAAATTCAGAGCTGGCCCATAGAGTACATACCAGCGCTTGCAATAGGGTTCAATGGCAAAGGATACGGGATGGTTCCAATATGGATTCCTCCCACCACAGGTCCTTATGGGATTCCCTACCATTACCCTCCTGCGGAATCTCCCACTGCAATCCCCCACGGAATATCTGGCATCATTCCCATACGGAACCTTACCACCATAGATCCCCGCGGGGTATCTACCCTGGTTCCCATATGGACTCCCCCCACCACAGACCCTTACGGGATTCCCCACCATTATTCCCCTGCGGAATCCCCTACTGCAATCCCCCACGGAATATCTGGCATCATTCCCATACGGAACCTTACCACCATAGATCCCCACGGCGCATCTGCCATGGTTCCCATATGGATTCCCCCCACCACAAATCCTTATGGGATCCCTACCATTTGTTCCCCTGCGGATACCCCCATTGTAGTCCCATATGGACCCTTTCCTACATTGGCTCCCCTACGGATCCCTCCCACTATAGATCCCCACGGAGTACCCGAGTATCTGCCATGGCTCCCCTATGGATCCCTCCCACCACATATTCCCTACGGACCTCTGCCATGGTTATACAGATCACTACCAGGGCAACCCCTATGGGTCCCTTAGAGCGGCCTCCCCCTCCCAGATGCCCTACAGTTGCTGCGGTATGAAACCCCTCCACCGCATCCCAATGGGGCCCCCACCGTCCCTCACCCATAGCCGCGCGGCTTGTTGAGTATGTCGCACTAAGGTCGATCACGTCACATTGCCAAAGATTACGGCTGAAAGGTGTTAGGCATGAGGAAAGGGCGTAGTAGAGAGCACGGTGAATAACTTAGTGTATATTCAAAGATTTCCAAGCGATAGCAGTGTAACCTTGACCGCCATCTTTGAGAACCCAGGTGCTACCATATACCATAGTAGCATTGTACCATTTGACTTCCAGGTGTATTAGCCACAAGGTAGGAACATCTCGGGCCTTGAAGCTGTCTGTAATGAGCATGGAACTGATAGGCCCCAGATGCTGTAGATGAAGAGGGAAACCATAATCGGTTACCGGCCCTACCAAAGCTCTCATGGTTCATATTTGGGTCCACCAGTATTTATAGAAAAGGGAAAGAGAAATGCCGGTCGGACCGGTGGTATTGGGCGCAACAATCTGAATGCAGCACAGACTCACTACAGAGGCGTTTACGGGAACACGGCTAGGTATAAACGGGGTTGATAGTGGCTGCGCAGTGTTTAAGGAGTCACACATGGGCTATTAGACATCGCAAGCACATAGTATAATTGAACTTAACCAAGCTCCTGGACAACAGGGATGTATACGCAGACGGTGTACAATTTCGAAACCAACATATTGTTTCTGTTGGAGATCCGGTATGTCACTCGACAAACTCCAAATGCACGACATCCTGTGGACATGCGCAGCAAGCAAGCGATATCGCAATTTCATAGTTCGCCATTTGATTACCGGTTTACGCGTTTAACTGTCCATCCGTCCCCCGTTTCGCTATTCCCCTGTCCGTTGTTCGCCTGTTTGTTCTGTCGTTTGTGAGTTCGTTTAGTTGGCAATGGGAGCGTTGGGGAGACGGCGGGGATCGTAGTGGAAACTATGGACAGTAGGGGTTTCTGAAGCTTGTGTTTCCTGCTTGTTAGCCGGGGAGAGTGCGAAGGAATGGGGTAGACCTGAATTGGAGATTACCAAACTGAGTTCAATATAATTTATTATCCTTGTTAACCAACCCGGCTTCAACCCGCTGAGTCAGGTGGAGACCAGCTTTGAGAGCAGCAGAGATTATCGACCGGACACCATACAGTGGAGTCTTTGGAATAAAGATAATTAATTGTTTAGGGGCATCAGTCGAGACGAGTGGAGGGACAGTGGAGAAAGTGATGACCTTTGGAGCCGAGATTACTGAGAGTAAACTAAGCGTGGACTAAGTAGAGACTTGGAGTAGACGGAGCATAGATATGATGTAGAGCTCTTAGAGTGAGGGATGTTACAGCAGAGTCGCTGGAGCGGAGGCGTTGGAGAGGCGTTGGAGCGGAGGTGTGGATGGAGGTATCGGATACGGGGACCCTAGACGAAGGTCCTTGAACTAGGATCATCAAGCGAGGCTATGCCACCAAGATGAGAAAGCCCACTAGCAGGGGACGAAGGAGACAAAAGGCTATAGGTCGCGGTGTAGATGGGGAAGGTTGATTGGGGAAGAGATGGGGAGAGGAGGCAAACTATACCGGCGCGGCAAAGCATCTTTGCATGTCAGATCGCCAATACAAATTGGACACGCGGAGCCTCATGACCTATTGTAGTAGCGCGGCTGAGTGTCTCTGAGCTGTACAAGTCCCAGGCATGTACTCGTAAATGCCTGACAAGCTCCCCTTCCGCTATTTTCCTGACCCCTACTTTTGCCTTCCCTTCGGGGTAGGTGGAGGCGGGGCTCAACACCACAACGTCTCTACCAACCTCACGATTATCTCCCCAGTGCTGAACCTTTAGGGCTTCATAGGGGAGGGACCCAATTTCTATCGTGGGTTACAACAGTTTCAGGCCATCTCTGCTACCAGGCCTGTCCCCTCTGGCAGATTATGGTTCCCTCCTCGCTTTCCTCCCTCCATGGTTGGCAGTCTCGCCTCTAAGCTGTGTGAGGTTACGATCTTTCCCTTCCTTTCCAGCTTTTATTCTTCATTGACCTGCGCTAGGTCAGCTTTGCTGTCTACCTACATTTAGTACACACGGCAATGCGCGGTTGATATTCCACTGTCTCCAGCTGCACCCCCGTCTGACCCGCCGTTATGATATCTCCGCTGGAGGCCGGCACGCGCAGGATGGTCACCTTTACTACACGAAAGGAATGTTTACGGGCCCTCCTCTATGTCCCACCTGCTAGCCAAGGCTGGGCCGGGCTGAAAGCTGCGGAATACTGTTTGTTCAAGGGGATTTCTTGTGTATATTGGGAGCTTTCTGCAGGCTGCTCACGAGGAGCTGGGACAGTGGAGGATAGTAGATTTACAGTGTGGGCTTTCTTGTTGCTTCCTGGCGGTGCATTTCTGGGCCCGGTATTTGGTTTTGTCACTGAGGGTGTGAGGGACCTTCTTGCTTTCTTGGTGGCTTGCCTTGAACTGCGCTCTGGTGGGGTACTGAACGTGTGGTTGGTCCCATACCAGAGGGACTTGGGGCGGCTTGCCTTTCCCTAGGCCTATTAGGCATATGGATATTCAGAGGTGCACAGACCCCTTGGTAGTGTACCTAGACACAGGTTGGAACCGCCTCTCGGGAGATGCGGGGAAAGGTAGGGTTAACGGGCTTTGTTCTTTACCCAAGGTGGTAACTAGCGAAGCAAAGTCTGGAGGCTTTAACTGAAGTTGTTGAATATACTTCTTACTATATCGTGACTACTGAAGTCACAGAGATATTTGGTGGATCTCAACTAAAGATTCCCGAAGTGAACTGAAGAAAGTAACTGCGCAACTAAGTATATTGAAAACTCTGTCAGTCGAAGTCTGTTTCTTCCAATGTGAAAGATACCAGTTCTTAAATACACTTCTTAGGCTACCGAGATCCTTTGTTCTCACAACGTATTAGACTCCAAAATGGTACCCTTGAAACCCAATATAAAACATATAGAGTATCAAACCAATACTCGTAACTAAACATATAACATATAGAGTATCAAACCCTATTCTCGAAACCAAACATAAAATATATAGAGTATCAAACCCTATACTATCAGGCTAGAGGCACAACCCATTTCCTGAAACAATGTCAAAACACAAATAGTATCAACTGATACCTGAAAATCATAAACCAGTAACCAGTACCGGTTACATCCTGAAAACAAAATAAAACCCTGGTTTCAAAATGACAGAAAAATTCCTAATCTTCGCTATTGTAACCGCCTCTCGGGAGATGCAGTAATCGTAGGGTTAACGGGCTTTGTTCTGTACTGGGGCGGTAGCTAGCGAATCAAAGTCCGGAGGCTTTAGCCAAGGTTGTTGAATAGACTTCTTACTGTGTCGCAAGTACTGAAGTCTCCGAGATGTTTGGTAGTTCTCAAAACTAAAGATTCTGGAAGCGAACTGAAGAGAGTAACTGTTCAACCAAGTATATTGAAAACTCTGTCTGCCGAAGTCTGCCTCTTCTAACGAGAAGAATAGCAGTTCTTAAATACACTTCTGAGGCTACCGGGAGCCTTGTTCTCATATCATAATGGACTCCAAAATGGTAGCCTTGAAACCAAACATAAAACATATAGAGTATCAAACCGATACTTGAAACTAAACATAAAACATATAGAGTATCAAACCGATACTCGAAACCAAACATAAAACATATAGAGTATCAAACCCTATACTATCAGGCTAGAGGTATACCTCTTTTCTTGAAACAAATTCAAAACTCAAACAGTATCAACTGATACATAAAAATCCTAAACCAGTAACCAGTACCAGTTACACCCCGAAAACAAAATGAAACCCTTATTTCAAAATACAACCAGAAAATTCCTAATCCTCGCTATCATAATCAGAATTCAAATAATGATCCCAAAAACCTCTATCAACCAGGGGTACATTTTGATAGCTCTCAAAACCATCTTTAGTAGGAGAGTAACAAATAGGAATAAACCCAGAAAATACAGTAGGAAACTCATCTCCTGGCATGTTATGTTTCCACCATGCCTGAACGAATTCTATCGCATGTTCTAATCCTTCCACCGGCTCCCAACTATTCTCGCTTGCTGGATATCCGTTCCAACTAACCAAGAACTGTCCCTATCCATATCGTTCCCTGTAATCCATGACTGATTGAACTTCCCATTCTTGTTCTTCGTTGATGAGAGTGGGTGCCGGCTTTGCAAATGCTCGTCCTGGAAATCGGAAATCGTCGTTAGGGTGGTAAGGTTTGACCACTGAGCGGTGGAAAACTCCTTTTTTTTTTGGTACATTCTAGGATCCATGCTAACTCTATAGTTTTAGGTGTGTTCGTCAAATTCGAGTACTGTAAAAGGGCCTCTCCAGCCTGGCTGTAATTTCCGAGATCTTCCAGATTCCGATGCAAACTGGTCTCCAAAAACCATAATCCTTTCCCCAATCTCCACAGGTTTGTGTGAGTTCCTCCTCTTAATCGCTACTCTGTTTGATCTTGCTCTAGCCAACCGTAATGCTTGGTATGCTGCATTACTGATCTCCTGGTGTCGACTGTAATAATGATTGGATGCAGGTACTGTGGTAGCATTGACTATATAGGTATGGAGTAGTTGGTATTCTCGTCCATACACAGCTTTATATGGTGACATTCCAATAGTATTGGAGTGACCTGCATTGGAGTAAGCTGTTACTTCAGGGAGGGAGGCAAGCCAGTTGGTCTGGCGGGCATTCACAACATTCCTGAATGATGTTTTCCGTTCTCAAATCTTCCTTTCTACTTGTCAGTTGGTCTGGTGGTGGCCAGGCGTAGCCATAACGTGTTCGACTCCTATTGTCTTTAAAGTTTGTTTCCAAAACTGGGAGGTGAATCGTGGGTCAGCATCGCTCACAATCGACGTAGGTATTCCAGGAGGGGTGAAAATATGGTGACGGAGTAACTCCATAGTAGAAATCGCAGTAGCGTTTACTGTTGTTGGTATCAGCCAGCTGAACCCAACCGCTTTATCTACTACCACCAATACTGAATCATATCCTTTCAGCTTTGTAAAGGGACCCATGAAATCGATAGCATAGCTCGAAAGTATCTCAGAGGGAAGGGGCAGTGGGAGGGTGTTGCCGGTAGGTAATGCAGTCCTTTTCCGATTCAGTTGAGATATGTTACATTGCTGGACATAGTCTTTGAAATCCTTCCTCATCTGCGGCCAGTAGATGTATTCTGTTATGTACCGGAGGCTTCGATCAGTGCTATGGTGTCCTTTATTATGTATCTCCCCTATCATCAGCTCTCTTAGTGTTTCTCCATTCACTCCATGACCCTTCGGAATGTAAAGGCAATCTTCTCCTCCTCTTGTAGTAGCGTACAGTAGCCCGTTCCGTATTTGGTAATGTTGCCTAATTCCGTTTTGTGAAGTGAGGTTGGAATCCTTTGCTAACTGATAGATAGGGTCGTTTCTATATCATTTAACCATCTGTTGCCTCCAAATGTTCTTCATATCATCCATTCCTTGGATGATATCCATTTCATCCACCACTCTTTCTAATACCGTTACCTCCTCCTCCTCCTCAGGTGTTTCATACACTTTGTAGAGCTCGCCTTTCTCGTGAGGTAGGGAGGGTGGTTCCATTACCGGAACCTCATTCAGGTATGCCAGAGGTCCTCCATAGAGGGGCTCATTGTGGTAGTGTTCAGGGTACTCGGAGGTCTGATATTCGGTAGGGGGCATGCCACAGCCCAGAGCTTTCTTGACACGTTCTGGGATGGCTCGGATATCAAGATGGGGGCGTGGTGAATGGGTATCTCTATCATTGTCATCATCATTGGTGTTAGGTGGAGTTTCGATAACTGGTGGGCTGCTGCAGGGGGAGCTGGCGTAGATCTTGCTCTTAGGTTTCAATTCCTCGTGGTCAGGGCAGAACGGTATGTTGCAGAATGCCCTATGCATTGATGCATGTTCAAGTTCCTCCTCACTCCTACCACTGGTATAACTTCGATGGTTTCCATAATGGTTTAGGGGTTCGCTGTTTCTGTAATCGTCTGCATCTAGCTGCGCTTGCTCATGGCTTCAGTTGCTCCCGCATTCTGAATGAGCACCAATGTGCTCAACTGTGAGGGCTTCGAATCGAGACATTTCATGTTCAATAGTAGGTTCTTGGTAAGAAAGACGGGATGAAATAGGTAAGGAACTAGGTAAATCGTCTTCTGATGTAGGATCATTTGCGGTATGTGGGTAATCGTCGTTCTCATCATAAAGGCGGGATAAAGCATCTGCTAAATAGTTCCATTTTCCGGATCTGTACACCATTTCAGTATCATACTTTCCAATAAACCCTCGCCATCGTAAATGTTTTTTGGTGGGTGTTCTGCTTGTCTTTAGGTACGTCAGAGGTAGGTGATCTGTGACGATAGTAAACTTGCTTCCTGCAAGTATGTGATGAAATGCCGTCCGTGCATTGACTATCGCTAGAGCTTCCTTGTCGGTTGTGCGATAATTCATTTAGGCATTAGAGAATTTTCTGCTATGAAGCGAAGCAGGTCTGGCGTTTTCTGGTGTTTCTCCTTGTCCTACCCATGCTGCCACGCCAGTGTTGGATGCATCAGTTATCAACCATATTGGAAGTCACAAATCATATTGTAGTGGTTTCAAAACCTCGTATTTTGAAATAAGTTGCTTAACATTATCCATGGCTTGGTCTTGAGTGGCGGTCCACACAAATTCTGCAACTCCGGTGAGTTCCGTTAGGGGTGATGTAATGGTTGCAATATGTGGCAAAAACTGGCTGAAGTAGTTGACAGTTCCTAGAAATTACTGAAACTGTTTCTTAGTCTGTAGAGTAGTCCATTCTTCGATCTTCGCTATCTTTTCTGGTGCTGGTGAGAGTCCTTCATCATTGATGACATGGCCCAACACTTCTATGCTTGTGGCGAAAAATTCTGATTTCTTCCTACTTGCATAGAATCGTGCCTCCTTGAGTTTGTCGGAAATCAGAGATATGTGTTTCAAATGTTCAGACTCGGTATTGGAAAAAATGAGTATATCATCAATATATACCCACTTGAATTGTCCTAGGTAGTCGGCGAATAGATTGGACATTATGGACATGAATATTCCTGGAGCGTTCATATCCCCCTGTAGCATTACTTTGTGAACGAAACATCTAAATCGTGTTTTAAAAGCGCTTTTTCTCACATCCTCTGGTTCCACTCTTGTTTGAAAGTAGGCATCGCTAACATCGATGTTACTGCAGTATCTTGTCCTAGCTAGGGTATTCAGGATCCTCTTTTGGTCTGGAATGGTCTCAACATCCTTGCTTGTAATCTCATTTCTCGCTGTGAGGTCCACTAATGGCCTCATTCGTTTCTTGTCCTTCTTTTCTTGTGCAAACATGGGTGCTGCTGATGAAACTACTTGTCTCATGATAATTCCAGCTTTCTCCCTTTCTCTTAGCCATATGCTCATATTGGGTGCCCATCGTTCCTGTATCGAGGAAGTGGGTAATGAGCGCTGCTCTTTCCCTGGTTGCAGATCCATCTTATAATTGATCTTTCTTAGGGGTGGTAAGTCTTCCTGTATTTCATCGGGAAATACTTCCGTGTGTTGGCTCATCACATCTTCAGTGCTGATCACCGTTGCTCGGATCATACCACTAGTAGGTGTGCAAATAATTTAAATATTCTGTTTGGGAAACAGGATAGCTAATTTGCCACATTCAATTAGAGCTTAGTGTTGTTCTAGGAAAGGCATTCCCATTAGTGCATCATATTTCGCCAGGTTTCCGACCAACATCCTAGTCCCTGGTGCGCTCAGCTTCTCTGCTGATATGTTGACTGAACATTCTTTATGACCTTCAGATCGTGATCCTTTCATGGCTAGGTGTATTCTGATCAGTGTTTTCAATTCCTGACAAGGAATTCCGTGCGTGGTCACAAAGGTAGCGCTAATTAGGTTTGCTCCTATTGCTCCGGTATCAAACTGGACTCTAGCTTCTTTGCTATTGATGTCCATCGTTCCTTCGTGAGCCTCATGGGGTTTGATGTTTGTTGGTCTAGCGGCCATTGTGATAACGTCTTCCTCTTCTTCCTCTATTTCCATACCATTGATAAACACCTCTTCCTCTAGTTGTTCTTGTTCCATTCTATTGGAGGTAACTTCTTTCTTCACCTTAGTCTTGCCTTTGCCTTTGCCCTTGTCGTCTTTGCTAGGACAGTCTCTTGCTAGATGTCCTTTACCTCCGCAGGTATAGCAAAGACCTTTTTCCTTTCCTTCCTTTGGTTTGGAGTGGGGCTTGTTGCTAATTTTCCGATTGTCCTTTCGTCCTTCTTATTTGGAAATGAATTCCTGCGCTGGTTTTTCGAACCTTTCCTTCCCATAAGCACCAGTGCTTTTTAGGATAGCCTGTGTGCTCTCCGCATTTTGTATGACTTCCATAACAGTATCAGTTTCAACATGCTGTAATTCTGCTGCTTGCCGTAGTCTTGGGTGCATGCACTTAAAGAACTGTTGAAGGAAGGCATAGTCGCTTATGGTATTCGCAGGTAGGCGGGATGGGAACATTAGCATGTCAGTTGCTATGGTTGATATTCTCTGTATCTTTCCATTATGCACTTGCATGATTTCATGGAACTTGCGATAGGTATCATCTTTCTGTTTCGAAGATTGAAATCTTTCTCGCCGGAATCCAACAAGGTCTTCTCTGGTCATGTCTTCACCAAAATACTATGCTGCTTGGAAAGCTGCTTCTTGAGCTCGTCCATCAGTATAGAGGATCCAATAGTTTCCTCCTCTGGCCTCGCTAGTCCGTAGTCCATTAATCCGTAAGTATAATTGTACTGAATTATACCATCTATCGAACGCTTCTGGTTTGAGGTCATCTCCTTCAACAGTAAACTTACGGGGCGAAGGTACTTTGATGCTGAGTTTAGATGTAACAGCTGGGTTAGGCCTGGGTGTCGGTGGTCTTGGGACTTCTGGTGCCGGGGCTCTGGACCCTGAGGGTTCTCCTTCTGAAGCCATGTTGTCTGATCCTTTGTCACTATCGGAGCTATTTGGATCATTACTTGGTGGTGCTGGAGGTACTTGTGTGCCTGTAGGTTTTTGTGGGGATTCTGGGTACCCTCCTGGGGTAGTGGTTGGCGGTTCCAGTGGTTGTTGTAATGATTCTCCTGTCGATTGTTCAGCAGCGTCTCTGGCTAACTGCCTAGCAGCTACTTCGCTTGCTGCCTGCTCCAAACCTGGAGTCTTTGTGTACCGTTCTTCGGAATCCCTGACGCGCTGTTGCGAACCTTTCTCAGGAGCCTTGCCCTTACTCGGTCATGAAATGCCTTCTATCTTGATAAGTTGCTGAGGTTAAAAAAAAGTAACCGCCTCTCCGGAGATGCGGTAATCGTACGGGTAACGGGCTTTGTTCTGTACAGGGCCGGTAGCTAGCGAATCAAAGTCCGGAGGCTTTAGCCAAGGTTGTTGAATAGACTTCTTACTGTATCGCAACTACTGAAGTCTCTGAGATGTTTGGCAGTTCCCAAAACTAAAGATTCTTGAAGCGAACTGAAGTGAGTAACTGTACAACCAAGTATATTGACAACTCTGTCTGCCGAAGTCTTCCTCTTCTAACGAGAAGAATAGTAGTTCTTAAATACACTTCCTAGGCTAACGGGAGCCTTGTTTTCTTATCATAATGGACTCCAAAACGGTAGCCTTGAAACCAAATATAAAACATATGGAGTATCAAACCGATACTCGAAACCAAACACAATACATATAGAGTATCAAACTGATACTTGAAACCAAACATAAAACATATAGAGTATCAAACCAGTACTTGAAACCAAACATAAAACATATAGAGCATCAAACCGATACTTGTAACCAAACATAAAACATATAGAGTATCAAACCGATACTCGAAACCTAACATAAAACATATAGAGTATTAAACCCTATACTATCAGGCTAGAGGCACACCTCGTTTCCTGAAACAAATTCAAAACTCAAACAGTATCAACTGATACATAAAAATCCTAAACCACTAACCAGTACCGGTTACAGCTATGATAATCAGAAATCAAATAAGGATCCCAAAAACCATTATCACCCGCGGGTACATCCGAATAGCTCTCGAAGCCATCCTTAGCAGGAGAATAACACATAGGAATAAACCCAGAAAATACTGTAGGGAACTCATCTCCTGGCATGTTATCAGTCTACCATGCCTGAACTAAATCCATCGCATGGTCTAACTATTCCATTGGTTCCCAACTGTTCTTGCTTGCTAAATATCCTTTCCAACTAACCAAGAATTGTCCTCCGCCGTATTGTTCCCTGTAATCGAGGACAGATTGAACTTCGCATTCTTGTTCTTTGTTTGTAAGGATAGGTGCCAGTTGCGCAAATGTTCGTCCCAGGAACAGAAAATCGTTGTTGTGTGGTAAGGTTTGATTACTGAACAGTGGAATACTCCTTTCCTCCTTCAGTACATTCTGACATCCATGCTAGAGGGTAGTTCTGCGTCTGTTTATTGAATTCGAGTACTGTAAATGAGCCTTGCCAGCATGGCTGTAATTTCCGAGATCTGCCAGATTCTGTTACAAACTGGTCTTCAAAAACCATAATCCTTTCCCCAATCTCTACAGGTTTGTGAGAGTTCCTCCTCTTAGCTGCCACTCTGTTTGATCTTGCTCTAGCCAACCGTAATGCTTAGTATGCCGCGTTCCTGATCTACTGGTATCGCTTGTAGTAATCCGTAGATGCGGGTACCATTGTAGAGTTGACTTTACAGGTATCTAGCAGTTGGTATTCTCATCCATACACGGCTTCGTATGGGGACATTCCTATAGTATCTGGGTGACCTGTATTGGAGTAAGCTGTCACTTCAGGGAGACAGGTAAGCCAGTTGGTCTGGCGTGCATTAATAATATTCCTTAATGCTGTTCTCAGTTTTCTGATCTTCCTTTCCACTTGTCTGTTGGGCTGGTGGTGGCCAAGCGTAGCCATAATGTGTTCAACTCCCATTGTCTTCAAGGTTTGTTTCCAGAATTGGGAGCTGAATCGGGGATCAGCATCGCTAACGATCATGGTAGGTATTCCATGAGGTGTAAAGATATGGTGCCAATTTAAATCCATTGTCGACATCACAGTACCATTCACCGATGTTGGTGTCAGCCAGTTGAAACCAACTGCTCTGTCCACTACCACTAACACTGAATCATATCCTCTCAGCTTAGTGACAGGCCCCATGAAATTGATAGTATAGCTCCAAAATATCTCGCAGGAAAAAGGTAGCGAAAGTGTGTCACCTGTAGGCAAAATAGTCCTTTCTCAGTTCAGTTGACCTATGTCACACTGCTGGACATAGTCTTTGAAATGCTTCCTCATCTCCAGTCCGTAGATCTATTCTGTTGTATACCGCAAGTTTCGATCAATGCTATGGTGTCCTTTATTGTGTATTTCCCATATTATCAGTTCTCTTAGTATTTCTCCATTCACTCCATGACTTTTCGGAATGGAAAGGCAATCTTCTCCTCCTCTTGTAGTAGCATAGAGTAGGCCATTACGTATGTTGTAATATTGCATTATTCCATTGTACAAGGTGTGGTTGGAATCCTTTGCTAGCTGATAGATAGAGTAGCTCCTATATCCTTTGATCCTCTGTTCCCTGCGACTGTTTTTCATATCATCCACTCCTTGAATGACATCCCTTGCATCCACCGCTCTTTCTAATACCATTACCTCTTCCTCCTTATCTGGTGTCTCATAAACTGGGTAGAGTTCACATTTCTTGTGAAGTAGGGAGGGAGGTTCCACTACTAGAACTTCATTCAGGTATGCGAGAGGTCCTCCATATAGGGGTTGGTTTTGGGAATACTCAGGTTATTCAGGATTGTAACTTGTAGTATTGGGAGAGCCATATCCTAATGCTTTTTTGACATACTCCGTGATGCCTCGGATATCGAGGTGGAGGTATGCTGAATGGGTTTCTCTATCATCTGAATTATTGTTGTTATTAGGTGTAGTGTCGATAACTGGTGGGCTGCTGGAGGGGGAGCCAGCATAGATCTTAGTCTTAGGTTCCAATTCCTCATGGTCAGGACAAAAAGATATATTGCAGAATGCGCAATGCATCGTGGCATGTTTAAGTTCCTCCTCACCCCTACCGCTGGTATAACTTCGATCGTCTTCCCAATCGTTTAAGGGTTCACTATTTCGGTAATCATTTATGGCTAGCTGTACTTGCTCGCGGATGCAGTTGCTTCCGCATTCATGATGAGCACCGATGTGCTCCACAGTGAGCCCCTTCAACCAAATCTGTTCATGTTCAATAGTAGGTTCTTCACAAGAAAGAAAGCATGAAATAGGTGAGAAAATGGGTGAATTATCTTCTGATGTAGGATCATTTGCAGTGTATGGGTAATCATCGTTCTCATCATAAAGGCGGGATAATACATCTGCTAAATAGTTCCATTTTTCTGGTCTGTACACTATTTCAGTATCGTATTCTCAATGAACCCTCTCCATCACAGTTGTTTTTTGGTGGGTGTTCTGCTTGTCTTGAGATACGTTAGAGGTAGATGATCTGTAATGATAGTAAACTTGCTTCCTGCCAGTATATGGTGGAATGCCGTCAGTGTATCAACTATCGCTAGTGCTTCCTTATCAGTTGTGCCATAATTCATTTGAGCATTAGAGAATTTCCTGCCTGAAGTGATCCAGGTCTGGCATTTTCAGGTGTTTCTCCTTGTCCGACCCATGCTCCTACACTAGTGTTTGATGCATTGGTTATCAGCCATATTGGAAGTGACAAATTGTATTGTAGTGGTTTCATAACCTCGTATTTTGAAACAACCCACTTAACATTATCCATGGCTTGGTCTTCGGTGGCGGTCCACAAAAACTCTGCTGTTCCAGTGAGCTCCATTAATGGTCCTGTAATGGTTGCAATGAGTGGCAAAAACAGACTGCTGTAGTCAACCATTCCTCGAAATTCCAGCCACTGTTTCTTAGTCTGTAGCGTAGTCCATTCTTCGATCTTCACTATGTTTTCTGGTGCTTGTGAGAGTCCTTCATCATTGATAATATGGCCTAACACTTCTAGACTAGTGGTGCAAAATTCTGATTTCTTACTACTCATATAGAATTGAGCTTCGTTTGGCTTATCGCAAATCAGGGATATGTGTTCCAAATGTTCCGACTCTGTATTGGAAAAAATATGTATATTGTCAATATATACCCACATGAACTGTTCTTAGTAGTAGGCGAATAAATCGGACATTATGCACATGAATGTTCCAGCTGCATTTATATCTCCTTGTAGCATGACCTGACTAATGAAACATCCAAATAGTGTTTTGAAAGCATTCTTGCTCACATCCTGTGGTTCCACTCTGGTTTGGAAGTAGGTATCACTAAGATCGATTTTGCTGTGGTAGCTTGCCCTGGCTAGGGCATTGAGTATCATCACTTGGTTTGCAATAGTCTCAATATCTTTGATTGTAATCTCATTCCTAGCCATGAGGTCTACAAATGGCCTCATTCATTTCTTATCTCCTTTCTCTTGTGCAAACATGGGTACTGCCGATGAGACTGCTTATCGTTTGATGATTCTAGCTTTCTCTTTTTCTTTGCGCCATATGCTCATATCTGTTATCCATCATTCCGGTATCGAGTAAGTAGGTAAGGAGCGTTATTCCTTTCCTGGTTGTAGGTTTATCTCGTGATTGATCTTCCTTAAGGCTGGTAAGTCTCCCGGTATTTCTTCAGGAAACACTGCCTGATGTTGGTCCATGACATCTACGTTGATGATCACTGCTGCTCGGATCACGCGACTAGTAGGTGTGCAAACAATACGAATATTCTGTTTAGGAAACAGGATAGCTAATTTGCCACATTCGATTTGAGCTTGGTGTTGTTCTAGGAAAGGCATTCCTATTAGTGCATCGTATTTTGCTAGATTGCTGACCAACATCCTAGTTCCTGGTGCCCTCAGTTGTCCTGCTAATATGTTGACTGTACATTCATTATGACCTTCAGACCATGACCCTTTCATCGCTAGGTGTATCCTAATCGCTGCCTTCAATTCCTGGCAAAGAATTCAATGCGTAGCCACGAAGGTAGTACTAATTAGGTTGGCTCCTACTGATCCGGTATCAATCAGGACTCTGGCTGGCTTGGCTTCGATGTGCATCGTTCCTCCGCGAGTGTTATGAGGTTTGACATTTGTCGCTCTAGCTGCCATTGTGAGAATGTCTTCTTCTTCTTCCTCCTCTGCCTCTATGGCATTTATGAATACTTCTTACACTAATTATTCCTATTCCACTCTCTTGGAGGTGACTTCTTTCTTCACCTTAGCGTTGCCCTTGCCTTTACCCTTTTCATTCTTGCTGGGACAATCTCTGGCTAGATGTCCTTTACCTCCGCAGGTATAGCAAAGACCTTGTTCTTTTCGTTCCTTGGGTTTGATGTGGGGCTTGTTGTTTATTTTCCGATTGTCCTTCTACCCTTCTTGCTTGGAAGTGAATTCTTTGCCCAGTTTTTCGCACCTTTCTTTTCCATAAGCACCTGTGCTTTTAAGGATACCATCTATGCTTTTTGCATTTTGTATAACTTCTATAACAGTGTCTATTTCAGCATACTGTAATTTGGCTTCTTGTCGTAATCTTGGGTGTATACTTTTAAACAATTGTTGAATAAAAGCCTAGTTGCTTACGCTGTTGACTTGTAGGCAGGATCGGAACATCAACAAATCAGTTGCTATGGTTGATATTCTTTGTATCTTGCCATTATTCGCTTGCGTGATTGCAGGGAATTTGTGGTAGGTATCATCCTCTGGTGTTGAATATTGGAAGCTTTCTTGCAGATATCCCAGCAAGTCTTCTCTGGTCATGTCTTCACCGAAATGCTCGGATACTTGGAAAGCTCCTTCTTGTGCTTGTCCATCACATAGAGGATCCAATAGTTTCCTCCTCTAGCCTCCCTAGTTCTTAGTCCATTCAGTCACAGATATAACTCTACTGAGTTATACCATCTATCAAACGCTTCTGGTTTGAGGTCATCTCCTTCACCAGTAAACTTACTAGGTAAAGGTACCTTGATGCTGAGTTTAGCCATGACAACTGGGTAAGGCCAGGGAGTCGGTGGTCTGGGGAGTTCTGGTCCTTGGGCCCCTGGGCCCGCGGGTCCGGCTTCTGAAGCCATTTCGTCTGATGCTTTGTTGCAATCAGAGGTAGCTGAATGGTTGCTCGGTGGTGCCAGCAGTACCTGTGTACCTGTAAGGCTTCTCAGAGATTCTAGGTAGCCTCAGTGAGTACTGGTAGGTGGCTCTGGTGGTTGTTGTGATGACTCTCCTACGGATTGTACAGCAGCGTCTTCGGCTAACTGCTGAGCAGCTGCGTTCCTTGCTGCTTGCTCTTTTGCTGGAGTCTTTGTGAATAGTCCTTTTAAATCTCTAGTGCACGGTTTGGAACCTTGCTCAGGGGCCTTTACCTTACTTGGTCCTGTAACAACTTCTATCTTGATAACTTGCTGAAGTTAACAAAATGTAACCGCCTCACGCGAGATGCAGTAAAATGTAGAGTTACTGGGCTTTGTTCTTTACCGCAGGGGGTAACTAGTGTAGCAAAGTCTGGAGGCTTTAAGTGAAGTTGTTGAATAGACTTCTTACTATATGGTGACTACTGAAGTCTCAGAGATGTTTGGTGGATCTCAACTAAAGATTCTCGAAGCGAACTGAAGAAAGTAACAGTTCAACTAAGCATATTGAAAACCTTGTCTGTCGTAGTCTGCTTCTTCCAACATGAAAGATAGCAGTTCTTAAATACACTTCTTAGACTACCGAGAGCCTTTGTGTTAGGCGGACTCCAAACTCAAGTATATAACTGAGGGACGTAGGCCAAAATCTTTGGTCAGAAAATTGGTCGAGGAAGGCTCGTCTCGATAAAGTAAAGGTAAAGTAAAGATTTATGAGGTAAAACAATTTTATATTGATAAGATCTCTTCTCCGTTGCTTGATGATGTCTGTAAAGCTCGCGTGGGACTTCGATATTTATATCCCGCGTCTGAGTGTTCACGGACTACTTCTAACTACTATGCCTCCAAAGTACCACTCTGGTTTATATACGCAAACGTCCAGCATCTTATAAGTGCGAACACCGTTTGACCCGGAAACTTATCACTCCCTTCTACGGACTCAGAATAGTATCCCTCCATTGAGATGACTGCGCTATTTGTTATGCCAAACAGCCGCCTTTAACTTAGATGTCCGCATAGACTTTTATATGACTTCTTAGTCTTGTTGACTGCCGTCCCAATCGTCTCTTTGGTCATGAAGTGATTAGGTTCATGCTGGGCCACCTAGTGCCAATCACAAGTTCGAGCCCGACATGTCAGCGTCTTAGGAGGCTCCAACTTATCTAGGTCTTCCATTCTGAGCGTGCTTCCCCTTGGTCCGCCGACCTACGTAGAGGGGTCCTATTACTAGGACCAACCAATCTACAGCTTATCTCAGAAGGGTATGGGTGGATTCGGTATACCCCTAATAGCTTCCGCTACTAGGATATCCTCTTAGAGTATTTCGCCATAAACGTCCCGTCACTTTAGGCCCATAGTTAGGATCCCTAACTTTGAAGCCTACTATCTCAATGCGGCTCTGACGGACTTCCTCCGTTGCACTTCCCAGATGTCGCCAAAGGTGCCCTCACATATACCATGCGAACAGCATGCGGTCGGACAGACGGCGGCGACGTATATGGTGTTATGAAGTGGGCTTCATTGATGTGACATTTTAGTTATGGGACGCAACTCGCGAAATCTCGCTAATGACGTGCGGGCCCCATAAGGGGGCCGCAGGGGGGTGTTGGCTCCGGTAAATTGAGGGTCTGTGCGCAGTTACCCTACCGTGAGGTCTGTGTACATGTCTCGGATTTCCATATGCCTGACACTTTGTTCTCACAACATATAAGACTCCTAAACGGTAGCGTTGAAATCCAACCTAAAATATACAGAGTATCAAACTAGTACTCGAAACCAAACATATAACATATAGAGTATCAAGGTGATACCCGAAACTAAACATAAAATATATAGAGTATTAAACCCTATACTCGAATCCAAATATAAAACCAATAGAGTATCAAACCGATACTCGAAAGCAAGCATAAATCATACAGAGTATTAAACCAATACTCGAAACCAAACATAAAACATATGGAGTATCAAACCCTATACTCCAAACTAAACTTAAAACATATAGAGTATCAAACCCTATACTATCAGGCTAGAGGTATTAGGTATCCTACTTATCCCCTTATGTTAATACTGTTTCCTGCGACTGGAGACAGCTCTCTATTAGTCTCCTTGTAATAGTGCAATACTTCTCTTCCTCAGCGTGCTGCTACTTCGTTCCTTTCTTCTATCAAAACCCTGATTATTATTCTTAGACCGTTGTCTACGTTCCTCTTTGAACGCTAATAATCAAGTCGTATTGCGATAGACTTCTCGAAGTGGTAGAATAGATTCTATTCTCAATAGTATAGGTAAGAAAGTATAATAGGTGGTTGCGTGAAGAACTAACTACCAGGGTCTACTGGCCTCCTTTTATAGTGCTTCACTCAACCTGCCTATAAATCAAAACAACTATGAGTCATAATCGTGACTCATGAAAAAACATCATATGACCGCATCATTGGTCATGTGCGCAAACCACTTGACCTCTTAATAGGTCATGTGCATCAATATAAACCAAACTGCGCATCCCTGTTGGCCTCGTGCGCTGCCCCCATGACCTCTTAATAGGTCATGCGTGAACGTAAACCAAACTAAATCCTCATGACGAATAGCTTCGTCATGGTGAAAACGTCTCCTTCCACTCTCTTGCCACAAACGTCTCCTTCCACATGCCACAAATGTCTCCTTCCACTTGCCACAGACGTCTCCTTCCACTATTTGCCACACAACCGTGACAATAGCTCCCCTCTCCCCACAGCCTAAGTCCCTTTAGGCCATCGGGAACGCGTCATCTTCTTCGGTTCCTGCTGTCTTCAGGATATTGCGTCCTATCCGACGCATCTAACTCTTGCTTTCTTTTTGAAGGTTTTCCAACCTTCTGATCCTCGCATCCCTCCTCTTTAGTTGGGATTCTGTCTTCCCAACTTTGTATTCCGCCAAACTCGCCCTGACCTGTTGAGCTGTCACCGCTCTTGCCAGCTGCACATTCCCTTTCTCCCATTCCCTGGCTTTCTGCTCCCACATTAAAGCCTGGTTTTTGTAGAGTCCCATCTCTACTTCTGTCGTCGTTTCTTGTTGGCTGATCGTGATCAGCTCCTGCTGCAGGCTTTCCACTGTATCCTGCTGTGTTGCCAACGAGATTGGCGACTGTGCTGGGTCCTGTTCCTAGGTGACTTCCTTGAATTTTTTGGCCCCCCTCCGCGGAGATTTCGTCCCCGAAATCTTGTTTTTGTCGCTCAGTGGAGGCGATACCGGCGGTATCATGTCTCATTTCTTGGGAAAGTAGTTGGTTCCTATCTTCTCCATGTAGGGGGTGGGGCACCCATCGTCGTAGCACCGTGTCCATGATAGACACTTGTGTGCTCGCTCTTCGTCCGTTTCCTTCGTTTTCCTGATCGGTAGGTCCACCAGTTGGACCCAATCCTCGTCATTGACTTCTTCCTTGATCCATACCCCATCTATAATCGGGCTGAAGTCTGGGCTTGTCGGGGTAGCTTTGGTGGAATTGCCAGAAGGCCTCTTGAGGGTTGGTAAAATTAGCGGCTGGAAACCACTCTTGATTGCGCTCTTCCGAGTAGCCGGTCCACTTGGCTCGGTATTGTAGTTTGCTGCAATGTAGTCTTGAGCCGATCGTTTTCTCAAGTTCGTATTCGTCTTCGCCTTCGCTTTCGATGGGCGCCGGAGGAAGTTTCTTTTATGATGCGATGGTGTTGTCTTGGTAGGGTTCCTGGAGATTGATGTAGAATGTAGGATGAGTGTTGTTCATCGAGTGTGGGAGATCGAGTTTATATGCTCTTAGTCCGATACGTTCGATAATTTTGAATGGTCCTAATTTGTTGTAGTCCAGTTTCCTTAACGGTCGTGTGGTTCGTATATTCCTTGGTATCCTTCACACCTGGTTGTTGACTTGGAGGTTGTGATCGGGCTTTCGGTATCGATCGGCGTATTCCTTCTGTTTCTCTTGTGGGAGGCATATTTCTTCTAGCAATATATCATGCAACTGTTGCATGTTTTTCGTTACGACTGTTTGCGCGGGTATGTCTTATTTTGCCGGTTCGTATGTTGGATTGTATCCATAGTTCGCAAAGAAGGGTGTCATCTTGGTCGCTCCTTGCTTTCCATTGCTGTATGTGAACTGGGCAGTTGCGAGCATGTCGGCCCCATTGTCCTGTTGATAATTACCGTATGCCCATAAATATTGTTCCAATATGGCGTTTGTCCTCTCTGTTTGTCCCTCTGTCTGCAGGTGGAATGCCGTGCTGAGTTTCCTTTTGATGTGCCATTGTCTTGTAATCTCTTTCCAGAGAGTTGCCGTGAATAGTAATCCTCTGTCTGATATGATATCTTTCGGTAGTCCATGGATTCTGAACACCTGATCTTTGAAGAGGTGAAAGAATTGTCGCGTGTCCATGTCCGTTCTGCAGGGTATAAAGTGGGCTATTTTGGTCAGACGATCAATAACGACCTATATTGCATCATAACCTTTTGATTCTGCAAGTCCGGTTACAAAGTTCATAGCAATAGATCGCCACGATCTTCCAGGTGGTTCGATAGGTTTTAGCAATCCGTATGGCGCGTGATGTACTGCCTTCGTCCGCTGGCATGTCTCACAATTCTTGGCATATCTTTTGACGTCTTCCCGTATTGTCGGCCAGTAGTATGATTTCCTGATCAGTTCTGTGGTATTGGCCGTTCCGCCATGTCCCACTTGTGGTACGTCGTGATTTCTCCTTATCGTCTCTGTTCGCAGGGGTTCGTCGCCGGGAATCCTTATCTTCTTGTCGTACCAAAGGTATACCTCTTTCTCTTCGTATAGCCCGTGTGCTATTCCTTTCATTCCTTTTAGCTTTTCGTTTAAAGCTTTCCTGATCGCTTGTATATCTGTATCTTTTTCCATCGTGCTCCGTATCCATTCTGTGTGGTCGTAGTTGGATAATATTGTTGTTTCCATCTCGTTGATGGATTCGTCTCTTCCCTCTTCTTTTTCGTCCTTGAAATATCTTTCCTTTGGTAACAGAATCATTTTTCTCTGTTGGATTCATTTGTCCTCCTTGGTCGGTAGGTCTTCTTATCTCCTGGTAAGGGCGTCGGGTTGTCCTCCTTGTTTTCCAGGTCGGTACTCGATTTTGATGTGATATTGCGATAGGGTTTCGCTCCATCTTGTTTGTCGCTGATTGAGTTCTTTGGTGGTGGTGTAGGGGAGGAGGTTTTTGTGGTCGGTTACCACTCTAATATCGTGTTCGTTTCCCAGTATGCATTGCCTCCACACCTTAAGTGCTTGAACTATCGCCAATAGTTCTTTATCGTGGATGTTGTAATTGCATTCGGCTGCGATCATTGTTTTCGATCGGCATGCTACCCGGCGCCATAGTTTGTCGTTGCCTCACTGTGATTGGATCCCCGATCAGACGTAGTTCGACGCATCCATTTCCATCGTGATCGCTAGTTTCGGATTGTAGTGTCGCAGTATCGGTGCCCTGGTGAGTTTGTTCCTTAATGTATCGAAGGCTGTTTGCTGCTTGTCCGTCCAGTTCCATTTGGTATATTTTTTCGTTGTTTTAGTATAGTGGTTTCGCCACTCTGCTGAATCCTTCGCTGAATCAGCGATAAAAGTTGCAAAAGCCCCAGAATCTTTGTACTCCTTTTACGCTCTTTTGTAGTTTCCATTCGTCAATTGCTGTTGTCTTGACCGGGTCGGTTCGTATTCCATCGGGGTTGATGACAAACCCCAAATATTCTGTTTCCTGTTGATGGAATTCGCATTTTGTTAGCTTTAGTTTGAGCTTTGCTTCCCTTAGGGGCCGCATAACGTTTCGGATGTCTTTCCGGTGTTGTTCCATTGTGTTTGAATAGATGAGGATATCGTCTAAGTAGACCATACAGCATATATCCAAGAACCTGCTGAGTTTGGTGTTGATCTATCTTTGGAATGTAGCCGGTGCGCGGGACAGTCCGAATAGCATTACCCAGTATTCGTATCACCCATATCGTGTTCGAAATGCCGTTTTCCATTCGTCTCCTTCGAATATTCTGATGTTGTGGTAGGCGTCTTTGATGTCTGGTTTTGTCTAGTATTGGGCCTTTCCCAATCTATCCAATGTGTCTTCGATCAGCGGTACTAGATATCAGTCCTCCTTGGTGACTGCGCTTAGTCCTCGAAAGTCCACACATAATCTGAGCTTTCTGTCCTTTTTATTGACGAATAATATCAGTGCTCCTGCTGCTGATGATGATGGCCGTATCAATCCTCTCTCCAGGTTCTGCTGGAGGTAACCTCGTAGAGCCTTCAACTCTTCTTCTCTCAAGGAGTAAAGTTTCATGAATGGTGCTCTTCCCACTAGGTCGATCCTCTGGTCCTCTTCTTTGTGTTCGGGCAGGTCCATCCTTTCTCCTTCTTCGACCATGTCTAAGAAGTCCTGGTATTCGCTTGGTACCAGCTGTCTTAGAGTCGCTTTCTTCTTTGTTGCTTCTTGTCGTACTGCTAACCTGGTGCTGATCGTCGAGGTCTCCGCGCTTGTCATTTCCCTTTTTTCTTGACCCCATTTGAGAACACCGGTTCGTTCTCCTTTCCGATATAGTTTTCCCAAGGTCTTAGCTGATATGAAGTTAATATCGATCCGTCGTCCTTCTGGTTCTCCGCGGGTGTTTTTTCCCGTGCTTCCAAATCCATGATCCTGTCTTCCGGTTTCATCGCGGCCATCTACTTCTCGGAGTCGTTTATTGTCGATCCTTTGGACAATCAACTGCGCTATCCGATCGCCTTTCTTGACTTCATCGTCATCTTCTTTTAGGTTCATCAAGAGAACCTTGATTTCTCCGCGATAGTTTGCCTCTATCATCCCCGCTGCTGTGGTTAGGCCACGCCTGGTAGCTAATCCACTGCGGGGGGCAATTCGTCCTTAGGTGCTATCCAGTAATCCGATCGATATTCCTGTCTTTATCACCACTTGCCCTTTGGCCGGGATGATTTCTCTTTGGATCCTGTACAGGTCGTGTCCAGCCGCTCCCTTCGACCCTTTGGTCGATATCTTTGCTGCGGAATCCAATCGTTCGATCCGAATATACTCTTCTTCACTTCGCGTTTCGGTGATCCACCTGTCTTTGTTTTCCCATCGGGCCAGTCCTGTAGGGACTGCGTCGATCCTTGGTGATTCGTTTAGGCATACTCGGGTACACCTCTCACTCCTAAAGTCGATCGGTCTTTTTTCCCAATCGATATTCGGGTTATCTTTCTTTAGCAATGGTATTCCCAGGATAGCAGTATGTTTGACCATATTTGCTACCTGTAATATTATTGTTTCCTGATGAGATCCGGTTTTCATGGCTATCTCGGCTATGTGGGTAATAGGGTCCGCCTTGCATTTTTCCCCATTAACCACATAGATGTTTCTTGGTTTATCGATTTTCGTGAGGGGTATCCGGTGGGTATTGCGGAATTTTCTGCCGATAAAGTCCTCCGTTGCTCCCGAGTTGACCAATCCGCTTGTTTCGGTGATTCCGTTTTCTGTGAGGATTTCGATTTTTATCATCAGCTGATCTGATTTGTTGTCATTATTGTCCCTTGTGTTGATTGGTGCCTTGTAGTCCGTTGCCGTCGATATTTGTATAGTCCTAGTGGATTTTTTGTGCTGGTCGTTCCTCCGACCACTCGTTACTGAGAACTGTTGTCGTTTAAAGCCTCCTCCATTTCTTCCGATTCTCGGCCCCCCATCTCTCTAATCTTGGCGTTCTTGTCTGGGCATTCGATCGCCCGATGTCCCGCCTTTCCGCAGCGGAAACATAAATTGCTGTCCCTGCGTTTCCGAAACTCTTCCGGTGTTATCCTTGGGAGGTTTGACCGTATTGGTCTCCAGTTTTGTCTGAACCTCTGTCCTGGTCATTGGAACCGTTGAGTTGTTCCCCTTATCGCTTCCAGGTCCATTGCCTCTCCTCCTTGATTGGTTGTTAGGGCCTTCGGTGGCCCATTCTGTTGTCGGGCTGGTCTCTCCCGGTTGCTTTGTCCTTGGTTCTTCCTATTCTCCTGCTCTTTGAACCACTGAGCTAATTCTTCGGTCATGTTGAATACGCGGTCTGAGTTGGTCCATGCTTCGTGTAGCTCTTCGTGGATTCCTCTCAGAAGTTGTCTCCGCAGGGTATGCGTATCGTATTCGGAGTCTGGAGCTAACAGTTGTATGTTGTGCCAGAATTCGCTGCCTGTATTCTTTCCTTGAACCATTTTCTCGATATGGTTCCTTGCTCCTTGTCGTTTGTCATTATCCTCGAACTGGGCTCTGAGGTCTCTCTCGAACTCTTCCCATTCATGCCATTCCTTTGGAGTGGTTCCTTGCATGCTTGGAGTGATCCACTTCTCTGCTGTTCCCCTGAGTAGGGTCTTTGCGAATCTGATTTTCTTGTCGCCCTGTTTGCTGGTCCATTCCTTGGCTTCGTAGTACCGTTCAAGCTGTACCGGGAATCCTCTAAGCTTTGTCGGTTCTCCGTCGAAGACATCAGGGTTTCTCAGCTTGAGTCCTTCCAATGTCTGTGCAGGCCTTAGTCCTGCTACCATGTATTCCAGTTGTTCTCCCGTCATGCTCAGCACATTCAATGGTGCTGGTGGGGCCGGGGTTGTCCCCGTCCCTTCTCCTGCCTGTTCTGCCTCCATGTTGCTGTTGGGTGTCGCTGTTGAGACGCAACCAAATGTTAGGTATCCTATCTATCCCCTTATGTTAATACTGCTTCCTGCGACCAGCAAGAGCTCTCCATTAGTCTCCTTGTAATAGTGCAATACTTCTCTTCCTTAGCGTACTGCTACTTCGTTTCTTTCTTCTATCAAAACCCTGATTATTATTCTTAGACCGTTGTCTACGTTCCTCTTTGAACGCTAATAATCAAGTCGTATCGCGCTAGACTTCTCGAAGTGGTAGAATAGATTCCATTCTCAATAGTATAGGTAAAACAGTATAATAGGTGGTTGCGTGAAGAACTAACTACCAGGCTCTACCGGCCTCCTTTTAGAGTCCTTCACTCAACCTGCTTATAAATCAAAACAACTATGAGTCATAATCGTCACTCATGAAAAAACATCATATGACCGCATCATTGGTCATGTGCGTCAACCACTTGATCTCTTAATAGGTCATGTGCGTGAAAGTAAACCAAACTGGACAGCTCCCTTGGCCTCGTGCGCTGCCCCCATGACCTCTTAATAGGTCATGTGCGTGAAAGTAAACCAAACTAAAACCTCATGATGAATATCTTCGTCATGGTGAAAACGTCTCCTTCCACTCTCTTGCCACAAATGTCTCCTTCCACTTGCCACAAACGTCTCCTTCCACTTGCCACAAACGTCTCCTTCCACTTGCCACAAACGTCTCCTTCCACTATCTGCCACACAACCGTGACACGAGTCACACCCTGTTTCCAGAAATAATTTCAAAACACAAACCGTATCAACAGATACCTGAAAATCCTAAACCAGAATCCAGTACCGGTTACAGAGGTCACACAAAATCATAATAGGATTTATTTGAAGCTTATATCATCTTGATTTCATTATGGTTAAATATGTTAATCGTGGTAGTTGTGGTTGTCATGCAGGGGTATCATTATTAAATGGACACAACTGTACTTGGGGATATTGCAACTGACTGAATTGTGGACCTTATGTTTTAAAGAAATCTTTGTATCATGCCTGATCACTTGATCCCTTGGCTTAACCTCGCTTATCAGATTGTGCAAGTAGAGGCCACGCTTTCCGATAGTGGGTTTAAGGGGCTTTCCGGTATGGGTGCTCGGGTGCTCGTGTGGTTACCCCCCCTTGCACAGAAGCACCCCAGAAGGTTATGGAACAGTTAATATCGGTTAACCTGTGAATAATCCCTGTCTTGTCTCTATTGTACGGTACGCAAACCCCTTCTCTTTCTTTATCCTTAAAGGCAAGCCTTTTCGATTGCTAGTCTCAACATCCTATCACTAGCTAATACTGCGGGCTTTCTGCACTACTCAAAAGCGTCTGCCCCCCCCCGCCAGCGTGCAAACATTACAGTCGCACCTCACTATCCCGGATGGCCAAATCCGAAGAATCTGTCCGGCACAGCGACGGATCCGCGACAACGGGTTACCCCTTGGTGGAACAGAGAATTCAGAGTTCATAGAGATTCGTACGGGACAGCGAGGTATCCGGATTATCCAGATCCGGGACAGCGGGGTGTGACTGTACTTAAACCCAACATAATGAGGTACAGTTCACAGGCTTTGTATATTACACTAGTGGCTTACACAACACCCACCCCATCGTTAATGTGACATACAAAACCTAGGCACTGTACCTTTGTATCAAAAACCATAAAACTTCATCCAACCCATCTCGTCCGCCGCCATACGAGTCCCCTTCCTCTCCGACAGTGCAAAGACCCTCAAATAGTCCCCCCCCCACACCATATCCTGCGTCCCCACACCTTTCCCCGCAGTCCTCTCTCTCCGCGCAGCAACACCCGCCAATCTCTTCGCCTCCAACATCCTCTTTTACATTGACAGCGAAATATCCTCCTCTGACTCGTCATCCGTAGTCCACTCCGACGAGCATAGTTGGACACAAACTGGCCATGTATGCCAGCTTTTCAGAAGCTAAAATGTCTGTCGCACTGTTAGCACAGTGGCTAGGGCCAATACCATTCACAAGTCGTTAGGAAGGTGTGAAGGCAACCAGAAAGGTTCAACAGACACACTGCAGATAACCTGCCGCCCCATCCAACACACATACCATTGTGCCATGAAGTGCTCATCAAAGAAGCTGTAGGGCATATATCGATAGGTTCTCTAGTCCTTATGTGAGGTCCGGTTAGGTATATAGAAATCTGAGACATATGCACAAACCCTCGGTAGGGTAACTGCGCACAGACCCTCGATTTACCATAGTGCCAACACCCCCCATCTGGCCCCCTTATAGGGCACACACGTCATTAGCGAGATTTCAAGAGTTGGGTCCCATAACTAAAAAGTCACATCACTGAAGCCCACTTTATAACACCATAGACGTTGCCGCTGTCTGTCTGTCTGACTGCATGCTGTTCACAGATTTATGAGAGTGGACCATTGGCGACATCTGGGAAGTGGAACAGAAGAGATCCATGGAAGGCATATTGAGATAGTAGCCTTCAAAGTTAGGCTTCCTAAACTATGAGCCGAAGGTGACAGGACGTTCTTGATGAAATACTCCAAGAAAATGTCTCAGTAGCAGAGGCTATTGGGGACATACCCAATCCACCCATAACCTTCTGAGATCAGCTGTAGGTTGGTTGGTCCTAGCGATAGGACCTTTCTAGAGATACCGGCGGACCAAGGAAAAGCACGCTCAGAAAGAAAGACCTAGATGAGTCAAAGGGCATTGAGATATTGACACATTGGACTCAGACTTGCGATTGGCACTAGGTGGCCCGGCATGAACTTGATCACTTCATAAGTGAAGACACTACTGAGACAATAGTTCACCAAGCTAGAGTAATATAATAGTCCATGTGGAAAACTAAGTTTGAGGCCGCTATTTGGTATAACAAATAGCGCAGTCATCTCAACAGAAGAATACTATTCCGTAACCATGAAAGGGTGTGATAAGTTTCAAGGTCAAATGGTGCTCGCAATCATAAGATTCTGGACGTTTGCGTATTAAAACCAGAATAGTACTTCAGAGGCATAGTAGTTAGAAGTAGTCTGTGAACACTGAGACTCGGGATATAAAGATCGAAGTGCCTCCCGAGCTTTACAGATATCATCCAGCAACGCAGAAGAGATCTTATCAATATAAAATTGTTTTACGCTCTAAATCTTTACCTTACCTATTTTATCGCGATGAGCCTTCCTCGACAGCTTCTCCGACAAAGAGATTTTAGCCTACATTTCTCTGTGATATACTTCAGTTTACCATCTACCTAACAGTATATTGATAGTGCTCCTGTTACCAAGGCTCACTATATGAACTACGAGTTCACTTCAAACTGCACCATCTATTCAGTCTTGAACTATATCTTGTAAGCACCTCACTGTCTTATCTACATTCGCACATTCGAGGAAATCTTCGATACTGAGCTCTTCTCAATCAAACAAGAGTATACGCAAGAACCCTGGTGGTACACAATACCTTTCGCGGTCCAAACAAGGGATCAATTAAACCTCATATGTCCAACCTGTTATGGTTCAAACTTCAAGTGGAGTTCCACCAAGTCAGAAGTCTTTGTCGCGTGTAGTACCAAGCACTCCAAAAAGGACGACAATTCTGACACCATTATCTGGGGGCCAGACATCCCCATGGCTTGGGCCTAAAACTGATACATGTACTACAAGTACATTTTGAACTGCGAGAACAGTGAAATTCAGGTCATGAGTCAAGAATCAGATCGCGCAAACCTTTTTATACCTACACCTCCGGAGTATCTCCCGAGTTGGATACCTTATATAGGATTGCTTAAACCTTTTAAAGGATATCCTGAGCTCTGGTATGAAGTACCAGTAATCACACATCCAGGGCTATTAAAGCAATTAGCCTATCGGGAAAGTATTACAATGGCTGAGATTCTTCAGGAATCGAGAAATAAAATCATGGTCGGAGAACCTATGGATATCCGACCTGATAAGACTGATAAGACCGATGATTCAACAATATGGAGCCCCGCCCCATCGACACCTTATGAACCTGCATTCCAGAGAGGAAATATACCCTCTCACCGATTCTCCAGTGTCGCAAGCACTCCCAGGATCTCAAGGGCTCCTACCCCAAAGCAAGGTGGAGACCATGCGGTAAACCTAGCCAAGCTAGCTACCTGTCTAGAGATAACCTTGAGTCAGATAAGGTAAGATATAGACACCTCGCTCAACCAAGCCAATATTGCCTTCAAACATTTGAAGGGAGCTACACAAGGCAATTCCTTAACATTAATTAAGGTTCAACAGCAAATCGCGGAGGGACAAGATGTCCATGATAATGATATCGCCATCTTACTGATGCAGCTGGCAGGTGTGGAACAAGAGGTCAAGGGTATTCAAGAGGACTTGCTATGGGAACTGGCAAAGAAGATAGACACTCAAGATAGGCATCAACAGGAACATGAAGACGTAGCCACAAGGTTACATGAAATGCTCGGGCAAGAAAGACAAGGGGCATTAGCCCAAGTTGAGACTCTACAACAGATGGTCCTCAGTCTAAGGGCGGAATTCATAGAATTCCACGCTCAAAGCGTCGCTCGAAAAAGAGAGGTCAACTGCACCTTAGGGCAAATGCGTCTGGATCAGACTACTCACCAAGTGGAGATTTGCAGGTTCCAAGACCAGCAACAGCAGCTAAATTATAAGACAAACAATACCTTAGAGGTATTGACAGCCTCAATAAATAACATGCTGGCTGCCGTAACTAATCCTGAAGTTACATGACCCACTCCCTTACCCGCAGTCCAAGAAACAAATGACGAAGAGTACTATGCTCTACTAACGCGAAGGGAAAACGGGAAAGGCAGGGAAGCCGCTGATGCATCCCCCTCAGGTGCCCAGGGAGGTGACCCTGGAGATCCTAATGAGGACGATGATGATGATGACAGAGGGAGACGGAGAGGAAGCCATAGCTGAGGCAGGTGAGGACAATCACCAGATCAATCTGGTATGGCAGAAATACTGGCCAACGCGATGGCACTAAATATTAAGCGACTATCAGAGTCACCACCATTCTGTGAGGAGAACCCTACACAAGACATATACAGGTGGATTATACAATGCACAGACTACTGCGAAAGAAACTCGTCCATTTGGGACGATGCTCATGAGTGAGTAATATACGCGCCCAATCATACTAGAGGAGACATGGTACTTCGCTATACTCTTTAGTATCAGAAGGCTATGGATGGAATTCAAGGGGAGAACCAGCAGCCCGAACTGGCTACATAGACTTGTTTCGAACATGATATGATCAAATGGTTTGCCCCGGTGGAATCTAAAAGACTAGCCCTTTGCCCTATGAAGCTAGTTGAGAATGAAGGCAGCATTGAACGCTACCTTGCGGTCATGCATAACCATAACATTCATGCATGCATGACCGCAGAATCCTGGAGGCCGGAAGTTGAAGACAAACTTCTCAAACAAATTGTCCACAGGTTGTGGGCCCTGCAGGATACAACACATCAGGAATGCGAAGAGGCACTAAAGCTATGTGGTCAGGCGGAAGAAGGACTGCTAGCCAGAGAAAAGATTGGGCACGACAAACTGTCCAAGCCCAAGGTATTCCAAGAGGTCAAAAGAGAAGACCGACGGGACTCTAAACCAAGGCGATATAATAACCACAAACCTTATGTGAAGGGAGGTGGAGCCACGCTACGAAAGCGGAAAAGAGACAATGAGCCGGAAAAGCCAAGGAAGAGGTCAGGCGGTACGACAAAGACCACACATACAAACTTCGACCAGGCCTATACCGGCATCCTGCAGAGTGTGATAGACACTCGGAGGCGAGACGGTGATTGTACACGTTGTGGTAAGAAAAACCGTATCCGGGCCATATCCGAGATGATTATATCTCATACTCGTGGACTGGGAGACTGGGATGCTTTGAAAACTGTGGACAATTAATTAATACCGTCAAAACTGCAATACTGTAAAAACTCGTGAAATCCACCATCTCCGTCCCACCCCTCTAATTCCCGTGTTCTAATCACGCCTCTTTGCCCAGAAAGCACATCCCGACCACCATAAGAAGTCCTCCGCCATACCTCGCAAGCCAAGGATTCCGAGTGATGGTTGAAGCATACGATGAGAAACCGGGGTCAATGATTAAACTACAAAACTACCATAATTACGGACCTCCTCCACACCCCAATATGGCCCTCGCAGAAGCAAGCACCACCCTGGACCCCAAATGCCCTTACAATGTACATGAAAAGAAGAAAAAATATAAAAATCAAAGGAAGAGTATTGGAAATAGAGCCAAGCAAGGTGGGTAGGTGCCGTCATGAGAACATTGAAAGGTGTCGTAAGCTGTTAAGACGGAAGAGTAATTGAGGAGAAAAAGACATGAATGGCAACAACAGAGGATTAATGAAGCAAAGAAAATAAGAGTACAGAAATGATGAGAAAGCGAGTAAGAAGAAAAGTATGAACATATCTTATCAAGTTCAAGGGGAACGCGGACGGTGGATGGAAAGTAGTCTAGATTTTGTGTGAAAAGAAAAATAGGCGAAGAGCGAAGAGATTGCCTAGATTGGCAAATAAAATAATTATATACAGTATGATGGACACCAAGTATGCCAAATGCCAAGGGAGATGTGTTCCACCGCAGAAATACAAACCCCTTCATCAACAAGCACAAATTCCGCCAAAAAGGGTAAAGAAGGAGAAGAAAAAAATAATAATAGAGAAAAAGAAAAAGTTTAGCATTCCCCCACCTGTCCAGATATGGGGGATCAGCAAACAGTGAGGCACAAGGAACAGGCCAAACGAAATCAACACTCCCCCTTCCTATGTTATCCATGCATCTTATCCGGGCATCTCAAATATCACTTGGCCCAGGCTAATTTCGCTGTTCTGCCCCTTAGTACTGCCTCATTGTTATAGGGCAAATGGGAATTTAGCGTGAGCGAGTTCGCTAAAACTACCTCCAAACTGTTGCAGTGCCATGTCACCTGCAGCCTCTGTACGTGCTGAGTCATCATCATCTAGATGGTGCTCTGCCCGGGATGCGGACGCACCGCTGCTGTCCGAACCCGTTCTCCCACGCGGACGTAGTTGCCTCATTTGTGTGAGATATTCCTGGAAAACCTTTCGCGCCATCTTCTCCTCCAGGGAGTCCCCCGCCTCCTCTAAGGACTCCTCCCTGGGCATCCCCCAAGGCCAGTACCATTTTCCATGCGAGCCTCTAGTATAAAACTCTGGTCCGCGCTGTTCGTTAAAGGCTTCTATCCAGATGCGGCAGGCGCTGCAGCTGAGCTTAGAGACCCCGATGTAGTTAAATGCGGAGACGTTGTCCCAGTCATTATGCTGTTTAACTTGGAGGTAGTGAATAAGAGCACATTCGCAGTGCACCGGACACTGGTAGTTTTGCGACCGAAACTTTTGAGAAAGCTTCACTGCGTCTGCCTCCTGCCAGAGCTGGTGCCCACCAAATAGAGTCTCCAAGAAGGACTTCCACTCCTTCCGCGATGTAGGCAATCGTACGTTTTGAGGCTGGTTTGGGACCGGAGAAATCGACATGTCGTATTGTAAAGCGGGCCGGAGGCGGGGAGAATGGGCAAATCCAATTAGAGAATCAATGTGGCGGGGTAGGGAAGTCAGTTTCTCAAGAGCACGTCGAAGCTGGAAGGGGTCTCCGGAACGATCACCTAGTACAAGAGCAAAGCAAGGTTAAGGGCTAGAATAGAAAATGTAGTGGGGAGCAGAAAGGCATACCATGTATCTCCAGAGCCAAGGCCTCACAGTTGAGCCCATAGTCAACATCAAGTACAAATTTTACATCCACGTTGGCCTTCATGCTGTGCCAATATACCGTTTCCCATTCTGCATCTGTGAGTGTGGTTTCAGGATCCCCACCAAGCCTGCCAACAAACTCGAGTGCCAACACCAATGCAACCACAGCCCTATACAGTTGCCGTTCAAGCCTTTCTAGGTTGCCAACCGCGCGGCGTTGAAGCAGCTCACTTATGAAACCAGTAAGGGGTGCCCACCACTTCTTTACGCGCTTCTTCTGCTTTTGTAGCGAATACCGATATATGTCGCGAAATATCTCTACCTTCAAAGGGATAGCCACCTTCGGGGGGATAGGTGGTGATTTCGCCTGGGGGTCCTCTGATTCCTGGGTCCTCTGCTTTGCATACTCATTGGATAGGTTTTGCAACTTTCCCCATATATTGTTAAGATGGGAAACTAGGCCACCCGTAACGTCTTTTTTCTCGGCGACCGTTAGGCGAATTCTTTTGTTCTGCGAGTCCAATTGTAGAGCTATTGCGACGACCTGGATATTTGCTTGAGAAACAGATATATGGGCCAGAGCGTCCAGGATGGGAAAGGTGCGAACATTTACGTCACGGCTGTCGACAATGCCGTGTTTGGGTGCGTGAAGCGAAGGGTCGAAGCGGCGGGGGGAGCCGTCCCCTCCACCCGGGAATACACAGTTCATCAGAGCCACCAGGTGGTGCGGGTCGAGTTCACTAGCCATAGTCTTTGAATCCACCAACTAAGGGGCAAAACTAGATGCGGAAGGCTCCGCTGCCACTAGTTATTCAAAGCGTTAGTACAGTATCAAAGCAAGTGAGCCCTTTAATCATACCGTAAAATAATCGTAATCTAGAGCGCTATGAGAGCTCTTGAAATCCACTTTCTCCGCCAGCCCTGCAATCTCCTGATGCAGTTGGAAGCTCCTGAGAAGGATTACCGTTTTAACGACAAAGTATAGGGTCAGCCCACTAGATGGGTTGGGCCTTGTTGGCTAGTGTTTGTGGTTCTATTGACCGTTGAGTCGAACCAGGCCTTATTATGAGCCGGCAACTGATTTCCACTGATAATCTGATAGAAGACTTCAAGAGCTTTTTGTACGGTGGTAGGAGTGAAAGGCTTAACGAGGGGAAAAAAGCAAAGAGGAAAGGCTCGCAGATACAGCGATGATGATGGTTTGAAGGTTTGCAGGGGTGGAGAGGAGAGGAGAGGCTTTAGATGGATGAGGAGGTAAGGCAGTTCAACGCTATGCGCTGAACAAAGATGGAAAGGATAGAGAAAGGAGGAGGAAGAACGAGGGGGCCGAGGGTGATGGTTGAAGGTTGACAAGGAGACAAACAAGGTTAAATTAACGCCTCTCAACCACCATGCCAAGACAAAAAATTGTTGTAATCACATGATGCAGAGCCTCATACCAATTCTGCGACCACTAGAGCACAGTGTTTTTTGTTTTTTTGTTAAATCCGTGGTTTATTGGTAACTAGTACAGGAAAATCCATGGTATCGACCCTGAGGTATGACCGAAAAGCCCAAATAACAAAGAAAAAGAATCACGTCCAATAACAAATTATCGATAAAATTATCGGTTCATCCCTCTCACTCATTGCTAAAACAATTTATAAAACACCATGATCCCAAACGAGTATCTCACATAAAAGGAAAAACACTCATCCTCACTGGAAAATTTATCCTATTATCCAATATACAAGAAATAAAGCCCTTCAACAGGGCCTGAGCTCCCTTTCCTCTTTTCCAAAGCCCCGAACTCAGGATTACATCAAACGTTTCTGGTAGGTATCCTTGTCTGGCCTCAGCCAGCTCTGGACACCTGATGACATGTTGTAGGATCTCGGATCTATTATCATATTTTCTGCAGTTTGGGTCCCGATCCTGATTAGACCAATCCATATATGAATTTAAATAGCTCTTGTGCACCCTAATCTAGTGTACTCTTCCAGCCTGAAACTTCAGGAGCAACATGAAGCTCTAGCGATCTCTGAATAGGGGCCTATATTCATAATACATCAAGTAGCTTACCTCTACCTATTTAGTCCATATCTCTTTTCTCATCCTATCCATTGCCTTCACACAAAGCTCGACGTTTCGAGGTGTGACAAGGGCCAGTCTGGATGGTTTCTGCAGTAGGTCGGCATCCGGGAAGAGTCTTATTGCTATTGCTGCTATCTCGTCCCTTGGTGACAATATTTGTTGTAACGTTGTTCCTGTTGAGGTCCAAACCTTGGACCTCATTTCACCTTTATTTGCCTTGAATGCTAGCGTTCTGTTGGTAACCAGCCTCGAATCACTCTTGATTAGAAAGCTCATAGGTAGAATTACGGTTACTATATTGTTCTCGGAGATGGTGGTGACTACCCTAACTGCCACCATCTTTCTAATTTGTTTAGTTTATATTTTAATCGGACTGAGGCATGCTTCCAAAGAAAGCACCATTGTATTTGTTGCAAAGAATGCATTTGTGACCAAACAGGTCACTCTGTTCCAAAAGTTTCGCATCTCTTTCAACCTTGTTTTGGACATCTTGAGCACTTCTACTTCATACAACCTTGTTGGAATCAGTTTTCCCTTCACCAGCCTGCGTAGCCTACATGCTGACAGGTCTTTACTGGGTATTGAGAGTCATTGCATCCACCAACAGGCTGCCTGTGCCAACAACAGCCTCTTCGTGAAGTGTGATATTGTTTCGCCATTATCAGTCAACTGGTATCCCAGCCATTTGACCAGTATCCCAGCTTGTATGACCATGTGCACTTGGACCTTCGCACAATAATAGAGCCTTTTTGCCTTTTTCATTTCTTGTTCTCCTGCACATGAGTTTGGTTTTGACCAGGGTAAAAGTGAGTCCTAGTGTGTACGCTCTATTGATCATCCACCCTGACTCCTCTTCCAGCAGCGTGGAGTTGTTATACCATGAGTTTGCCATGACTGTTATCTGAAAATCGTCCAAGTATGATGAAGTGAAAACTCATTGTGAATCTCCAGTGGGCTGCAGTGACCTTATGTAGATGATAAACAGTAGAAGGAATAGAGGTAATTGCTGTGAGATGTGGCGATTCACCTGGTGGTATCTTCTAGGACTGCCCAGCTAGGCGAGGGATATCTCTCTTATAGAAATGAAACTGTATTCAGTTGACCAGGCATGCCAGAACCTTACAATTTCGCTCCACCTTCTCAATCAACTTGTTATGATCAACATTGTCAAAGCCACCTTTCAGATCCAGAAAGATAGTTGACACTTTCTTCCTTATGAATTGCACCTCCTTTGTTCAGTATTGTAACGAAGCCACTGCATCCACTGTGAACCTTGGGGGTAGACTCTATATTTTGCTGATGTAGTATAGGTGGTTATCGTAAGCTATCTTCATGAGTCTCATGCTGACTATCTGTTTACCAGTCTTCAAGAATGTTTGCATCAATGCTACCTCTCTAAAGCTCAAACACTTGGTATAGTCCCATTTGTTCAGTTTCGGTAGTGTGACTACAGTTGACTTATTAAGCATAGGCTGGTATATGCCACATTTGAGCATGTCTTGTACCAGCCTCTGCAGAATCTCCTAATTTAGACAGTGTATGACATTCTATACCTTATATGGCACTTAGTCCAGTCCTGGGGTAGATTTCTTACTGCATCTCAGCAGCACCTCACTTATTGCATCCTTTGTCACTGACCCTTCTGCCACACGCCTCCATTGTCCAGGCCTTGAGGTTTGTTGGGGGTCATTTATTTAAAGGAAAACATATTGAATTATCATTTCCTCTGTCTTTTCCAGAGTCGTGTGGATGGCTCCAGGTACTCTGTTGGGAACTTGCACTATTGTAAACTGATGAGCTATCCATATATCATTTATCCTTGCATTTCTCCGGAACCTATCCCACTGCACCCATTTTGCCTTATGGAGGACTTTTTCAAAGTGTTTCTTAACTTCGCAACTTTCTGCAATCCCACTCACATCACGTCTTATATGCCAGGCAGCTGATGTATAAAGTCTTCTCAACTCAGTGCTGTCTGGCTATTAGGCGGATGCCAAACTCAAGGATATTACTGAGGGGCGTAGGCCAAAATCGTTGATCGAAGAATCTATCGAGGAAGGCTCATTGCGATATAATTGGTAAGGTAAAGATTTAGAGGGTAAATAATTTTATATTGATAAGATCTCTTCACCGTTGCTTGATGATGTCTGTAAAGCTCGGGAGGTACTTCGACATTTATATCCCGTGTCTGAGTGTTCGTGGACTACTTCTAACTACGATGCCCGCGAAGTACCGCACTGGTTTTAGTAGGCAAACGTCTAGAATCTTATAAGTGCGAACACCGCTTGACCCGAAACTTATCACACCCTTTCGCGGTCACCGAGTAGTATTCCTCCATTAAGATGACTGTGCTATTAGTTATTCCAAACAGCAGCCTCTAACTTAGATAGCAGCATAGACTATTATATTACTTTAGTCTTGTTGATAATCGTTCCAGTAGTTTCTTCGATCATGAAGTGATCAAGTTCATGCCGGGTCACCAAGTGCCGATCGCAAGTCCGAGCCCGCCGTGTCAACGTCTCAAGGGCCCCCAACTTATCTAGGTCTTCCATTTCTGAGCATGCTTCCGCTTGGTCCACCAGCCTCCATAGTGGGGTCCTGTTGCTAGGACCAATCAACCTACAGCTGATCTCAGAAGACTATGGGTGGATTCCGTATACCTGTAATAGCTTCTGCCACTGGGGCATCCTCCTGTAGTATTTCGTCGACAATGTACGGTCACTTTCCGCCCATAGTTTTGGAAGCCTAACCTTGAAGCCTACTATCTCAATGAGCCTCCCACAGATTTCTTCCGTTCCACTTCCCAGATGTCACCAAAGGTCCCCTCTCATATATCCTACCTGCAACCACTTAGTCAGTCTTTTCATAGGCTCTCAGTCCCGGACCATGTGGATGAGTTTATCTAGACTCGTTTGAAAGTTATTCACCACTCTGCTCGCCTCCATTATAGCTTTATATGCAGTTGGTCTATTAACGCAATTCCACAAGTCTTCCTCCATAAGGAAGTTCGCTTCATTCTTGTCCACCTGCCACCGGATCTGTTTCTAATCTGGTACCCGTTTAGTGATTTCTACTTCCTCATTCTCAATTTTGGTGAGGATCATGATGTCATCTGAGCTTGCTTTTCTTGTGAGATCCTTCCATCCAGATACCCTTAGTGGCGTTACTGCGTTATCCAGACTGTAAATGATTATGGACGGATGGTGTATTATCAGGTTGTCGGAGAATATATAATAGATTCCCCAGCTATTTAGTATGCCGTAACTATGCAGTGCTACCATTCGCATGTACACCTTACCCTGTGTCAGATATATGGAAATCAGAGACACGAAGTGCACAGACCTCACCATAGGGTAACTGCACACAGGCTCTCAATTTTCTAAAGCGCAAACACCACCATGCGGCCCGCTTATAGGGGCCGCACATTATTAGCGAGATTGCGAGAGTTGCGTCATGTTGTAACTGCCTCACGGGAGATAGGGTAATCGTAGGGTTAATAGGCTTTGTTCTGTACTGAGGCAGTAAATAGTGAATCAAAGTCCGGACGCTTTACCTAAAGTTGTTAAATAAACTTCTTACTGTGTTGCGGCTACTGAAGTCTCCGAGATGTTTGGTGGATCTCAAACTAAAGATTCTTGAAGTGAACTGAAAAGAGTAACTGTTCAACCAAGTATGTTGAAAACTCTCTCTGCTGAAATCTCCCTCTTCTAATGTGAAAGATAGCTGTACTTGAATACACTTCTTAGGCTACTGCGAGCCTTTGTTCTTATAACATACATGACTCCAAAATGGTAGTCTTGAAACCAAACATGAAACATATAAAGTATCAAACCAATACTCGAAACCAAACATAAAACATAGAAAGTATTAAACCGATACTCGAAACAAAACATAAAAGATATACAGTATCAAACCAATACTTGAAGCCAGACATAAAACATATAGAGTATCAAACTAATACTCGAAACCAAACATAAAATATAAAGAGTATCAAACCGATATGTGAAACCAAACATGAACCTTATAGAGTATCAAATCCTATACTATCAGGCTAGAGGCACACCCTGTTTCCTAAAACAAATTCAAAATACAAACAGTATCACTGATACCTGAAAATCCTAAACAAGTAACCTGTACCGGTTACACCCCAAAAACAAAATAAAATCCTTATTTCGAAATATAACCAGACAATTCCTCATCTTCGCTATCATAATAAGAATTCAAATAGAGATCCCCCAAACCTTTATCCAGCAGCGGTACATCTGAATGGCTTTCAAAGCCATCCTCAGTCGGAGAATAATAGAATGGAATAAACTCAGAAAATCCAGTAGGCAACTCATCTGCTGGCATGTGATTTGTCCACTATGCCTGAATTAAATGTATCGTATATTCTAACCATTCCACAGGTTCCCAACTATTTTTGCTTGCCAGATATCATTTCCGATTAACCAAGAATTGTCCCTTGCCGTATCGTTCCCTGTAATCGAGAACTGATCGAACTTACTATTGCTGTTCTTCGTTGATACGAATAGGTACCAGTTTCGCAAACGCTCATCCTGGGAACTGAAAGTTGTCGTTAGCATGGTAACAGTTGACTTCAGAATCGTGGAATACTCCTTTCTTCCATGGGTACATCCTTGCATCCATACTAACACTGTAGTTCCACATATGTTCATCGAATTCGCGTAGTGTAAAAGGGCCTTACCAGCGTGGCAGTAATTTCCATGATCTGCCAGATTCTGTTGCAAATTGGTCTCCAAAAACCATAATCCTGCCCCCAATCTCGACAGGTTTGTGTGAGTTCCTCCTCTTAGTTACCACTCTGTTAGATCTTGCTCCAGCCAACCGTAATGCTTTGTATACTGCATTTCTGATTTCCTGGTATTGATCGTAGTAATCATCAGACGACAGTACAGTTGTTGTATTGACTTTCTAAGTATTGAGTAGTTGGTATTCTGGTCCATATATGGCTTTGTATAGGGACATTCCAATAGTATCGCAGTGTCCTACATTGGAGTAAGCTGTCACTTCCGTAAGAGAGGTAAGCTAGTTAGTCTGGTATGCGTTAACAACATTGCTTAATGCTGTTTTCAGTTCTCTGATCTTCCTTTCTGCTTGTCTATTGGTCTGGTGGTGGCCAGGCGTAGCTATAATGTGTTCAACTCCCATCGTTTTCAAAGTCTGTTTCCAAAACTGGTAGGCAAATTGGAAATCAGCATTGCTGACAATCAAGGCAGGCATTCCGTGAGGTGAAAACATATGGTACCAGAGTAATTCCATTGTCAATATCGCAGTAGCATTCACTGATGTTGGTATCAGCTAGCTGAGACCAACCGCTCTATCCACTATCACTAATAATCAATCATGTCCTCTCATCATAATTAAAGGCCCCATGAAGAGGATAGCATAGCTCGAAAATATCTCGTAGAGAAAAGGGAGTGAGAGGGTATCACCTGTGGGCATGGTAGTCCTTTCCCGTTTCAATTGACATATGTCACACTGCTGGACATAGTCTTTGAAATCCTTCCTTCTCTCTGGCCAGTTGATGTATTTCATTGCATACCAGAGGTTGCGATCAGCACTCTGGTGTCCTTTATTGTATATCTCCGCTATCATCAGCTCGCTTAGTGTTTCACTATTTACTCCGTGATATTTCAGAATGTATAGACTATCCTCTCCTCCTCTTGTAGTAGCGTAGAGTGGGCCATTATATATGTTGTAATGTTGTATCATGCTGTTATGTGAAATGTGGTTAGAATCCTTCACTAGCTGGTAGACAGGGTCATTCCTATAACCTTTGATTATCTGTTCCCTCCAAATGCTTTTCATATCATCCACTCCTTGAATAATATCCCTTTCATCCACGACTCTTTCTAATACCTTTATCTCTTCTTCCTCATCAGGTGTATTGTAAACTTTGTATAGGTCTTATTTCTCGTGAGGTAAAGAGAATGGTTCCACTACAGGAACCTCGTTCAAGTATGCAACAGGTCCACCATAGAGAGTCTTGTTATGGAAATGCTCAGGGTACTTAGGATCATGGCTTTAGGGAGCGGGGGAACCACATCCTAATGCCTACGGGATGTGCTCCTTAATGGCTCAGACACTGATGCACTGGCATGGTAAATGGATATCTCTGTCGCTGTGATCACCACAGGTGTTGAGTGGAGTTTCGATACCCAGCGGGCTGCTGCAGGAGGAGTCAGCATAGTTCTTAGTCTAAGATTTCAATTCCTTATGGTCAGGGCAGAAAGATCTGTTGCAGAATGCCCAATGCATCGATGCATGATCCAGTTCCTCTGCACTCCTACCACTGGTATAACTTTGATGGTCTCGCCAATCGTTTGGGGCTTCGCTATTTAAGTAATCACCTGCATCTAGCTGTGCTTGCTGCAGGCTGCAGTCGCTTCCACATTCCGAATTAGCACCAATGTGCTCCACTGTGAGGGCTTTGAATCGCGACATTTCGTGTTCGATAGTAGGTTCTTCGCAAGAAAGTAAGGATGAAATAGTTTTGAGAGTGGGTGAATCGTCTTCTTTGGTGGGATCATTTGTAGTATGTGGGTAGTCATCTGCTACGATCCCTAGCCGTTGTCAGTTCTCAGCGATGGGTAGACTGTACTGCTCTTGTTTTCTCTTGATGATAGTTCTTCAGCTTATGCCTACAATAACGTGGGAGAGACTCGTGTGTCTCTGATCCTTATCACCTATCATGCTCTTTCTGCAACTGGACTCAATAGTAGAGTTCTTGTCTCCTAGGTAGGTATTCGTAAAGAGCCTAAAGGTTTTATATTCATAAAAGTGTAAATTAATACGTAAGCAACTAAGTTAGAACGAAGCGTGAAGAGCCAATCTATGCCGCCCTTTTTTGTTTCTCTTCTTTTTTTATCATCATATATTCATTGTTTATGGTACAAGAACTTGCATGCAGTGCTAGCTATGGCATGAACAAAACCTCAATCTCAAAAATCGCAATCATAAAAGAAAAACTCGCACCAAAATATAAAACCCTCTTAGTAGTGTCCGATAGCCGACTCAAAATCCCAAGGAACTAAAACAGCAAAGTACAAAAATCATAATGAAAAACATGTAGAACTGCCAATACAGTAACAAGTGCACACGTCAGGTAGATCAAAACTGGAGGCGGGTGTCACACTTCTGGGCCTGAAACCATGGATTGGGAGTTCTGCACTATGGGTAGTGGGTTCTGGCATGGGGTCCTAGCATACAAGGGGAATGCCACAGGAAAGCCTGTGGTGGTTACGTTGAGGTACCTCGCCAGGGAGTGGAGGGTATCTGTTTCGGTCCATAGTGGACTGTCTCTGCCAATATCCGCAAGCTCCCAGAGGTGGCATGCACGAGGCTCCTGGCAAGACTCACAGTGTAAGATCGCTAGAGCGAAGTCCTCTTCATACTCCTCATAGTGGGTGCAGAGGGAGGAGGGGTTGTCAGTCAACCAGGAAGGGTGGGCAGCTAAGTAGCTCTTGCCAGAACGCATATGGTGGATCCTACCCACTATAAACCATCCCAGACCCATAAAAGGGTGGGGAAAGAGGGACTCAGTGTATTGGAAATAGGGTGGGGGGGGGGAACTGGGTGGCCCAATCTCTGGTAGTGCAGCCCTGAGTCGTCCCTGGAATGAGTGGTAGGATGGGATCACCTCTTTCAGGGGGAGTTGGTCAGGAGGATGAAGGCCCGGTGAGGCCACCAGGATGGAGCCTCAGGCATCAATAAACTGGTGAGTGCGGTGTACGATAGCATCCAGCTGCAGGTGTTACCTAACAGGAGGGCAGGGGGGGCGGGTTTTCCAAAGGAGGTGGGTGTAGACAGACGTCAGGCCCACGGTGAAGGGTCGGTAGTCCTCGCGGGCCTGGAGGAAGCAGGAGGTGGGAAAGGACCGGTGGATCCTAGCAGTCACTGGGTTAGCCACGGGGGGAGGCACACTAGATGAACAGCAGCCAATCATTGTTGGTGTAGTATCAATAGCAGGAGGGGGGGTAGAGCCACTTCGCATGCCAAGATGCGAACAAGAGTTGAAGAAAAGCAGTTCGTCACCCACCTTGAGACCGATCTCCAAAAGATGAACATTGGGTCTAGGAAAGTGAGGCTGGAGAAGAAAAGGTCTCCTCCATAGAGGAGGATCGAAGAGATGAGGCAGGATGCCGGTTGATGCCAGAGGAAGGGGGGGAGACCCTGGCTGGGTCTTGCGAGTCTCTTGATCGTTGCGAAGGCCCCTTAGGCTAGTCCAAGCCTTCTTGTGAAATGTGAGGCAGTGCCCTTAGTGCAGGAGGTGGACGAGGGTGCGAACTAGTATCTAAGCCAGCGTATCAGTTTGGAGGGACACAGATCTACTCGGCCCTAATGGCCTCCACATATAGTTGCGATTCATGCCCTTGTGACTCACTCCTCTTGTCATGCTCTAGATATGACTCACAACTGTAAGTCATACCAAAACATCATCAACTAGTCATATGACCAAAGCGGTCACAGGTGCTAAACCCATGACCTCCAGATGAGGTCGTGTGCCAAACATAATATATCTATGACTCATAAATGTGAGTGATGTGAAAATCTCTTCCACACTAAACCACATTTGTGATATTAGCTCAACCCTCCCTAAGCTCGAGTCCCTTAGAGCTTGGAATCTCTCATAGTGGAGGCAGTCCGCAAACCTGCTTAAGTGTTTGGAGCTGTGGGTTGCTTTGCAGTGGTAGCTGCGCACCTCATTGATAATGGCTTCCCCTGTAAGCCATTCGTTCCGCAAGGCTTCATCTGCCTTTTCTATCTTCTCGTTGCAAGAGGTGCGGACTATGTCCATTCCCCTTCACATTCAGGTGGCCAGTTGCTGGGATTTCCCATTTTCGCTTTCCAGCTGGGTGATCACTTCTTTTGGTCATTTCCTCTTTGCCTCTAGCTGATCGATTGATCGCCACAATCTTTTGACCGCTAGGTGTAGTTCTTCCTTGGACACCAAAGTTTTTGTATCCACCATCTTCCTGAGTTCCATCCTCACAACCTCTTGGGTTGCCTGCTTGGCTTGCCATTGCTGTCTTTGATGGTAGGAGCATTGTCTGCGTATGCAGTTCTGCCTAGATATTTTGTGGTGTGAGCGGCCCATGGCCGTATGTTGTGGTTGCATTGCCCATACAGTTTCGATCAGTATGGTTGGTGGCGACCTGCACATTGCTGACTTCTTGCTCCGGCAGAACCGGCTTCCTTGTTTTCTGTCTAGGTGCACAGGTCACCCATCATCCGCACATGCCGTCCAGTGAAAAACGGCATGGTTTCTTTCATTGTTGTTGACCACCCTGTCACTCACGTCCTCAATGGTCTTCCCTTCCTCCACCTTCAAACTTTTGATTTCGGCTTTGACTGCCGCCCACTTGGCTGCAATGGGTGGAGGACTCGTGGGGCTACAGATGAGCTTGCAACCTTCTGGAATGATCTTGACAGTCGGGTGATGGCTTCCGTGGGTGGCATTGGAGGAAGAGGTTGAGGGCATCATGAGCATTGGTGAAGTTGGTAGCTGGGTACCACACTTGATCATGTTCTGGGAAACAACCGGTCTACTTAGCACAGTCCTGGAAGTTACCGTAGTTTATGGGAGAGTCCATTATTTCACCTCATTTGTATTCGGGCTCTCCGTCTAGTGCGATAGTGGGGGGAGGTGTGATTGTCTTTGAGCGAAGCCTATTGTTCTAACGGAGTTCCAAAAGCGAGATATGGAATGTGTTGCATATCTTCGTGGATCATGGAAGGTCGAGTTTATATGCTTGTTTCCAGATCATTTTCAATATCGCGAATGTTCCCATTTTCCTGTAATTGAATTTCTGAGAAGGTCATGTCGTTCGTGGGTTTCTCGGTAGTAACCGTACCTTGTCTTGTTGTTGTAGGTATGGATCGGGTATTCTGTGCAAATCGTAATTTCCTTTTTATTGTAATTGTACTGTTGTCATCTCTGCTCGCTGGGTGTCGTGTAATAGACTCATATCTTATTTTTCTATTATCAGTCATTTGGTCGTATGACCTATAGTCTGATATTCTGGGTTGAGACCATAGTTTGCATAAAAGGGTGTCATCATAATCGTTTCTTACTTTTTGTTATTGTATCCAAATTCCGCTACCGGTAGTAACTTGTCCCAGTTGTCCTGCTGATAATTGATATAGGCTCGCAGGTATTGTTCCAATATACGGTTCGTTTGTTCGGTCTGTCCATCCGTCTGTCAGTGGAAGGCCATAGAAAGTTTCCTTTTGATCCCCAGTTCTTCCGTTATCTCCTTCCCTATTCCTGATGTAAATACGGATCCTGGATCGGTGATGATGTCTTGCAGTAGTCCCTGTAGTCGGAAGATTTCTGGGATAAATATTGTTGCGAACCGCCATGCAGTCATCTCCATTCCTCTTGCTATGAAAGAACTCATTTTGGTCAGGCCATCTACCATGACCATGATAGAGTCATATCAGTTGGCCTTAGGTAAATCCATTATGAAATACATAGACCTGGATGCCCATGGCTTCCGTGATTCTTCATGGGGTCTTAACAGCCCATATGGTGCATGTCATACCACCTTCGTTCTCTGACATATGTCGCAGTTTTTGATGTATCATTTGACTGCCTCCCGCAGTCCCGGCCAGTAATATTTCCTCATGATCAGTTCCGTTGTTTCAGCCGTGCTTACGTGTCCTCCCAGTTTGTCGTCACGGTGTTTCTTGATGTGGTTGGTTCTTATCTTTCCCTCTTCTGGTATCCATATCTTTCCGTCATACCAAAGATAGTGGTCTTTCCATTCGCATAGGCATAAGGCCACCTATTTTCATTATTCATCTCCTCTTTCCAGGCTTTCTCTTATTCCTTGAAATTCTTTTTCTTCTTCGATTACTTTCCGCAGTTCTCCATTGTCTTCGTCCTAGGTTTCTGTTGGTTCCATAGCTTTGAAGGATTCTTTTAGAAGCAGAACTCGATTCTTCTACTTGATTCTTCCGCCCTCCTTGTCTGCTGGTTTGTTGCTTATTACTAAGGTTAAGGCGTCCGGTTTTCCTGCTTCTTTTCCTGGTCGGTATTCAATTTTGAAGTTATATTTGCTTAGGCTCTCTATTCACCGGATCTGCCTATCGTTGAGTTCCTGCATTGTCATGAAGGGCACTTGCCTCTTGTAGTCCATTAGAACTCTGACTTGATGGTCATTGTTCTGTTTGTATCTTCTCCATTCCTGCGAGTGCTTGAACTATAGCTAACAGTCCTTTGTTGGCAACATCATAGTTGCATTCAGACATTGTCATTATCTTTGATCAATAGGACATCAGTCTCTATGTTCCATCTTCCCATTTTGGGATAGGATCCCAGAACAGACATATTTCGATGCGTCGGTCTCGATTGTCGCTTCTTGTCATGGATCAAAGTGCACCAGTATTGGTGCCGATGTGAGTTTGCTTCGCAAATCATAGTAGGCCTTCTGTTCCTTTTCTTCCCATATCCATTTGACATCCTTTTTCGTTAGGTTATACAAGAGTTTCGCCATCCTACTAAACTCTTCGATAAACCTGTGGTAAAAGTTGCAGAATACCATGTAGCATAGGATGTCTGTCTTGCTGTTCAGCTTCGCTCACTCCCACCTAGCCACTGTTTTGACGGGGTCCACTGTGACTCCATTTTTGTGGAGCATAAATCCTAGGTACGCAGTTTCCACCTTGTGGAAATCGTATTTGGATAGTTTGATCTTCATCTTCGATTTCTGAATCTGGTCGACGATGTTGCTGAGGTGCTATTTCTGTTTTTCCAGGTTTTCCAAATATAAGAGGACATCGTCTGGGTTGACAATGCAACATATATGCCAAAATTTGCTGTGTACCTAGTTGATCTATCATTGGAATGAAGCTGGTGCGTTGGTCACACAAAATAGCGCGACCAAGTATTCATACATTCCATATCTTGTCACGAAAGCCATCTTCCATTGGTCTCCTTCCTTTATCCATATGTCGCGACAGGGGTCCTGGATATCCAGTTTGGGGAAATATTTTGCAGTCCTTAGTCGGTCCAGTACTGCAGCAATGAGTGGTAACAAATATTGGTCCTTCTTTGTTACCGAGTTCAGCGCTCGGTAATCCAGGCAACATCTCATTTTTCTGCCTTTCTTTATCACCAAAAGGATAGGCGATCCTGCGGATGCGAATGAGTGTCATATCCATCCTCTCTTCCTATTCTGCGGAATATATCTCCTCAATTCCTCTAACTCCTTTTCCCACAGTGGGTAAAGGTGTTGATAATCAATCTTGCTTTTTTTCTTTTCATTTTTCTCATCTTTTTCAAAGGGGATCTCATGGTCCACTCAGGGTCAACTTGGCGGTTGTCGCTTCACCTCCTTTTCCTGAAATAGGTTCGTGAATCGCGGGTATTCATTTGGTATTATATCGTACCACTCCTTCTCTAGTCGCTGTTGCTTTTGTTGTATCGCTACTGTGGTACTGGTGTTGATACGTGCCAATTCTAGCTTCACTTCGCGTAGATTCCATGTGTGGATCCCTGCGAGGTCTCCTCTCTTATATTATCTGCGGCATGCATGGGCCGATATTTCTGGAATCTGTCCCTCTTCCTCTTTCTTGGTCTTTGAGCTATTCTTGGTACCAAAGCCATTCGTTGCTCATTTACTGTCCTGAAGTTCTCGTACTTCATTCACTTCTTCGGTATTGATCTTCTGGTTGATCAACTGTGCGATCCAGTCTCCGGGTTAGATCTCTTGCTGGGTATTTTATAGGTTGGCAAGAACCACCTTGATCTCTCCAGTATAGTTGGCATCAAGAACTTCCGCATTGGTAATGAGTCACTTATTGACTGCCAGTCTGCTGTGTAGTGCTATCCGTCCATAGGTACCGGGATGCAGTCGTATCGCTATTCCAGTTGATATCATCTCCGCACCTCGTGTTTGGATCGCCTTATTTTGGTGGTCCGCATATTGATCATACCCTGCCGCTTGTATGGAGTCCTTGGTTGGTTCCAGCGCTTTCTCTTGCATCTTCTTGAATCTGATTCTCAGCTACAGTTTTTCTCTGAGTTGGTCCAATCGTGCTTTCAGGTTCGTATCTTGTGCCTCTCGTTCTGGTGTTATATACACTACTGGCGAACTGTGGAGACATCTTGTCATGCATCGTTCGCTAGCAAATGTAATCTTGTTCTTGTCACAGTCGATCATGGAGTTATGTTGTCATAACCATGGTATTGTGCGTGGACAAAATTAAGCGGAGAACGACAACGACAACGGACACACAATTTGCCCCGTGATGGCAACCCTCATACATTCAACCACCTCAACATCAACCAACAAAAATAATAAAAAATAATATAAATACATAGCAGTAATCAGTACTTAGTATACCATCCATCAGCCTTAATAATT
>JACCEG010000499.1:7250-77658 GCA_014065205.1 Tuber brumale
AGGAGTGGGATCTGATTCCCCAGGAGACCTTGGATGGGTGGATTGAGAGGATGCCTGAGAGACTTCAGGCTCTACTAGATGCAAATGGAGGTCATACAAAATGGTAGCATTATTAAATTGATATTTTCTATTTCTACTATCATGTATTTTTTAATTGAGTTCATATCTTTTTTTTTTTGTGGTCAACTTTACTGTTCGTTGTGGTGGTGCCGTTGCCGGCGACCGTACGAGAACTTATTAGACAGGGCTGTACCACAACCTGTCCGACCATTCAATTGGATTTTGGGTGAAATCTTTGATCCCCCCCTCCACCACGCCCGAACTTAACAAAATGGCTCCTACCCGAGCTGGTGGAAACGCTGTTCTAATGATAAATTAAAGGCGAGCCGGAGAAGTGATGACACTGATACTCGTAGATATCCGCTGGGGCTACAGTACTCGGGTGTGTCCATAAAAATCGGAAAGAGCAATATCCCTGTCATGCAAGGTTAGTGATCAGAAAACAACAAAATCTGGAAAACACGAAGAGGGATCTTCAGCCCAAGAACCTGTAGTATGTCACAGAGGCAAGGAGGCTGTATTGGAGCAGAATCCTGTGAAATAAATTACAGAACCTTGATGTACGAGTACTAGAACAAACCATACTCCCCCCTTATTACCTGTCCTTTCACCACCTAGTTGGCATTATTAATATCCTACTTGGCACCATCATCATGATATATCTCACTTGGTGCAACATAGCTTGTTAAAGATGTCCAGATGCATAGTGGAACTTTCCAGACAACTCCATCTCACGATCCCTCTGATCCCTGTTTTGCCACCCTTAGTTTCCGATTTTTAAGGAGATGCCCGAGTACATCATGAGGTGCGTGTACTCGAGTACCATAGGCTCGTCCCGGGCGGGGAGTAGTCTACGAGTATCCGGAAACGGGGGGTTCGCCAGATGTGCATCAAAAAGTCCGTGCCTATCAGGTCTGAGCGCCCACACGAACCCACGACCCACACCTCCGGATACTGCATCATACCGGTACTCGAGTACTACATCTTGCCTAGGGCGCGTACCCCCCGAAGGTCACATGATTTCTCGATCCGTGTTTTGTGAGTCTAATGGACAATCCCCGATGGTAAATGGCACGATGGGAATCCAAAGCCTAGCTGGGTGTTGATTACACTTCCACAATCAAGCGACTTATACTGACCCTTATGATTGGGCGGAGTGATGGTGGTTGCAGTGTCGGCATTGGCTGATTTCACACCCAGCATCAGCATTTCGAACGATAATACCATACAGATCATGAACACAGGGTATAAGCAGAAAATTTCTTGACCGTCAACCAAATTATTCCGCTCTTGGACCCAGACCCCTGTTCAAGCTATCTGACCAGACACTTTTCAGCCGTCAAGCTCGATTCAACATGAGTTTGGCCTGCAAACTGCTTAATCCAAGCAGGATTAACTCCAAACATCAATCCCCAATCCGCCAATCACTACCTCAAAAACACACCTAACTCCACTTTACTCACCCCTTAGAATTTACCCACCTCTCGATGGGCGGTGGCTGTGTAGAATTCTCCTCCCTCTTCACCACAGGATCTTTCTTGAACATGCTCTCAGGAACTCGCAACTTGAAGCGGACTGTACTCGAACCCCTCCTCCCCATCACTGCTAATCTTGAGCCCATACACGTGTCCCTTGGATATACTCCCACTGTCCTCGAGGCACCTGCTAACCCTCCACTCGCACCATCCCTCATTATCCAACCATCCGACAATTGTGCCCAGGTCGTCGAGATTCTTGGGATCTCCCTTGAGAAGGTTTATGCTTTTGCTAGACATTTTTTGTCGTCGCATTCCGGGTGAGGTTTACCAGCTGGCCACAGCCCATAAGGTCACCCTTGAGCGGGTTTGTAAAGGAGTTCTCGCTGGTTTGCTCGGGCACGTTTGCCACTAGCGATAGGAGGTCGAATAGAGGTATTGTGGGGGCGGCAGCTGGGAGATGCATTTTGGTAGGTTAACTTCTGGCAATGATAGGTGTAGATTCTGAGAATTCGGATTCGCTCACGGTAGGTTGTTTGCTTAATAGAGTTTGTTTCCTCTCGCTTTCGGAGCTGCGGTGGCCTCGGTGAGGGGTGAGTTTTTGCGTCCGGCGTGGGCGTCATTTTTGGACTTGGCCTCTTGGTTGCCGTGATTGGGCCAAGATTCTTTGATGGACTCATTGGGTATAAGGGAGAATGGTTTGAAGTTTTTTTTTCTTGTGTGTAGAAGTATCAACTAGGTACCGTGCGTTTCCAGTAATCATAAAGCTATCGAAATCATGCGAGATCAGTCCCCTTGTTCAGTGATGGCCCGACAAGTTGACTGCATCAGTGAGACCCTGGCATCCCGCGGCGAAGAGGGAGAAGAAAGGTTCAAAAAAATCTTGACAGCTCCGTTTACCATAGAAGCAGGGGTGCTCCATATTATTGTTAATAGTGTATGTACAGTACAGTACTCTTACATCCACCCCAAGAACCTTTCTTTGATAATTATAACAGGAAAAAAGAAAAAAAAAACTGGATAATATCATTGGCATGAATTGAGCATGAAACCTTCAAATTTATTTTTTCTATATTTATAACCCTTTATCCTGATTGATAGAAGCATTACAAAAAACGCATCCACCTTGGTACAGTACTGTACACTCTTGAAGCGCTCCGCACCATACAGAAAACTATGACATGCACAGTCTGGACCATCCAATGAGTTTCCTGCACCTACCAATAACCTAGCCCATCAGCAAAATAGCATAGTGCAGTAAGCGCCGCAGTGAGAAAACACTTGCAGGAGCAAATTTCGATGCTTGATATCTCGGGTCTTGCCTTGCTAGCTGTATATACCATCCTGGAATGTACTGTACCAAAATTATGTCTGGATCATCCGGTAAGATTGCTGACTATACCCACAGTCCAACACCTGACACTGAAGCACACACCAATGCCCAAGGCCAGGAGTGAGGCCCTGCCATCCACTTTGTACCGTCACTGAATAAACCAAACGGAGATCTATCATATTATCATAGATCGTCTGGCAGGGTGGGGTGGCGGCCCCTCACTCCCTCACTCCACTCCTATTCTTCCTCGAATAGTAGACCCCTACCGCCCACCAAAAATTATTGCAGTCGTGGAAATATCGGCAGAATCTAAGGCGCAAGCGAGGGAGAGGGGGAGGGCTACATGCGAAGGCCTGAGTGATCGCCATGTGCAGGAAACCATAATGAGCAAATCCCTCTGGGAGTAGATGCTCTCAAGCGGGCCTTGCTAGTGGCCATTGCACTGTCCCTGGAGGGAATGGAGTTTATGTTGGAAGTGAATGTTTCTGGAAATTCTCGGGATGTTTCATTCGGTCGGTCGGATAAAGGTTCCTGAGATGCACTCCGGATTAATGCATCCATTGGAGGAAATGATGTATCCGTCGGATGCAGTACGGGAGAGCCAAAGGGACTCAGCGGAGCGGAGGCCGCAAGCAGTATGAGACTTTGTGCGGAACTTTTTTTCTCTTATTTTGATCTGGTGGGAACGACTTTGGGAGGAGTGGGGGAGTTCGCCCGTTCTCATTCAACTCCCTCACTCTCCTAAGCAACTAACGAGTAAAGAGAGGAGTATATATCCTCTATCTCTCCATCAATCACTGGACATATCAGCTCCCTTCTACGCGTGCCCCCCCCCTACATACTCCCATGCTAAGTCGTATTTTCTGTTGTTTGAACCGTCGCCGTTCAAAAGTTTATCCAGTAAATGTTAGAGAGCACCCACCCCAGGTTCACCAGCAAAATGATCCTGATCCTATGCGAAAAAAAGATCCCTCCTGGCACCCGCACCGCACTATGCACAAGTACTCATACAGTTACACCTCGCTACGGTAAGAACTGAGAATGAGTCTAAGAGGTACAGAGTTTCTCCCCTTTGGATTAAGTGGGGAAGACACCACCCCAGTTGAGACGAATCAAAAAGAAAAGAATATAACAGATCTTACTAGGAGAGGCAACTCCAACCTCCTATTAGGGTTCAAAGAATCTATCCGGTGCAGTGGGTGGTACGGGTTAGGGGGTGTGCCTCTGTGGCCTCCCCTCTAGGCCAAGCCATCAACCTGTCATTAGTCTGGTTCTTTGCTGCGACTCACATTTTGCTGTGGTCAGGATCTGAAAAGCTCATGGTCACTAGAAGCGCCCCCGGTTGTAACCGTGAAGGTTGAAGCTTGATCCCTAAGAGCCAATTTTATACTGCATTGCGAATCTTTGCTGAGCGACCACAACGGCCAGCATCAGGAACACGCACCAAGCTCGGGGTTTGGCTTAAATTTAGGTATAATGATTAATAGCAGCAGGTTGATGTAATTAGTATAGTGCTTGAATACCAATTGTTGCCTTCACACCACTAGTTACGACGCCGTGCCGTGGGCGGTCAAATAGGCTTGAACAAGGACTAAACCTTGTCTGATCTGCACCATTGTCGTTTACTTTAGGCCTACACTTCGCGGGGCCGCCCGGATGTATGACTTTGACTGACAAAGCTAATTAAAATGGGGGTCTGAATCTCCCTTACTCTCACCGCCTATTGCAGCATAGAGCGGCTAACATAATGGGATAGTATCCGTTTTGTCATCCTCGACTCAGCCGGAGCACCATGGCAATCATGTACTATCACTCGGTACAACATTCCTGCCCTGATTCCTTCTACCTTGACCGCCCCCCCTGCCCTCAATACCTCACAGTCCTTGCAAAAGGTTCATAATTTTAAGGAAATTTAAGAAACGTATATTTTATCCATAGCGAACCATGAATGAAATCGTATTGTGTTGACTAATGAGGGGCTTAACTTATGTCCGGAAAAAGTGGGTTTGGTGCAAGAGATCCAACAGGGGGCAATTATGCTAGCCTGAAGGACACCGATTACGAACCCCCATCTAGACCAGATGCATCTCTCCCCCGTACTTGTACCGTGATCATTTGCTCGCCTTGGTAAAGGTGGCGCTGGGGGCGATGTGCTTTGAGAGCAGCACACAAGCCGAATGATTTCCTCAATAGAAGCTACGAGGGAACCAACTAGGTCAGCCAATTCGAAAATCCATTTGAGAAGGAGGCACAAATGTCTGAATTACTTTGCTCTTGCTTATAGTTTGTGAGAGCTATCGCCTCCAACTTTCAGCATGGTCAAGCCCCCCGGTTTATAGCTTCCCGGGCACTCTGGTAATCCCATTAATACGACTGCTTTGCCCAGCCTTTTCAGGACACCTTCGCAATATCCACTAGGTTACTGTATTGGGCTGTACATTGCCCGATTGACTATGCGGTCCTCATCGTTGGCTGTGGGAAAAAAAGCTTCCGAAAACAAAACTCTTTCCACCAGAGCGAGAGTGCTAGAGCAACGAGATACTCTCATACAAAGAGTATCCTAGAGCGCTAGGGGCTGGGTGTTACTCAGCTAAATATCTGGGATTAGGTGCAGAAAGCCTAAATTATTTCCCACTCCCTCGAGTTCTCAAGTGCGTACGTCTGTTGTATACGTACAGGAGATTCTGTATTTGCGAGGGGGGGTTGGAGCCCAGCGCCAAAGGTGCCGATCTCCGGGCAGCGCGCCCGCCTTCAATCCGGGGGGGAGAATATCATCTAGAGATTATAGTTGCTATCCCAAATCGGAGGAGGAAAAGGAAAAAAAAATTGCTATCGATTTTTGTCTTTCCCTTCTGCTACCCCGCCGATCGCGTGCCTTGCCCCTGGGGGTACTGGCCTAGACTCGGATTCTACCACCTCGTAGCAGGTCTGATTTGCCCTACAACCTTATCGGGTGAGACTAATGGTCTTCAATCTCCTAGTCCCCATAGGGCAGACATTGTTAATTCTCCTGCCCTATATGATGGAGTAACGGTGTTAGCACGTGTAGGTACTGGGGTTATCCATGTGGGAGTTAGGGTATGGGAGAGTCAGTGGACAAGTGTTGGCTGTTATGTATTTCACCTTATATAGACGGGGACGGGCCCGGGAAATACAATGATTGATCATCCTCCGCTTCATCCACGCACACGCACACACACTTCACCTACCACTACGCTTACAAGTGGATGGTTCAGTAATAACTCATCTGTGGGCTGGAATTGAACTCGTGGGCTCCTGCTAATTGCAAAGGGACTGACTGGTTCTTGACGTATTAACTACTGCGCCAGCTAAGTATTTCACATAAAAATGCCGTGGGAACTAATACTCATTCCGCCAGTGAGTGGACCTAGATTTTTTCTCTCGGCTTAAGGACAATAGCTTGCATTAGGCTTGCTGTTGTATAATTGTTATAAGAGGGGATACATCCTCGAGAAAACAGAAATTATAGATATTGATCACTGATTGTGGACAACCAATTTTAGTTGGGTTTAGGGGAACAGTCATACCAGGGGTCTCAGTGATGAGAGATGGAAATTTTGGCCAAGAGTAAGATGGGATTTAGACATGCATCGTACATTTATAGGTGTATAACAGTGTCATAGGAATGCAACAATATTCCTGACTTCTGATGATCCCGTTCAGGGAATTATGCCTGACTTGTGGTCGATGTCAAGAGCACCTTCCAACCAGCCGGCGCAGGGGCAGGTGCAGCAAGAGTTACTTAAATTTGTCTTACCCAATAAGCAGGATTTCATGTGATACTGTTAAAAGCGCTGGTGGGGATGGCTTACTGAAATGAGGGCTTTCCTTTTCCGATTTCTTTAGATAGTTCAATGAGTCCTGCTCAACCCGGAGAAATGTTGGAAGTTGAACTCCAAATAGGGTTGTATGATACTTATGGTTTTTGAACAAAATTCATCCTCTGCGGGTGCAAGCAACTCTATAGGCCAAAACTAACCAAAATTTTGGGAATTCGTAGTTACGGAAATTGTTATTTTCACTTCCACCTCTTAATCAATTGAAACAAAAAATATATCAATGGATAGCTGAAGACGTAGTGGTGTTGAAATTCATCTTTCTATCACGAAATTTGTTTGTTTTGTGGGCAGCTCTTGTCAATTGGCATTAATTATTCCAAAACTAGACCTAAGTACCGAGGATTTGCATGGACACTCATACAAAAAAGAGATGATAGGTTTGTAAGATTATAAGTACACAGGTATCGTACCTAACTTGGTATCTAACAGGTATTCAACATGCATCAATATTGACGGAAGAGATGAGAAAGAAAGAAAAAAAGTGTAGAGGACAAAGATAAAGTACATAGAACGCGAAACCTAGTGTATCATAACCTTGATGGTGTTGGATATTATGGAGGGGTAAGCAAAAGAACTTGCGGGTGACCCAATACGGGGTCACAACAACTCACTCTCACTTGTATTATACCGACTTCGAACATGGAAAAAGATGATGGAATAATCTCATCGTGGGATAGTATGATATTAGTATTAGGTTGGGGCACAGTGAGGTCTGATGCCCTGGGAGAGTAGCTTTGGGTAACGCGCACTGGCACTGATGGGTTGTTAGCCACCAGAACATGTACTTAGCAGAGCTTCGTTCTTTCCTTTCTTCTGTACCTAACATCGAACAACGAACACGCTCTCCTCTCAAATCATTCTCCACTTCCCACCAAACCCACGCAAATTCCCACCACCTCCGGACGACTACTCCACCTGCGCCACGCCAACGCCGCTATCAAAGGAGAGAGTAGCTGATCAGCTGCTGCAATAGGTACCGGAAAACCGTCCATTGGGGGGGGGGTAAGTGGGTTTTCTCAGGACACAGCGCAGCAAAGCACGGCCACAATACGGCAGTTTCTGGACTACCAAGACGAAAGGGGAAGAGGAGAACGAGTGGCGGTAGCTATAAGGGGGTCAGGGACACTATGGGGACTGAACAAGAGCCAATGGAGGGGGTAACGCTACCGAAGTGTAGATCAACGCGCTACCGGCAGGAAGGCTGTGAAAGATGATGGCTGGGAGAAATGATGGAAGTCTGATATTGTATCCCTTTGGGATTGGGCGGCGGCGCGGGTAGGGCTCTAAAGCTATTTATACTCGTTACGATGCCCTGTACCCTCCTCCTCAATACAGCGGATAGCAGGCAGTACGGCCCTAGATATATAGGCTATCGGAGTTGACGTCCCCCCGTGCCCGTAACAGCTTCACCACTGCCTCATGTCCATACTCCGCAGCCCACGAGATTGGTGTTCTACCATGCTTGTCTAACCTATCAGAGTTGACGTCTTCCCGTGCCAGTAACAGCTTCACCACTACCTTATGCCCATTCCTGGCAGCCCACAAGATTGGTGATTGGCCACTGCAGTCTGGCCTGTCAGGGCTGACATCTTTCCACCCCAGTAACAGCTTCACTACCGCTTCATATCCACTCCTAGCAGCCCAGAAGATTGTTCGGTTCCATCGGTCAAGCGTATTGGGGTTGATGTCTTCCTGTCCCAGTAATAGCTTCACCACTGCCCCATGTCCCTGTTCGATATGGAAGTGCAGCTGGAGTTGTAAGACTCCCAGAATGGAATCCAGTTTAAGACGAAGCAGTCTGAGAATATGCGATCTGTTATGATAGATAAAGCAATCCTTAAAGACGATAGTTGCCCTGTTCCTTGTTGTTGACAAAGCGGGAGAATCTTCTCATTAAATACATGAAAGGGAAAGTAGTTATCTCTAGGAGACGTGGCATGAAGAGAAAGAAACAGGACACGTATCCAAACTCAGACTCAATGACAACTATCCACCTCAATGTTACCCAAAGACACATAAACAGGAAGTATAGGTGTAAAATAGGTAATGAGAAAGTATAATCCCAAAGAAGGGTGTAATGTTGTAGCTATGACGGCAGGAGTAAGATAACAGAAAGAACACGACAATATACTCAATTATCAACAGTCCCCTCTCGGCGGCCCACGGGGTTGGCGTTTGACCATTGTGGTCTGACCTATCGGGATTGACATCGTTCCACCCTAGTAACAGCTTCACAACTGCCTCATGTCCATTCCTGGTGGCCCACGAGATTGGTGTTTGGCCATTGTGGTCTGGCCTATCGGGATTGACGTCATTACATCCTAGTAACAGCCTTACCACTGCCTTATGCCCACTCCTAGCAGCCCATGAGATTGGTGATTGGCCATTGAAGTCTGGCCTATCGGGGTTGACGTCCTTCCGTCCTAGAAACACCTTCACCGCCGCCTCATTTCCATTGCTGGCAGCCCAGAAGATTGGTGATTGGCCATTGAGGTCTGGCCTATCGGGGCTGAGGTCGTTCCATCCCAGTAACAGCATCACCGCTGCCTCATATCCATTCCTAGCGGCCCATGAGATTGGTGTTTGGCCATTGCGGTCTGGCCTATCGGGATTGATGTTCTTCCGTTCTAGGAACAGCTTCACCACCGCCTCATGTCCATACCTGGCAGCCCATAGGAGCCCTGAAGCGTCTGTATGATCCATGCCGTTTATATCAACACCAGCCATCTCCATCAAAACCCTCACAACTTCAGCAAGTCCGAATATTGAGGCACAGTGAAGTCCGGTGAACCCCGAAAAGTCGATTTTACCAGGAAGAGAATATCGACCGAGAATGTCCTCCAAGAATATTTTAATCGATATATGACCATCGTAGTGGCTGAAGAGCTTCAGTGCAAGCGTTCTCCCACGATCCGAGGGCCCCTTACTCATATGGACTCCCCAATATAGAGCAGAATATTCGAGGAAGGATGTATGTTGTTGAGTGCTCTCAAAGTGAACCCCGGAAAGGGCCATTACCTGCTGCAAATTGAGATACGTCAAGCAGGTCTCCGCAATAGTCGAGTGGGAGTTCTGGAAAAGTTTGGGATGGGTGGTTAGATACTCTTGGAGCGTGTAGTGTATCAGTTGAACAGCCGACCCTTTATTATCCACCACCACAAGTCCTTGACAGCAGCTCAACACCGTGGCAATAGAGGAAGCATTGTCGGCATTATACTCAGCCGATCCGATTTCGACCGCCAAGGCCTGACATAATTCCTCCGCTCCGAACGACATATCTACATCAACGCAGTTATCCCGAGTCTTGATTTCTGAACCCCCTGTGCCTTGATCCGATCCAATGCTGCACCGTATGCACCTTCCAGGCCCTGCCCACCCGTCATTCGCTTGACCCTCTCTCGCCACTGGTGAATGGTAGCCTCCTGTAGGATGGCATCGAGATTGAGAGAGACTGACAGAAGTCTAGATACATACCTGTCAGCAGATAGTTTGGAAAGGGCTCCACATTTAGTTAATCCTGCTTACATCTCCGAGGCAGTTTCCTGAATCCTCTCGACAATTTCTCCCTCCAATCTGTCGTCCATCTCGTCCGTGGTCATGTCTTTAAGAAGCTTTTTGTGGATGTATCGGATAATATCATCCTTTCGGGGACTTATCGATACCGATACTGCTCCTCGAGGGAGATACTTTTCCACCTCACCACAAACCTGTGGTCTCCCTGTTATGAACACTCGAGCGGTTGGGGACACTTTGATGATATCGTGGAGTGAAAGAAGGATATTGACTCGATCCACCGCAGCGCACTCGTCTATCGCGTCGAGGCAGAAGAAAGTGCGCCGGGAAGACGAGAGGCTCCCTAACAGCTTCATGATCTCGGGAAGCCGCAGTCTCCCACCACCGATGGCCTTCTGCTTCTCAAAGGCGTCGATTATTTCTTTGGGAATTTGCTTAAAACCAACGACAATTTGTTTCAGCAGAGCTCCCAACACACTCGCTGCTGACTGTTCCTTTTGGGCAGCAAAATCGAAATAGAAACATGCCACAGCGATATCTTTTCCAGCCTCACCAGACCAATCGCACAAGGTATCTATCACCAGTGAACTGAAATTGCAACTTGTCAGAAAAAAATACCATGCTTTTTCTTTTCCCCTCCGAGATCCCCTCTCTTACCAAATGTGGGTCTTGCCGACCCCCGGATTGCCGGAGCAAAATATGGTCGCCTTCCGCGATTCATCCCCACCACATCTGTTCCAGCTTCGAAACTCTTCTGTCCGTAAAATCCAATCTCCCACGTTATCAACCCGGCGCTCTCGGATATAGTGATGCCGTAGGTTGGGGTGGAGAGGAGACAGCCAAGTCAGGATTTCGGACCGGTCATCGGTGACCGTAATGTTATTTGTGTTGAAACTGTTGTTGTTAAGGATGTTGGTATTATACTATCATTGTCACTATGTCCTAAGGAATCAAAATTATGAGAGGACTTCATAATAAAACTAGGATCTAGAGACATTTTTCTGTTCTTCGCTCTCGAGAACGGTGATGCTTAAAGGGCCAGTTGGTATGTACTGTACGGTGGTGTTAAGTGATAAGATTTCCACGAGCTAAAGAAAAGCGGGGCCTATTACCCTTGCTCTCGCACTACCCCTGCTCGGATATCGAGCGACCTGAAATCCAGAATTCTTGACAGGACTGCAGTACCGAAACTTACTCCTACAGTGCAAATGGAATCAAACCAGGACCTCGAAACCAGCAAAACCCGATATCTAACTAGTCGGTGGCAACCATCAATTTCAAAGAAAAAAAGAAGCCTTTGGAGATGTAGGTAAATCTGGACTCTATAATAAAGAGGTTTTTTCTTCTTCAATTAAGTGTTGCAAGCAAGAAATGTTCTAGGCGAAAAAGTGGAAATTTTGGTGGGAGTGAAACAAGGGACACAATCTACCCACTACTATGCCGAAAGGGACTGTAGAGTCTGAGGGAGTAAGAAGTGATGACAAGGGATAAAAAAAGAAATGTGAGAACGATAAACACGATTCAGAGTAAATAATTCTAACTATTTCTACTTCATCCACCATTCTGCTTGTTATAATACAAGGCACAAGCATAAAAAAAGTGGTACGGCGCAGGGGTGGGCCGGGCCGGTACAGCGCAACCAAACTGCTGCTGCCCTCCTACAGAAAATCTATTGCAATGGTAACATACCTCTTAAACCACCCCCTTTACCAAACAGTTCCCAACCATCAACGCTTAAGTATTTTTGGTAATCACTCCTAGAAATAAGCAAATATGGCAGATGAGAGTAATCCTTACACACATTCATAATAAACCACTAGAAGGGAGTCTTGATCTTTGAAAAGAACCGCTAACCCAGCATACCATCATGGGGTCACTCAATCGGATTAAATTTATGTTTGCAGGAAGCGAATGGTGTCAAATTGGCAATAACCGTTTCTACAGGTACAGCCATTTTACGGTCGAACAGTCCTGAATGAGACCAGCACAACCAAACAGGGCCCTAGCCAATCTAGCCCTTAGTTCCTCACAAGTACCCCAATCCTAAATCAATGCCGTACGCTTTCTAGCGAAGAACCTAGGCTTAAACAAATCGATTAGGCTCAAGCTAGAAATCAGGATAAGTACACTAACCTAGAGACCTGTAACAACTACACCTCTTCCCTCTAACTCACACAACAGTCAATTTTTCACATTGGAGAGACATTAGTAAGGGGTTAGAGATTGGTGAGGTCCACATTACTTCCTACCATGAGAGCGGCGCACAAACCCAATAACTCACTCAACTAGACCCCCGAGCTGTGGAGCTAAATCAGAGATCCGAAAACCCGCGTTGCGAAGCGCGCAGTAATGAAACCCAAGAAAAATGCTAAAAGATACAGGGGCGAAAGTGCGATCACAAGAAGCTCTAAGTGCAGCTAAACGTAGAAGGATAGTGTGGAGGCGCTCGATGGATCCACTAGCTAGATGTTAAGGGCTTCACAAGGCTGGAAATAGGGAACTAGAGGGAGGACATTGGAATGGGCCCAGCTGAAGGTGACATTCCCATTACTGAAGACAAGAATGAAAACATAGAATTTGTACATACATGATTTTCAACTTCTTTCTTTCTTTCTTGAACCTGCCCAATCGCTACTCTCTATATGTTTAAATGGTGGTGAGTTAGCAGTCTTCGTGCCCTTCAATTGGCTCTGTTGCCTTAGTTTTTCAGACTTTTATGAGACAATACGATAGTGGAGTATCTGCAATTCTAGCATGTAGTTGAACTTATGAGACAGTGTGCTGTCTTACTGCTTATCCCTTTCCCAAAATAGCAAGCCAAGATATTGCGCACCCCCCTGCAATCGCACACCACACATGGGACCGAGATGGTGGATTTCAAGAGTTTATACGGTACGTACCCGAGTACTATACAAGGCACAGGCAAGATGTTTTCGCACACACCACTTTGTGACCCACCAGTTTTTAAAGGATTCTGAGCTGTAAGCCACTCTGGTGTGTGTGAAAACATTCGCCCTTGCACTTGTACCCACAACCCCTGGTACCGGTAGTCTACAGCGGGGGGGCAAAAATACGTTCACATTTTTTAGGTGTTTGGGCTTACTAAAACTGAACGTATTTTTGCCCCCCGCTGTACATATTAGACAGGACTTGATGAAGGTGGATTTTTAGTCGTTACCGTAGTTTTTGCTCAAAGTCTAGGCCTCATTAACCATGATACGGTTACCGGTGCCATAACTAATACGAAGCTTGGTGTGGTTCTCCAGATGTGTCTGCCAGAACCAGAGGCGCCACAAACACCAGAGCTCTTTGCCTGTCACAGCTCAGGAAATTATTCTTCAACCTGGGGCTGAATGCCTCTTTCCGCGGGGTTCGCCCATTCCAGTGGTATCAGCCTAAGGCTGAGAGGATGTTAGCGCGCCAAATAGGATTTGTACTGTACTCGAGTATGCCCGTGACCAATGGGAATGTGGGGTGGCCGTTTTTTCCACATGCCCTGCAACCGCTACGAGCGTGGTGTTGATTCCACAGAATTTAGGGCGGAAGGATGGTTAAGCCAAGGGTTTGTCTACTCGGCTGAGAAAATGGTAATAAACCCCGCTTTTCTTCCTGACCATGGAATTCCATCAATTAATATGGTACCCCATACCTCATCAAGAAATCCTCCGAAGGATTTCGAAGAACCAAAAACAAAAAAATGTCCCGGGATCCTGGTTCCATTACCCAGAGCCTCCGAAATCAGGACTCCTCAAGATGTAACAACTATTTTAGCACAACTGGCTCCCAAAAGAATAATATCAGCATTCTTAACAGCAAAAACTATTTCAACACAAATGATAGCAATAATACGAACTTTTCCAGCACCGATGACCGGTCCGAAATCCTGACTTGGTTGTCTCCCCTCGACCCTGGCTTACGGCATCATCACATCGGGGAGCACCGGGTCGACAATGTGGGAGACTGGCTTCTAGAGACAGAGGAATTTCGGAGTTGGCACAGAGGTAGTGGGGGTGAATCGCAAGAGGCGACCATATTTTGCTCCGGCAATCCGGGGGTCGGCAAGACCTTCATTAGGTAAGGGATGTGATCTCGGAGGGAAAAAGAACGAAGTCGTATACTCGCGTATTTTTTCTAACAAGTTCCAATTTTAGTTCATTGGTAATAGATACCTTGTGCGATATGTCTGGCGAGCCCGGAGGAGAGGATATCACTGTGGCATGTTTCTATTTCGACTTTTCCACCCAAAGGGAGCAGTCAGCAGTGAGTATGTTGGGTGCTCTCCTGAAACAAGTTGTCGCTAGCTTTAGGGAAATTCCCAAAGAAATAATGGATGCGTTTGAGAAGAAGAAAAGAGTCATCGGTGGTCGGAGGCTGCGGCTTCCCGAGATCGTGAAGCTGTTAGGAAGCCTCTCATTTTCCCGGCGCACATTTTTCTGCCTCGACGCTCTCGACGAATGCGCTGCAGCAGATCGAGTCAAGATCCTTCTTTCACTCCGGGATATCATCAAAGTGTCCCCAACCACTCGAGTGTTCATGACAGGGAGACCGCACGTTGGCGGTGAGGTGGAAAGACATCTCCCAGGAGGGGCGGCGTTGGTATCTATAAGTCCCCGAAAGGATGACATTGTCCGATACATCCACACAATGCTCGTTGAAGACACAAGTCCAGAGGAGATGGATGAGAGATTAAAGGCAGAAATTTTGGAGAAGATTCCGGAGGCTGTTTCAGAAATGTAAGTAGGATCTAGATGTGGTGCCCTGTTCAAGCCATCCGTTGACAAATATATATCTAGATTTCTGTTAGTCTCTCTAAATCTCGATGCTATCCTCCAGGAGACTACCATCCACCGGCGGCGAGAAAGGCTCAGGATAATGACGGATGGGCTAGGCCTGGAAGGTGCATACGGCGCAACATTAGATCGGATCAAGGCACAGGGTGGTCAGAAATCAAGACTCGGCATGGCTGCCTTGATGTGGATATGTTATTCAGAACGACCGCTGGAAGCGGATGAGCTGTGTCAGGCCTTGGCAGTCGAAATTGAATCTACCGAGCACAATGCCGACAATACATCTTCTATCGCCACATTGTTGAGCTGCTGCCAAGGGCTTGTGGTTGTGGATGCGGAGGGGTCGGCTGTTCGACTAATACACCACACACTTCAAGAGTATCTAACGACACATCCGGACCTTTTCCGGAGCCCCCACTCGACAATCGCAGAGACCTGCCTGACGTATCTCAATTCGCGGCAGGTAACAGACCCTTCTGCCTCCGACTTTGAGAGCACTCAACACACATCCTTCCTTGAATATTCTGCCTTATACTGGGGAGCCCATATGAAAAAGGAGCCCTCGGATCGTGGGAAAGCGCTTGCACTGAAGCTGTTTAGCCACTACAAGGATCACATATCGATTCAACTACTCCTGGAGCACATTCTTGATCGATCTTCGCTTCGTGGTAGAGTTGACTTTTCAAAATTCACTGGGCTTCACTGTGCCTCCATGTTCGGACTTGTTGAGGTTGTGAGGGATTTGACCGAGATGGCTGATGTTGATATAAACGGTGTGGATGCTGCAGGTGCTACAGCACTCCTATGGGCCGCCCGGAATGGGCACGGGGAAGTGGTGAAACTGTTACTAGGACGGAAAGACATCAACCCCGATAAACCGGACCGCAAAGGCCAAACACTAATATCGTGGGCTGCTGAGAATGGACATGAAGCAGTGGTGATGCTGTTGCTGGGACGGAAAGATGTCAGTCCTGATAGGCCAGACAACCATGGCAGAACACCACTCTCGTGGGCTGCCCGGAATGGCCATGAGACAGCGGTGGAGCTGTTACTGGGATGCGAAGACGTTAACCCCGATAGGCCAGATGGCGATGGCAGAACGCCAATCTCGTGGGCCGCCGGGAATGGGCATGAAGCAGTGGTGGGGTTGATACTAGGATGGGACAACGTCAACCCCGATAGGCTAGATGACTATGGCAGAACACCATTCTCGTGGGCTGCCCGGAATGGACACGAGGCGGTAGCAAAGCTGTTACTGGGATACAAAGACATCAACCCCGATAGGCCAGACCACATTGGCCAAGCGCCGGTCTCGTGGGCGGCGAAGGAAGGACATGGGGTAGTGGTGGAACTGTTACTGCGACGGGAAGACGTCAACCCCGATAGGCCGGACCGCAATGGCCAAACACCAATCTCGTGGGCTGCTGAGAAAGGACACGTGGTAGTGGTGGAGCTGTTACTCGGACGGGAAGATGTCAGCCCCGATACACCAGATGACTATGGCAGAACACCAATCTTGCACGCTGCTCGGAATGGACACGAGGAGGCTGTAAAGTTGTTATTGGGACGGGAAGACGTTGACCCTGCTAGGCCCGATGGTGGCGGCAGAACACCAATCTCGTGGGCTTTGGGAAATGGACATGAGGAATTGGTGAACCTTTTACGGGCACGGACTGATGTCAACCCCGGTAGGCGAGTTGTACAGGGCTGCACCATACCCGAGCGCGCTGCTGCAAAGGGGAGGGAATGGTGCATCGTAACGTGAATAAATAGCTTCAGAGGCCTACCCGTGTTTCCGCTTAACTCCGAAGAGATATATCACTATCCTTTCTCCAAGCTTAGTGTTTCACAGCCTTCCTGCAGGTAGTACGGGGATCTACACTTTGGGAGTGTCACCACCTCTAGTTCAATCCTCCTAATGTCCCACACCGCCCTGTAGCTATCGCCATTCATTCTTCTCTTCCCTCCTCATCTCAGTAGTCCACCACTGGCAAGTGCTGCATGGTGGAAGTGATTTCCTACGCTATATCCGAAGAGAACCCATTTACCCCTATCTCGTGGGTAGTTCTCCGGCATCTATTGCGGGAGCTGATTAATCGCTCTCTCTTTCTATGTTCAAACTCGGTATAATGCAGATGGAAATGGAGTATTGCGCACCTATATTGTGGCCCCCACGAGATCTTTGGCTTACCTTTTATAATATCCAACACTATCAAGGCTTTCAAGTTATGGCATATTAGATTTTGCATTCTATGTATATTGCGATTGCCCTCTGCACTTTCATTCTTTCATCCTCTTTCTCTCTCATCTACTCTGTGAATATTAATATATGTTGGTGTAACTGGTACACTTGTGTCTAATAAGTTTCCGTACCCCCGGCGAAACCACCCCGGCGAAATGGGAGCTTGGAAAAAAATTTTAAAAAATGCCTTAGATATTACTCCAGCCCAGCATTTGTCTGTTTGTGAATGCTATATCGAAGAAATTTTATCGCATGAGTACCGAGCCTGTAAAGTTTATCGTCGTATGGTATCTGCCGTAACTCAGGTCGTGAATTTAACTAGAACAATTGATTGAGACAAGATACCGGCAGCGGTGATTAAGATCATATAACTTAGTCTATTCTGATATTGCTTACAGAATACCGGTAGCAAGTTATGTTACTTTCTACACAAGATACATCCCTCAACATCGGTGATACTGGTGCTTGCCCTGATCGCCACACGAATTGCAATATCATTTCTTGGCATTGTGGAGGAGTACTGTACTCGGGCACCAGGGTTAGTCCGTGAACACTTCCAATAACTGGCTGTAGTTTGTATGCAGCCAAGCCTTTAACTTTCGAAAGAGAAGAACAGTTTGCGATTTTTTTATATTCGTGCCACGGTTGTGGCGAGCCGCCACAACCCCTGGCTGCTCGCTTGCTTGCACTCTAAAGAGTGCCTGCCAGCTCAACATGACTTTTTGTGGCTTACCATTGTGGTTCAATATAACATTGTGGCTCAACATTTGTTTGTATCATAAATCTAGTGTATAGTTTACATTAATTTTTCTCAACCTTCCAGTTACTTGTTTTTAATACCTGTAACAATAAGTTTAGAGGTTTTCTTTTTATAGGCTTGAATACTTTGAATACTAGTAGTTTACCTATCTTTTACATATATCTTCATCTCATCAAGCAAAGGTTTATGCTCTGCTCACTCCATCTTTCTTTTCCTATTCTGAGCTCTTTATAACTGTTTTTCAGTCTTTTCCACCTCTGCTAGTGCATCTTCACAGTTTTTTGCTACTAGTATATGACAGGCTTGCAATACATCAATAGCACCTTATTTCTATTAAGCTATAAAGTTACATTGAACTACAATATTATATTACATTCCAATGCTACATTTGATCTCTGCCTACCAGGTGACATGGAACTGCAAAGTTATATAGAGTTAAACTTCAAAGTTGCATTGAGCAACATACTAATATTGAGCTACAATATTATGTTGAACCACAATGGCAAGCCAAAAAAAAAAAAATCATGTTGAGCCACAAAAAGTCATGTTGAGCCACAAGTCATGTTGAGCTGTAAAGTCAAGTTGAGCTGGCAGGAACTCTTTAGAGTGCCCCAGGTTGTGGCGGCTCGCCACAACCGTGGCACGAGTATTCGTCAGGAGGGGTATTTTGGGCAACCCGACCAGCACAGCATGTTCACGGACTAACCCTGGTACCCGAGTACATCTGTTGCCTTATATATTTATTATTCCTGGCCTTTTTCTTCATGCACCAATACTCGCACAGCTGCGTCCGCAAAGCTCCAATCCCATAGCAGGGGTTTGGCAGGGCTTCCCCCTTGACTAGTGCTTTTATTGAGCTGCGCCTTGTGGAAAGAAAAAAAGATACCTTGTGACCTACTCGATTTACTCATACTAGGAGATAGAAAAATGAAAATTGACTTGAATCAATATGGCGTAAATTGACCCATACATATGAAGCAGAGAAAATGAAGCTAAACCTAATAAGAAAATACATAACCTAAATTAACGTTGAGGGTGTGCGGTTCAACTTGTCTAACTAAGAAAACATGAAAACCCCGTTTTCCTAAGAGACATGAAACAATTAAATTCAGTGCGCCCAGGTATTGCGCAATCAGTAGTCTCTTTGCCATGATCGGTGGGTGGTCAAGTCACTAAGCCACAGGCCAAGAAGGTGGCAAAGTACCTCCGGATTGCACAGTCCTTGGGCGCACTAACTCTGTAAAGAATAAGCGGAAAATTCTGCATGCCAAGCTATCTACCAAACTACCGCAGAGGTTCCAGAGGGCAACCCAACTTCACCCACAACGGGAGAACTGAAGCAATCGAATTCCGCAGAGAGACCCAGAATTCCCCTCTTTGGGTTAAAAAAAAAAAAGCGGAATCACTGTGGAAAACTGGCCCTCAGATGAAAATAAACTTAGAATAGATTTTACAAGGGGAGGCAGTTCTAACCTCCCAGAATGAGCTTCAATTCTTTCAGCTCTTAATATATTGGAAACTAGGGGAATCTATGACCATTTATAGGCCGCTCCTATCAACTGGGTCCCCGGTTAGAAGCGTAGCATAGGGTGGACAAATTGTAGTTTTAGAAAGAAATGCTTTTCAGTCCTTCATGGCTTCAAGATTGTGCGGTATCTCGCCAACATCAGATATCACTCGCTTCTCTCAGTTCTCTACTGAAGTAATAAAGAGTATTTTGAAACGGGGCTTTAGAGTAAGAGGTGTGATTAATTTTTTCTTAGAGACCTTTTCTTTTTCTCCGCGATCCCAGCAGGCTATATATAATGCGAAGAACCCAACCTCAAAGGAATACATAGATCTGCTTGGCCTATAGCACTCCATTCATTCCATACCGGACATCCCATTCCATACCTGACATTTCATATCATTCGCACAAGGTTATCAGGATGCCCCGGCTACCTCCCACCATATCACAACATCTGCATACCAGAACCTTAATCATTGACGCCAAGACAGCTTTTTGAGACTAGTGACCCAAGTTATGCGCGATGCGCCGTGATGACTCTCGAAAAATATGTAAACGTGGTAGTGTGTGAATGTGTGTGTAGATGAGAGGATAATGATCAATGTTGTATTTCTCTGGTGCATCCCCGTCGAAATAAGATGAAATACATACAGCCAAGACTTGTTCATTGATTCTCCCACACCCTAACTCCCATACGGATAAGCCCACACCTACTATCATAACAAAATCTACCTGCGGCAATTGGCAGATTCTGTGGGCCTCCAATTATGTAGATGGAGGCAATGCAAACGTATCCGGAAGACGAAAGGCGGAAACGAATAGAGTCACGGATTTCCTTACCTATACTTATCTTTTCGGGGTATTATCTCGTTGATTAAGCTCTGCAATAGTCACTACAAAATACGCGTATCATTACCTTGCCTCTTATTCACCAAGCCCTGTCGGGCGTGCTGTGCTTTGTCCGGAAAAATGTGCATGGCAACTCTGAGTATTAAGCCGGGAGGCCCACAGAGCCGGGGGGGAATCCTTGACCGCTCTAGTTCAGCTAGGGCGGGGGGGGGCTATAGGATGGGCAAGACATGCTTCAAACTTTCACAAACAGGGCAGGATGGAACCTCAAGAAGCGAGAGGAGGTCGTGTCCCCCGAGAGAAACCTAAGGCCTCGAGTAATGCATGAGTATTAAAGTGGGACATGGGATGCAACCTCTTGGGCTTGCAGGGGTGCTATCCCACCCGCAGCCACTCCCGAACACGCGCCCACTGAAGTCACATATATTTCGCAACGCAGACGGTGCACGCAGATACACCTTGACCCATTCTCACAGGTTGAAATCCTTAGTTGTGAATCCATCGAGGGAGCAAAGGCGACATTCGAGAGTAATTGTCAGTGCAATTACCTGTGATGGAGGAGATTAGAGTTCCACTAGTCGGCAAGCTATCTACTGTGGGCGGGCAAGAGATTGTCCTCTACCTGTATACATAGACATCTCCAACTACGCAGCGCAACTAAGAAAGGTCAGAGAAAATAAACGACCAATTTCCATCACTCTCCGCTCTCCGTCACGTATTTCCCTTCATGCCCACCCTTGCCTCCCCACCCCCCATTTCCCTCTTTTCCCCTCCCTGGCTGCACCTTCGAGGGATCACCTTCAGCCAATACCTCATACTGTTATGATACATATGGGACTACGCAGGGCAAGTAGGAGCTTCGTAGTGTCGAGTAGAATCATCTGGGAGCGCAACGGATAATGGATGTGATGATAACCTCAAAAGATTCTCTCTCGCCTCCTAAATTAAGTATTCAAGTTGTTGGGTGTATTTATGGGATTAGATGAGATCACTCTCGGAGAGAAGCTATGTTCGTACAGCTGGCACCACCTCACTTCATGGGCCTACTCGGTCACCCAGATATCGTAGCCGCTTGGCCCACAACCCAAATTCTAAGATGGGTCTGGGATTTCTTTGGATTAACCCAGATATTTCGTTGGGCCGGGTCGGGCCTATTGGGCCGGGTGGGTTGGGTTTCGGAATGCTCAACCGGGGTTACCCATCGAACCCGACGGATTTTTCTTTTTCCTTTTTGAGCAATCTTCTGCACGATAGCACGAGCTCACGGAACTGGAAATTTCTATTTTCGAGGAAGGTACAAGTGCTGGCAAATTGTCTAAATCAAGATATTTCATACGAGTTGCTAATTCTTTTAAGTTTTAGTAGTGTTCAACTATCACTCGTTTCTGGTAAGTTACTTCCAAAAATCAATACCTGATTCAGGGCACGCAATCACTGCGAGTTAGTCTTCCTTTATATCAACTGGGGCCTCTTTTTGGATATTCTCCTCTTGTATTAAAAGACTTGAGTGACATAATCAGATATGTTATGCCGGGAACAAAATGGCGCGGATGTGATTTTAGTGTCAAATGGTGTTTGGTCTGCATGGTTTAAGGAGGTGTTTCCAAGCCACACTACTAATATCTCCCGAACCTGCATTCACTATCCATTAGTTATCCATTAAGTCATTTTAAGATGCTAAATTATCTGCCATCCCAAGCGATAGAATACACCATCGGTTCGTTTCACATACGGACCCAATGGGTTCATTTGGTTAACCCAGGTTAAGGTTAAGTTGGGTCGGGTTGAACCTTCATTGGGTTTGGGTCGGGTCGGGTCGACTCATTTTCAACCCGGGTTAACCCACTAGAAGGCTTGAATCCGACCCAAACCTATCGGATATCATAATATTTTCATATCATACCCAATTCGGTCTAAGGAGTCTCAGGCCCGCTATTGCACGGCTTACAGGGCATAGATTATCCTGTTGTCCATTTCCCTAGTGCACCTTGAGCAATGTTAGAAGACATCTACCTTCGCAAATAAATCGAGTAAACCCCATCTACCACCCTCACAAATACCGGAAGGAGCCACTCGAACGGCCAGCTGCGTGATTGCAATGGCGCACTTCCGGACACAAATATCGGCAGCTTCCCATGTATCACTGCTGAGAGTATCCACATCCAATGGGTTGTGGGTCAAACCTTCTAGCGTAAGATAGATGCAATAATTAGCTTGTATAGTCCTAGAATTCACAAAAGATAGGGTACATAGCTACTTCCACTGAACGGGGCCGTGTGGACAAAGTAGATCTTCGGATGGATAACCTGCAGGCAGAGCGCACACAGACTTGTCACTGTCTTTTCCAATCCACACGGAAGATCCCAAAGGTTCTTAATTGTCTTCTCTTGTGTGATATTGAATGCTGCACTTAATTCCGAGGTCAAGAGCCTTTGCGGCTGCCATCACTATATCAAATGTGAGTCTGGCCTTCCCGGACTGTTTCCACCAAAATTCGTGCTGTACTATACAACACGGCTAGATTGCGCCATGTAAGGGAGACAGTATTAGGGAAACTCCTCTGACACATCTTCCCGACTATCCTCCAAAGTCTGATGAACAAGAGAAACCCAAAACAACGCCCAGATAGTGGGCGAATTGAGGATATTGTGCAAATATTGCAGTTTTTCGCTAGATTTTCCTAGACATGTCGGAGAGTTTGGGTACTACTCAACATGCACAACATGCTCCGAATATGCCGGGAGTGTTCAGAACCTGCTCGTACGCTCATAAGGTTCGTGATGTTGTTTTCGTTTGTTCGGATAGAGGTTTCGGAGATGCGTTTTGGCTTAACGCATCCGCGGAAGGAAGACATGTATCCGCCGGAAGCAAACGATGTTGCCGGCGGTAGGGAGGCATCAAAGGGATGCAGCTGTAACTTCCCGGAGGCGACGAACAGTGGAGGTCTTTGTGAAGCCTGTTTTTTTTTTGGTTTGCATAGGAGCAAGGAAAGAAGGATGGGATACTTGCCTGGAAAAGCGTGGACGAGCATGGGCGAAAATGGAGATGTGCAACGACCGGTGGAAGGATAGGAGGATGTCTTTGTCGCAGTTTAAATATACTCCCGTCTTTACCGTTAGCTGGTTAGCTGGTTAGTTGTGTTGTGCAATAGAGGGAGAGAGCGAGAGCGTTGAATGAGAGAGAATTTCCCCACTTTTCTTCAAATGTTGCCGCTTCGCCGTTACACTATTTCGCCGTTTGATCGTCGTCGTCGTTTTCGTGGCTTCGCTAGTTCAAGTCGTTGCCGTTTAAAAAGATAAAGATGGGCTCCTTGATCCAATTCCCGGTATCTATAGCACGGGTAGTGTTAGCCATTCCCTCTTTTCTGCCGGACTGCCGCTGCCGTTGAGCCAAGTTGATTTCTTGATGGGATACGGCCCATATTATGTATGATAAATTGAGTAGGATACTGTACTCGTTCACAGTACATGAGTACCGAGGGTGCGGGTTACTACGAAAATGTAGCGTTGAACGGGAAAGATGGCGAATGCCGGCCATATAAATCGCTAATGTGGATTTATCAAGGTCCAGTGTTACCAGTAGGCGGTTTTAAGTTGTTTTGCTGCGTCTTCATTGCAAAGCACTGTAATGATGTTCCGTAGGTGCGGGAAAATGGGCCAGGGAATGGGGCTTTTATGGTGTATTGTAATCTGCTCCTCTGTCATGTGATCCGTCTCATAGCTTTACCCTCTCTGCTGATCTAGTATCTTCAGCCAAGTGAGCATAATGTTCATAGTAAAGTTTCTTGAGATGTACCCAAACATGCTCAATGGAATTGAGATCTGGTGGATTTGGAAGCTAGTCCTCCAGAACCTTCATATTATTCTCCTTCAATCATTCCCTATTTCACCTTGCAGTATATACTCTGACATTTTCCTACATGAAGAGTGGACTGATATCCTTTTCCTCCAATTCCTCTCAAAAATCAAGTAAGGAAAACACCTAGCCTACTGTCTTAATAGATTCTAACTCTCCCCTCCTCCTCAACACTCAAGCTATTATATGCACACTTCCATCTACTAGTAAAATAAACCTATACCATCTGCTTAACTCCTTCTGACTTTCTAACCATTTGTGCACATTCTAGAAGCTATTCATCCTCTGAATTTCTAAGACCTATTGAACAGCTAGATCCACAGATTTCTCCATATTACACTCATTGCTCCAGCTACCCTCCTCCACTATATAACAGTCCAACATCCATGCTGGTAGTACTATTCATACCCCCTCCTAGCTAGAACAGATATTCACTCAGCCCCACTGCTTTACTATGCTTGTGAATTCAAAAATCTATTGATCTTCTCTTATTAGTGCTGTCAAAACATGTATGGCAAGATCTCAATGTAATTTCCACAGCAGCATTTCTTAACATTAACACAAGACAACCACAACTAAATGCCAGGTACCTCCATCACTTAACTCTTGGTCATGGCCTGTTCTTTTGAAAGTATAAACTATCCAACTGTCTTAATATCATCACTAGACTAAAACTAGCATTTTATGAGGCATATAGTTCTAATATGAACTACCTCTTTTGTACTAATGGCTGTATGATGTGTATGCAATGACAATTCTTTTCATATTCTTTTCTATTTGTAATCACAATTTTTGGGAGTTGTATGTGGGGTGCCATGGTTGGAGTTGCCGTTGTCAAGGAGGCTCAGGTTTCAAAAGTGACGATCACTTTTGGCCAAGAACTATACTCTGGTATCATACATACGGTACTGTACTCGTACAGTACATGATACGGCACTCCTTTTCCAATAAGATAATTATGGCTTCCCTTTGTTTTTATTTCCGGAAAAAGGGTAATATCCCGGGACCCCGTTCAGTGGGTTTGAACCGCTTGGTAGAGAGCACTCAAATATAACATGTACTGTGTTGTACTGTACAGTACTCGAAATCTCTTAGCAATTGTGAACATGACTACCATTGCAGACAGTAGTGGCAAAATCTTCAGGCTCAAGTCGATTTACTGCCCACATATAATAGTAACTATTTACAAATGCTAGAACATTACTCCTCTCTAGAATTCTAGTAGGCATAATGTTAACGGCAGCTCAGGATAGACATTTGTTGCGGTAACCCGTATAAATATCAAATTAAAGCATCCTTCGTCTTGGAGATAGAAGGAGTCCTAACCGTAATCTATTGATTCTAGTAGCAATATACAGTATCCAAGCAACTAAATATCTACCCACATCTACATTCACAAAACAGATAACAGAACGAAAAGGAAAAAAAAAACCCTAGAGAACAAAGAAAAAACGCAAAAAAAAAAAAGCCCGGGTAATACCTCGAAAACCTAGATAGAGAGATATTAAAGGTCCCAACCACAATGCCGGAGCAAAGTATCGCACTCCAAGTTACATTCCGGCGAACTCGGAGGTAGAGAGAGTAAGGATACATTCTTCCACTAGGCAGTGGATACTCAAGAGAATTTCATGTGAGATGTGAAAGTGTATTCTCACAGGATTTGGTGGGACAGAAAACGGCAAAAATAAGGGATTTGCGAGGTTACAGTGAGGAAGGGTGGGGGGGGCAGAAAAGCGGCAATATATCCAAAAAGAGAGTTTGGGATATCCGAAGGGTAGAGCAGCAGGAGGTGGTGGTAGCGCCACAAGAGGTAGTAGATGACACTGGCGCCTTGGGCCGGTGAGGATTAGCGCGGGGGTGAAGGAAGGAAACATCCTATACCTTCGGGATTAACGAGCGCAGTGAGTAGGGGTTTCAAGCGGTTCACTGAATTTGACACACACTGATACCTTCCGATAGCAGTGCAGAAGACTGCACTAAAGCAGGGGCATATAGCTGCCCTATCTGAGTGGACGTCATTCCAGTGACCGTAGTGGCTCCACCACTAGCACACGTGCATGCATGGGATCCCGGGAGAATGGGTTTCTGGGCCATATGTCTAGCCTATTGGGGTTGACGTGTTTCCGTTCTCGGAACAGCTTCACCACTGCCTCATGTCCACCCATGGCAGCCCACGAGATGGGTGTTCGCCCGCTTGTGTCTGGCCTATCGGGGTTGACGTCTTTCTGTCCCAGTAACAGCTTCACCACGGCCTCATGTCCATTCCCGGAAGCCCATGATATTGGTGCTCGCCCGCGTCTGTCTGGCCTATCGGGGTTGACATCTTGCCATCCGAGCAAAAGCTTCGCCACTGCGTCCTGCCCATTCTTGGCAGCCCATGAGATTGGCGTTTGGTCGTTGTGGTCGGGCTTGTCGGGGTTGACGTCTTTCCGTGCTAGTAACAGCTTCACCACTGCCTCATGCCCGTTCATGCAAGCCCACGAGATTGGCGTTCGGCCACTGTGGTCGGGCTTATTGGGGTTGACGTCTTCCCGTGCCAGTAACAGCTTCACCACTACCTCATGCCCGTTCATGCAAGCCCACAAGATTGGCGTTCGGCCGCTGTGGTCGGGCCTATCGGGTTTGACTCCTTCCCGTCCCAGTAGCAGCTTCACCGCTACCTCATGTCCAGTTTTGGCAGCCCACGAAATTGGTGTTTGGTCGTTGTCGTCGGGCCTATCGGGGTTTACGTCTTTCCGTCCCACTAACAGCTTCAACATTGTCTCCCGTCTATTCATGGCAACCCATGAGATTGGTGCGAGGCCGCTGCGGTCTGGCCCATCGGGTTTGACGCCTTCCCGTTCTCGTGACACCTTCCCCACTGCCTCCTGTCCATTCATAGCAGCCCACGAGATTGGTGCGAGGCCGCTGTGGTCTGGCAAATCGGGGATGACGCTCTCCTGTCCCAGTAACAGCTTCACAGCTACCTCCTGTCCATTCATAACAGCCCACCAGATTGGTGTGTGGCCATTGTTGTCCGGCTCATTAGGATTGACGTCCCGCCGTCCAAGTAACAGCTTCAACACTGCCTCATGTCCAATCCTAGCCGCCCACGAGAGTGGCGTTTGGCCACTGTCGTCTGACCAGTCGGCCCCGGCGCGTCCCAGGAATAGTTCCACCACTGCCTCATATCCACACACGGCAGCCCACAAGAATGGTGTTCGGCCATGGGAGTCTGGCGAATCGGGGCGGACACCCCGCGATCCCAGCAACAGCTCCACCACTGCCACCTGTCCATTCATAGCAGCCCACGAGATTGGTGTTTGGCCATTGTGGTCTGGCTTATTAGGGTTGACGCCCTCTGTCCTAGCAACAGCCTCACCACAGCCTTGTGTCCATTCCCGGCAGCCAACGAGATTGGTGTTTGGCCATTCTGGCCCGGCCGATTGTGGTTGATGTCTTTGCGTCCTAGTAATAGCTTCACCACTGCCTCATGTCCATTCTCGGCGGCCAGCGAGATTGGTGTTTAGTCATTGTGATCAGACCTATCGGGGTTGACGTCTTTCCGTCCCAGCAGCAGCTTCATCGCCGCCTCATGTCCATTCTCGGCAGCCCACGAGATTGGCGCCTTGTCGTAGCAGTCGGGCCTATCAGGGTTGACGTCTTCCCGCCCCAGTAACAGCTTCACCGCCGCCTCACGTCCATTCTCGGCGGCCAACGAGATTGGTGTTTGGTCATTGTGATCAGGCCTATCGGGGTTGACGTCTTTCCGTCCCAGCAGCAGCTTCATCACCGCCTCATGTCCATTCTCGGCAGCCCACGAAATTGGTGTTTGGTCATTGTGATCAGGCCTATCGGGGTTCACATCTTTCCGCCCCAGCAGCAGCTTCAACACTGCCTCATGTCCATTCTCGGCAGCCAACGAGATTGGTGTTTGGTCATTGTGATCAGGCCTATCGGGATTGACGTCTTTCCGTCCCAGCAACAGCTTCACCACCGCCTCATGTCCATTCTGGGCAGCCCACGAGATTGGCGCCTTGTCGTAGCAGTCGGGCCTATCGGGGTTGACGTCTTCTCGCCCTATTAACAGCTTCACCACTACCTCGTGTCCATTCCGGACAGCCCACGAGACTGGCGTTTGGTCGTCATGGTTTGGGGTATCGGGGCGGACATCTTTCCGCCCCAGTAACAGCTTCACCACCTCCCCATGCCCATTCCCAGCAGCCCATAGGAGCGCAGTAAAACCTATGTCATCCTTGCCGTTTATATCAACACTAGCCATTTGCGTCAAAACCCTCACAACCTCAACAAGTCCAAATATGGACGCACAGTGAAGTCCGGTGAATCCCAAAAAGCCAACTTTACCATTAAGATAATATGGACCGAGAGTGTCCTCCAAGAGTAGTTTAATTGATACGTGACCATTGTAGTGGCTAAAGAGCTTCAGTGCAAGGGTTTCCCCCTCATCTGAGGGCTCCTTTTTCATATGAGTTCCCCAGTACAAAGCAGAATATCTGAGGAAGGATGTGTGTTGAGTGCTCTGAAGGCCAGAGCTGGAAAGGGCCATTACCTGCTGCGAATTGAGATACGTCAAACAGGTCTCCGCGATTGTCGAGTGGGGGCTCCGGAAAAGGTCCGGATGAGTGTCTAGATACTCTTGGAGCGTGTGGTGTATCAGTCGAACAGCTGAACCTTCCTTATCCACCACCACAAGTCCTTGGCAGCAGCTCAACACCGTGGCAATAGAGGAAGCATTGTCGGCATTGTACTTAGTCGACCCGATTTCGACCGCCAAGGCCTGACATAGCTCCTCCGTTCCCAGCGGCCGTTCCGAATGACATATCCACATCAATGCAGCCATTCCGAGCCTTGATTTCTGACCACCCTGTGCCTTGATCCGATCTAATGTTGCGCCGTATGCACCCTCCAAGCCCAACCCGTCCGTCATTAGCCTGAGCCTTTCTCGCCGTCCATGAATGGTAGTTTCCTGTAGGACTGCATCGAGATTTAGAGAGACCAACAGGAACCTAGACGCATATCTGTCAGCAGATAGCTTGGGCAGGGCTCCACATTTACTCGACCCTACTTACATCTCCGAGACACTCTCCGGAATCTTCTCTATAATCTCCGCTTCTAATCCCTCGTCCATCTCATCCAAGAATTCGTCTTCGTCAAGTTTTGTATGGATGTATCGGATAATGTCATCCTTTCGAGGGTTTATCGATACCGATTCCGCTCCTCCAGGGAGACGCCTTTCCACCTCACCACGAACATGCGGTCTCCCTGTCATAAACACTCGAGCGGTTGGGGACAATTTGATGATATCCCGGAGCGAAAGAAGGATCTTGGCGCGCTCTGCCGCAGCACATTCGTCCATCGCGCCGAGGCAGAAAAATGTGCGCCGCGAAGACGAGAGACTCCCTAACAGCTTCACGATCTCAGAAAGTTGCAGCCTGCGACCACCGATGACTCTTTTCTGCTTCTCGAAGGCATCCATTATTTCCCCCGGAATCTGTCTAAAACCAGCGACGACTTGTTTCAGTAGAGCACCCAACATACTCGCTGCTGACTGCTCCTTTTGGGCAGCAAAGTCGAAATAGAAACATGCCACAGCTATATCCTCCCCTCCGGCCACACCAGACACATCACCCAAGGTATCTATTACCAGTGAACTAAAATCGCAACTTGTCAGAAAAAACATCCTTCTTTGTTCCTTTTCCCTCCGCGATCACGTCTCTCACCTGATGTGAGTCTTGCCGACCCCCGGATTGCCGGAGCAAAATATGGTCGCCTTCTACGATTCGCCCTCACCACCACCTCTGTACCAGCTTCGAAACTCCTCCGTCTGCAGAAGCCAGTCTCCCACATTGTCGACTCGGTGCTCCCTGATATGCTGATGGCGTAGGTTGGGGTCGAGAGGAGACAACCAAGCCAGAACCTGCGACCGGTCATCGGTGATGGTTAAGTTCGAGGTATTATTGCTATTTGTGTTGAAACAGTTGTTATTGTTGTTAAGAATGTTGGTATTATTACTGTTATTACCATTATTATTATATCGTGAGGAACCAGGATCGCGAGGGAACCCGGTAATAAAACCACGACCTCGAGACATTTTGCTGTTCTTCGCCCTTCGGGATGGTGGTGGCTGGAAGATAAGTTGGTGAGGTAGCTGTATATGTGTTGGAGTTAGGTGATAAGATTCCTCAAAGCTGAAGAAAAGCGGGGCGTAGCACCATTTCGCTGGCAGCACCTTATCCAAGCACAAAGGCTGAGCTGCGTGAAAGCAAAAAGTCGCATGATAGCAATATCAGAGCACCTCCGACCAATCTGTAGTGCAGTATCAAGAATGCAGCAATATTCTCATTCGCCACCTACGCCTGCCGGTACGGTAAGTAAATTTATAGCCTCAAACACTGTGTCACCCGCCCTGTAAAATGTGTTCGCATCATGATGAACCAGAAAATAGGCTAACCCAGATACTTCTCGAACACAAGTGTTTGCCCGCTTGTAAATGGCATATTTGTGAAATTTTAACGCACAAGTATGGGGCTTGTCGAGTCTATCGACGTATCTACTGCAACTCGGCCCGCAAGTTGAACCATGACATTGAAACGAGATTGTGATAATCACCGGTGGGCTTATAACCCGGTCAATTCTGATATTGCTTCCGCACTGGCAGTAGCAAGTTATGCGGTTATTCATACTAGATACGATAGTCTTCAAAATGCTATCGATCGGGGACGCTTGTTGCTCAAGGTGCCGGTATCCACCCCCGACACGCTAGCGACAGCAGTAGTTTCCGTATTCGAGTTGTGAACTGCAATATCACTTCATGACACTGTGGAGGAGGAGGAGGAGGAGCACGTTTGTTGCCTCACGCATTTGTTATCTTGCCTTTTCCCTCATGCACCAGTACAGTACTCGTACCGTAGTCCACAGCCGCGTCGGTAAGACACCAATACCGGTACTGTACCCTTCCAAGTATCACCAGTCCCTAAAAAAGGCTTCGCTGGCCCTCTCTTTCTATTATTCAGTAAAACAAATTGTGATGGAAGCTCGCCGTGTCCCTAGAGGCATACCGGACAGGAGTCATCTCAAAGGCTCTCGCTATTCTGTTTGTTGCTACCATTCTTGAGGTGCAAGGAAGGACATGAGCACTTCACGGACGTGGCTCTTGAATTAAACCGGCCATAATATGCAACCAGCAGCTGGCTTATCTCAACCATCTCGCAGAACTACGGTAGACTATTTATTGTCGTCCCTAAGGGGTCTGCATCTCCTGCTTCTCAATGGTAAGTCTAGTGACCTCGCTGCTCACCTATTCCTGTCACCGAAGTTTCACCCCCTCTCTACAAGTATTAATATCATACTCGAGCAAAGAATAAACAGTAAGGTCCGTAACTTACCTAGTTACCCCACGCCAACCAACACCGTTTCGCAAATAGAGAAGAGAGAGCGTGAAATGAGTCCAAAGGGCTTGCCGAACCCGAAGCATTTCAAGGAAACGTAAATTATTACACGGATTTGGATAAAAAATTAATTGTCTAATCCAATAATCAGACCGAAAATTTCCCTCAAAACCCTCTTCTTCATAATCCTATGCCCTATTTAGCAGACTTACCAAACTTTCAAGCCGTGGTTCATGGTCGTTGCGAACCGTGGTTTGCAATTCAAGTCGACCAGCAGCAGTTGCAAGCCATGGCTTGAGATCCCCCACCCGTGTTGTGCGCGATAGCCATTAGCAATGAACCCCTCAAAGCACTTGAACTTCCCTATGCCAATCGCCCTGTCCCGATTACGTGCAGGGAATCCACCATCACGCGGGGATCGTTTCCCAGCTCTTCTCTTCTCTAGGTCTGGGATATGATACGGTAGAGCGTCGACCAAACACGTCATAGTTGACCTTGACCCCGGACATAACAGGTAACATCACATAATAGGTCAACAGCTGAGACATGGTGCTTTTCCCCGTTCCCAGTCAATTACCCTACAATTGATACAACCTCACCCTCAAGATTCTCCTCAGCCTTTCGCGCAATCAATCACTCGAGAATATGCTCAAAACCAAAAATTATGAAATCACAAGGGATATCTTGAACATGTACCAGTCCGCCCGCCCCCGCTACGGTAACCCAGTCCAAACCGAGCCAAAGGAGGAAAAAAGAAGAAAAAGAGACAAATAAACCAACATCTCATCCATCCGTCAAACCCAAACCTATCCTACAGAACCACTAACACCCCCAAACCTTTCTCAAAATCTTCTCATCGACCTCGTCAAAGATACCATCTCTCATTCTCCAAACACCAACTAAACTCCCAACGCCTACTCACTCACCCCCAGCACCCCCCGCCGTTCCGAATCAACAATCAACACTCGCACAACGCCAACCTGGCGAAGAGCAATACGACAAACTCACCGCCCCCTTTGACAAACTCGCTAAATTCTCCCCTGGAGCTGAGCTCGCGCGCCCGGCCAGCGACCAGTTCCACCAGGGCCTCCCTCAATTCCATTTCGTCGTTGCGTGCGATGAATACTTCCCGGGCGAACTCGATGACGAGGGATGGGAGTGTTTCCAGCGGCGTCTGAGCGAATTGGGTGCGGAGCTTGTGCAGCGCGAGGGCCGACAGGGCGGGTATTTGCACGGTTGGGAGGCTGGCGAAGCGGTAGACCGAGAGGTTCGTGTGGAGGAGGTGCATGTGGTGGGGTTCCTGGGGAGTGGCGGGAGTTTTCGGAGGGGGTAGGGAAGAGAGGCTCGATGAGCGGGAGGTCTTCGGCGAGAGCACCGGGGAGTAAGATGGGAAAGTGGTCGCTGAAGGCGTCGGCGGTGGAGAAGGTAGCAACCCGTTCGGAAACTTGAGCTTGCCACCACCACTACTCTCGGCGCTGTGGTCATTGCCATCCCCCCTGGCGGTCTTCTTTTCCGCGTTTTTCTGCTCGGGAAAGTACTCCGACGTGTAGGTCGATGTGTTGTCCGCTTTTTCAAACACCGGCGCGGGCTTACCCCACACACCTATAGCGCCCGCCATAGCGGCGTACATGAGCGGGGAGCGGGGGAGATGCGACGCTGGCCGAGTGGAATGTAGCAACGGTTGGTCATCAGCTTCCTCCTCCTCTCTCGGCTCAGCGGGTAGCACGTAATCCCCCGTGTACAAAAATTCTAGCGCATGATCGAGCGTCGGAACGCTCACGCTCGACGGGTCGAGGAGGACATACGAGTCGCGTGGCTTGCGCGACTGTAAGAGCGAAGTATACTTTGCCAGGAGCGGGCGGTGGACGGAGTACGTGAGGTCCTCCTCCCCAGAGTCGCCGGTGGGGAGAATGAGCCGGATTGTCGGGGCCGTTAGGAAACTGTCAAACAATGTGAGCGTGCGCTGTACAGCAGTACGAGAGTGTACATGATGCAGACGCAGAACATCGCAGTAGAACAATGCAGGACAAAGTATTGTACATACCTAGCAATAGTAGAACCAGCCATGATAATGATATTCAAACCCCTTTTCCTTTTCCTTCCTTCCCAATCGACTCCCAGCGGGCGCGCTGAGCCCTTATGAATTACATTCCTCCTTACAATTTGAAAAAAACAAAAAACAAAAAAATTTCCCCCAAGCCCACACATTGTTTCCCCCACTTCATTCCCGCCTGATCACGTCAATTCACGTGCCCAGGCACTACACCCCAAACAGCCCGATTCTAACTAGCATTCTACAAGTACTAGCACTCATACGAAGTGCTCGTACGGTACGCTTACCGTACACAAAGCAAAAGGCAGGGAAACTCCGCACTGCGGTTACACGATGAGAGGGGGCGAAGGGCTGAGCTCGAACCAGGATGCCTTTTTGCTTTTGTTTTCGCGGGGAACCGGGGAGAGGGCAGTGAGCAATATGGATAGATGCTCGAGTATCAGTCCGACCAGGATGGTTGTCGGAATTGGCGCTACTGTAGTTATGATGATGATAAGCTAATGTGTCGAGTTGATTGGCTTGTTCTGACCCCTGGGGAACCGTGGCAATGGTCGGCGGTTGGGGCCCGGATTTCGAAGATCTGAATGGAAGTACGAGTACCGGTACCGGTACTTGTAGTCGAGGTTTTGCAATATGAGGCTCCAAGACTTTTGGGCGAATTTGCTGGATTGTGATCACGCAATTCTGCGTCACGTGTCTTGCCTAGTGCCAAGATTTGTGGAATCAACTATGATATCGGTATGGCTTTGCTAAAGGAAAGGCGTTAGGAAGGGTGGATCGGTGAGATCATATGTCTCCGGTATTGTCCCGGCTCCCCTCGCTGGTTGTCCTTACTCGTGGGCAGAATGGGACACGGGGAGTCCGGGAATACGTGAACACTACTTCACAACATCATACCTTTGCTCGGGCACCGGTACTGTACCCTGGTACGCCATCAGTCAACAGGAACCCGGAAAACGGCCAACTTACTCCTTTAGACCATTCAGCTTTACAACAGATATCACAGCAAAGCGAAATGCCGGAACCCCTGAGAACTAATATCACCTAGCGACGAACTCCAGTAAGAACGTTGTGTCGGTTGGGGGTTGGGTGGCGATGATTATAAAAAATACCACCCAACTCACTCTCTCGATAAGTCTGTGAGCCCCCCCCCACTCAGCGCTAGACCTACCGGTAATATCATCCCTTCCACGCTCACCATGCAATACGGTAGCTTCTAAAGATCCAAAAATACCTCTTCGATGATCCGGCAGCGACGGCAGTGAAACAATGCACTTCGTGACTACCACCAAAACACCACACCTACTAATCTACTACTACTCCGCTCAGCACCCAACACCACTTTCGCATCCGACAACCTCCAGACCCTTGTGCACAGCCAATCACTCGCTGGTCCCTTCGCCCAGCAACTGAACCCCACTGCCTGGAGTACCCTAGCCATCTTTCCCCTCCAATACGATATCCCCCAGGTGTGTCCATGGCCAACCCCCCAGAACGAGTATTGTGAGGACGCAAAGTCCAAGCAACGCTTTATACCCCCTCCTTCCCACAATCCATGACCTTACCCCGCCCTACTAAATTCAAACAACAACCCTCACAGAGATCCCCCGGGACCATCCCACCGTCCAGAAAATTTACGATCGTATGATATACCCTTTGATGCCGCCAACCCACCGCCGGTCACCCCGTGCGAAACAGCAATATTCCGAACATCATGGGACACAAAATAATGAAAAATAGGCACCATCGTACGCTACGGAACATATGGGAAGGAGGTGTATGTTGCGGAGGTGGTTTTAGTGGCACCTGTTGCACAAGCTATACCGGTAGGTTTGCTGGTGGTTGTGGTTGGCTAGAAGGGGTTTATACATCCTGGGGCTATATATATACGCCCTTGGTCTAGACGGTCCGGTCTATACCAGTACTTTGTCCTGCCAGGCAGTACTCTTTTGTCTATTTCTTTCTGACTTTCATGCGGTGTAGCCCGCCAAAAGCCGATCTGGCCTCCTCCCCATATCGTCCATTTTACTTGAGCGCCCGTGGAGTGTATGCTAGTTCATGTATGTCAAGTTGAAGTGGGGATTGTCAGGATCAAGGAAACTCTTGAAGCCTTACTAAGAGATTGAATATTCCCACAAGTCTTGGTTAGGGATAGTCTCATGAATATAATAAGCATTATCCACCAAACACCGCAGCTACTGTGTATGCATACACACGCCATAAAAAGTCCTCTATCTTTCTATACACCCCCCTTAACATAAAAGCAGGAACCGTCAGGAAACTGGAGGATGGTAAAGAACTTCAAGTTCACCCCCCCCCCCCCTCCTTCCCTCCATTAACTAACTCGTGAATTTAATTTTTGCATCCGCTCTCCCCCCTCCTTCAAACCCCGCACTACCCCAGCTGGGGTCTTGACCAAAAGCGAGATTTGTCACGCTCACTGTGCTCTAACTTACTCGCGCAAAACTGTATCATAAAATAATGTTTAACAGTATCGGAACCCGACAACGAACGTGTGATAAAGTTAAAGTATGATAGGTTCCCTCAATCGACAAGGAGCTGGGTCCGGGTGTTTAGAACGAGTGCGAGATCATGATGGGGATAGTGGGGACTTGTCTTGCCTCCATATTATGCACGGACACACCAGATAGCATCCGCACTTGGGAAAATTCGAAGGGCGATAGTATTGATAACACATCTGAAAGAAAAATAATAACAATAATAAAATAGATAGCGGTCCGGAATTCTCGTCGTTGTACAAACCTGGTGATGAAAAAAAAAAAAAAAAAAAAATAGTATTCATTTGCCCATTCAACTGGGTAGTTAAAATCTGACTCCCCCCCCCCCCCGGATCCGGTCCTTGCTTCCTTCTTCTTCCCCGCATTCACTGCCACAATACGCCCATCCAGTACATACCCCTCCGTTAGGACCCGGAGTATGGCTACACGGCGATGGCAAAAAAAAAAAAAAAAAAAAAAAAACTCCCCCGTCCTTGAAATCCTCTTATCTGAATTCGCAAATATGATACCTTCCCACGACAAAATGGCACACCTCACCCTCCATATCTAAGTCTAGATCCGTTTCACGCTGCTGAGCACAGGATCCCATGGGCACTTGGACACCCATGCACGGATTTATTCCGGACGTAGTATAACATGCCCGCAAGAGTAGCTGCTATGCGATAACCTGCGCCCTTTCCCCCCCCAAAATGCGGAATCTGCAGCCAGAGTATGCGTGAGTTCATGTTAAATCCAAGAGTTGTATCATAGTGGTAGATGACTTTTTAAGATAGCCGGTGTTCACATGCGTTGCTGTCGCTGCACCCCTATGGGGGAACTTTGTCCGGGGAGACTGCTGTTAATACGTTGCTTGCTTGCATGTGGTATGCCTAGATAGAATGCTGTCGTAGCCTTCAAGGCGTTGGTTTCACCCCCTCTTTGAGATTGCGTGGGTGTACACATTTCATACCCGTCTATTCTATGATTTTGAAAAATCATGATGACTGATGCATACCCTCTTTGCATTCCAGGAGGCAAGATCAGGAGGACTTAAACACCAGATGTCCAAGTGTGAAATTGTTAGCATTCCTAATCCTGGAAATACTATTAAATCAGTTCCTCGGTCCAGTCTAATCCACAAATTCTCACTCGTCCCCCTTATTAGGCCAGCGACCACCAAAAACCGTAAAGCAGCCAATCGAATCGTGAACATTATACATACAGCACCACACCACGATAGGCAGGGCCACTTCGGCAGCGTGCATGCCTACAGAAGAAAAAAAAAAATGTGTCACAGAAAGTAATCGGTGTAATAGATTTACGCATAGCATATAGCATCTACATCAATTCTAAGGACGAAGTAGGATATAAGTTGAATATAGCGCCCATTTGTGTACAAGAAATCACCCCCTCCCCACTGTCCATTCCGGGGGAAAATATCTTGTCAACGGCAGATTCAACTTCAAATTATCACCCCGGGGGAAAAAAAAAAACACCGTTTTCGGGGCGCACTTATCGGCTACAACCATGATCTCGATGTTGCCGCGTGTATACGATGTTGTGCCCACTTCTCTGGTCCCGAGAGCGCCTTGTCCGTCCAGACAGCTATATGATAGCCCATACGGAAGTCTGGTGATAGAGAGTGTGGGTGGTGCGAAGACGGCTGTAGGGCAAGTAAACTGCTAAACCCTTAATGTCTTCACACCATGGGCGAATTGGATTGAAACCCGGTAGGGAAAGCAAGTTGGTTTTCAAGCGGGTCTAATAAAAGCTTGAAGGAGGGGTTGTGATAATATATTATGCTAATTTTTCCTGCATAATATACGGAAAGGATTTCGATCGAGTGAAAATAACTGAATGAATGAAAGTTAGTATTCATAACCCCTGCGGGGGAGAAAAAGAAAAAAACAAAAAAAACAGTACTTGAAGCAGCCATTTTTAAGGTGTTAAGTTATGCGGGATCTGTGACCCCCCCCGGGTCCCGGAGCTTCACCTTCGAGAATCCCCTAACAACACCACGACCTAGAAAAATACAAAAAGAGACCCCCAACGAAACGAAACCGGGGTGTAAACAGTAATCCCTGCACCCACTCCCCCCCCCCCCCCCCAACTCCTCGGGTACCTTCGCCACCAGTTGGAACCTATATCATACCCTATCCATAGGACTCCCTACAGTAATAACCTGCTCCGGGAAAAAATGTCCCCCAGTATTACCCTTTGATATTTCCGATTATCTAGCCGGGTACAGTTACTCTACATCCAGTTGATATACTAAACACTTCGTATGAGAAAAAGCAACAAGTGATTTCTTCGAGGATTTCAATTCACAGGGAAACTGGGTTCTGACTGGCAGGGGGGCTTTCAGGAGGGGGGGGGAGGGGCTACAGCTCCGAGTCCACGAGCACCACTGGTGCCTGTCTGTATCGAGACTTGAACATCTCGCTAATCGAACTTTGGGAATGTCCCAAGTACCCTGACCATACTGAGGGCGGCACGGTAGGGGTATTCCTAGGAACTACGGTAATTCCTGGAATATGATAAACTTCGTAGTCGTAATCGTAATCGTTGCTAGTGCATGACCTTGCTGGGATAAACTGACTATCTAATCTTAAATTTTTATTTAGTCTAATACCAACCGCGAGATGAGATCTTCCTCCAAAGCCCCCGTAAAGAAATACGATAATGTGCAAACGTGTTCCATATCGTATATATATACTGTGAAGCGATCTTGAAGTGCATGTCTTATGTACCAAAATGTCGCCTTTAGATATTCGTGTAATGAGACGCGTACCTATATGCTCGCAACCCCAACGCCTTCCAAGCCACCCAGACACGCCCCACACCAAAACACCTCAGGCTTGACAGCCAAGATACTACCGTACTCAGTATGTATGTACAATACCAATTCGTCATCACAAATCATCACTCGAATCACTCAATCTTTTCCGTTTGATGGCGTTACCGCCATGATTTTATTCTCCCCACGAGCGAAAAAAAAAAAAAGCCCCTACAGCGTGCTAAATTTATAGGTCGCTTCCCACGTGTATGTTTCCCCAGGTCCATAGAACTGCTTCCTTCCCCATTCCGGACTTGTCCCAGTTAGCATAAAAGTGAAACGCCAAAACTGGGGAATGGATTGACATACTGATTGATACCATCAACCCAGTCATGCGGTTCAAGTGCAACGCACCCGCTAGGTTTCATGAACCCGTCTGTTGCCGCTCCTGGGCCTCCTTGTGTCTTCTTGATAGGTACATCATCTATTCCAATAAATCAGGCCTCTTCCCACTACAAAATGAGGAAACAAAGAGTCACAGTACTTCCCGTCCAATAACAAGAATACACTTGCATCCCAGCCTGATCCGTGTAAATGTCAACCTTGATTCCGCTCCAGGCACTGCTTAAAGTGGCGACGGGCTCGGTAGCTTGGGATGTCGGCTTATCGACAATCCAGCAATTATTATATCCCTCACAGCCGCTCTCGGTCCCGCAATTCCCTTTCCAGAGTGGGTTGTTACTATCTGCCCCGAGGAGCTTAGGTTCTGACCAAAAGTCATTGATATCACCCGCGGGAATGTTAACAATCTCCCCGGTCGGAAGCATGACCGGATCTGGCCCTAGGAGGCGTCGGGAAAATGGCATGTAATAAGAGTGATTCCAGATCAGGTCGGTTTCCGGGTTGCCAAAGGCATCGAGGTTCCAGTAAGTGTGCTGAGTCAACATCAATGCTATCGTAAAGTCAGTATCTAATAGTATATGGGAAAGCTAAGTGGCGTACGAGTCTTGTGCTGGGGAGCGGTCGCCTCCATCTTCACATTCCAAGTCTTGTGCGAGAGCGTGTAAGTGATGTAGCCGTCTACGTCCCCGGGCATTCCCATCGAGGAATTGCTAGCATCGTGGATAGAAAATGTGATAGAATTCCTGCTGAGGGCGACAACATTAAAAGTCCTGTACCCCCATCCATTGCGCCCAGAGTGAAGAGTATTGTCTCCGTCAATCTTGTCCGTGTTATAGGTAACACCGTCCATGGTGTACTGGGCATTCCCAATACGATTCGTGTATCTCCCTGGAACAGCACCGTAGTGTCCTAACCCGTGTGCAGCTAGACCCACGTTAGCTATGCTTCCATTGAGAGAAGGGTATAGGTTTACGGTAATTCGAAGCATCGTCAAATCCAATGACGATATCCCTCTCAACTCCATCTCCACCCTCTACAAAGAGGTTCGTGATTGCTGCTCCAAATGGGATGAACTGCCACAACCTCTGTTAGCCCTATTCAATTGGAATTGGAATGGGATTACCTGGGCACGAATACCCTCTGCAGTGAGAGTATACTTCCCGTCAGGTCCCGGTGGTGGGATGACAGCACCCCGGGCAGCCGAAAAGATTATGAATAATACCGAAAGGCTCTTCATGATTGCGCGGGTTGTCTAAATGTGTCGATGTCATCAAGCTGTTTAAATACAAGCTTCGGAGTGAGAAGGTAGCAGCCCGGAATCGCTTCTGGGTGGCGCCAGGAAGCAAGGGGACATAGGCCACGGGTATCCGGCATGACCGTGGGCTCTGAGAGGTGTGCAGATGGTCTAATTTGCCACACAACTCCTCGATCCCTTGTGTCCGGGTACGGTGAGAACTCTTGTAATCAACTACCGGTATCAGATTATCAGTCGAAATCACCCTTCCAGCCCCATAATAGGCTTAGTTCGACAGGTTACCGGTACTTGTATGAGAGCTGCAAAAGCCGGTAAATAAGACTCAAAGACATCTAGAGGGTCGACATTTTACCGTTTCTGGAAAACGCTAATTCTTCTCAGGAGCGTTATCACAGGGCTGGGGGGAGATAGTGGATTTATCCCATGGTCCATCGGGTGCTGCGCCGAGGGTATCTGGTTAAGAAAAATAACGGGATCTGGAAAGTATCCTTCCTCAACCAGGAATAACTTTACCATAATATGGTTTCAAACTGAGACCTACTCCACCGGTCTCCTAGGCGCTCTAACGGACGGAGGGATGAGAGTTTTTACGGTACTTCATACCGAAGGCTTACACCTGAGCAAGTATTTCCTTCCAGAAATTAATCCCATCAACGTTACACTATTCAGGTACGACTGCAAGGGATGCACGTGCTACCTTCCAAACAAGACACCAGGGACGGAAGTGCAAATGCTCATGCACGGCACTGTAAATTACCTGGGATTGGCCCGTTGGTCCGGGCCGATACTGAATAAGCTAATGATAACAGACCCAAGCCAAATAGTACTAGTGGCAGTACTGCACGTACTCTACTGCACTCCTAGAAGGGCCGATAGCGACGAATACTTTTGATAAAAGTAATGAATATTGTTACTGAAAAGCTGATATTGGAGCTCAGGGATCCCCGATCGCGAGCAAGAACCTGGAGCACGACAAGGATACCGTACGAGTACAAAACTGAATACGAACTATTCATAGACATGGCACGGGGGGGGGTCTGATCCTGGCCCTCTATAGAGGAAAAACCCAAATGTCCGCCTGGTGTTCATAACTCCCGTGCCCATCAGCCAGGAACCAATTGCCAAAATCCAAGTGCTCGTTCAGCATGCTTATGCAGTTTAAGTGAAAGCCTGCAGTCATGGTGAAGTGCAGTCACACTCGCTGTCGCTGAATTCTGCGAGTGCTTCGAGTGAGGAGTAAACTAAGTCGCGCAGGTGACCCGGAGGAAGGCCGTGAGAACGGAAAAGACATCGAGTGCTCCCCCGAAGGCAAACAATTGACCCCTGATCGCACTGAGGTCAGGATCCTTTAACAGCGTAAAATCTAACCATTGGGAATAGTCTTCGCTGATAATTCAGGGGTTGTTTGGTGGAATGTATTACCGGTATACGATACGAGGGAAGAGGGGGTAACTTATTAGACTATACTTTGCTCATTGACAGCCTCGCACTGAGGGGGGTGAAATGGTAACGGTGGCCGCGGCTATTGTCAGCGCCTCCGAATACCGGTAGTTTAACCAACATTAAAACGGATAAACCAGGACTTGAATAATTCCGCCATTCATTATCGCAACACTAGGAAGAACCAGCAATCCAACTCCCAACCCAAGATTCAGCCAGCGATATCATATAACCAGAAACTGGTTATGTGAGCTTCAAAGGTCCGTAGGCTACCATGAGCGATGTCATCTCAATTTATAAAATAATATTTTTTAACACCCGTTTCTTTCATCACAAGGGACCTTGATTGGTTGATAAACAGCTTCTGCGGTCCTTGGCACCCACCAGAAAGTATCAGCACTATCAGTCTCAGTAGACCAACGCGCATCTGCCGAATCATGGGAGAGCCAGGGTTCCCTCACCGAGACGCCGGAGAGCATGGCCTAGATGAAAGAGAGTAGCAAGAATATTTTCAAGATTGCCCAATCACTAAAAGATACTAACTTAAAAGCAACGGATTTGTTCAGAAATTGGAGAAATGGGCATTGCAATACACGACGCGCAAACTAGTCCACCTTTCTTCCCGGCTCAGTCCCCGAAACAGCACCTCTCTCGCCAGTCTCACCCCCTAAAATCCCACCATCGCCCCTATTCTCCTCGGGAATGATCCAGTTGAGTAAAACTCCCACTATTGCAACAAGACAATACGCTGTTCTGATCACCACACTGATCCCATCGTAGAACCCTTGAAGACTCCCCCCTCTTCCGGTTGGCAACAGATGCACTAACCAGTCCGGCACAATCAAATCTGCTAAGCCAAGCGCCAACGCAGCTGTGACGATAAATCTGTTGCGCCTGTTCCAAATCACTGTGGAGAGTATCCGAAGGCCAGAGACTACAATCGTGGTAAAGAGAAAGGTTGTCATTCCTCCGATTACGCTGGGCGGAAGGGCGACTATTGATGCACCGAATTTACTAGCAATGCCCGCAAGAAGCAGGAAAAAGCAACACGCGTAGCCCGCTCTGCGAGAGGCACAGCCCGTCAAAGCAATTACTCCCTGGAAAAGGTTAGTTGGAATACGAAAGAGTGGGGAAGAACAATTACATTGTTTTGAGCAAAGCAGACAAGAGGGGTACATGTTCCCAGGGCTGCAAGGACACTCCAAATCCCATCGGCCGTCAATCCCCCTTGAACCCGCGTGTCCAAATCGCTACTCGTTCCGTCTATATCTATTCCGCTTACCTCGGCAGTAGCAATTACGTCGCCGAGACAGCTAACCAGCGTTGTGACGCAGCACGCAAGTAAAGGCAACACAAGACTCCCGTCCACGGATAACGGGAATGTTTTGACCCAAATAAATGTACCATTCGGAGCCGAAGTAATGTTCTTGGTGTCGATGAAGCCCGTGGCGGCGGAAATTATGGCTCCAACCAGCAGTCCAACTGCAACAGAGCAGTTCCGAATCAAAGGGGCTCCGAAAAGCTCTACCAGGAGGATGGTAATATATACAGAGAAACCTAATCCAATAAACGAAGGGTCACCCCAAGGCCGTGGTTCGGGTGCTTTGATATTCGGGCACAACTTGAAGAACCCTGTTCCAGGTCTCGCCATACCTGCTCTCATCAGCCCTATCCCTTCCATCTAGCCTATCAAAACTCACAAGGACCGCTGCCGCCAGCCCAGCTCTTCACCCCACTAGCAACCAAGGTTCCCCCGATGCAGAGCAGGACCATCCCGGTAACCAGGTTGGGGAAGATCTTCATTAGAATCCTAGGCTTGATGAGGCTAAGTAGAACCTGAAACAACATGACAACTGCCACAGTCCCAATAAAACTACCATAGGCATCCGGGCATGGTTGTTTAACCCCGTTTACCAAAGAGCATTGACCATCCTCGTATTGTCGGGAAAAGTATGCCTGGGCGATAGGAACCACAGCAAAGGCTTCCCCAACAACTGATATCATACCCGTGCCGATGTAGAACCCGGTATTGAAGATTTTAAAGCGCATGATCTGGAAGATGCTGAATATTCCAGAGAGGATCAGGGATACCGAGACCAGGTAGGAGATGGTCTCGGCATCGAGATTTGCACCTGATGCCCCAGCAATCAATAATGGTGGAGTAACGACTGTAAACCCATTAGTTAACTATTTACAGGGCTACGCGAGCACAATACAGACCACCGCCCATCATGGCAAGTGAATGCTGCAAACCCAGTAACACGGTCAACAGCAACGGTATCCTCTCATCAATGCCGTAAAAGGGCTTCACCCGATTCTTATACTTTCGATTAAACGGGGGAATATCCGGCGTCAATAACCAGGCATAGCTACCGTCCTCCCGTTAGCAGAGTCCAATTCGGAAGGCGTGGAAACAAAGATGGTAAACCGACTCATAATCCCCGAGTAAACCCTCTCTCGTGGTGAACAAGAACTTTATCTCTTCCCAAGCAGTGACGAACCACCCTTCCTCGACATTTTTTTCCGTGGGAACATAACTGGCGACTGGCGAATTGGCAACCTCCTCCTTAGCATCAGTCACGGCCATGTCGTTAGTTCGTTCGGCCATGTGTCGTTAGCCAAGTGTAACTGCCACCCGATGAAGGAAAAAAAACGCTGGGAAACGGGAAATGCACCACTTATAAGTACTGGTATGCGTAGAATAGTCTACTAAGACCAGAAGGAGCTCTAACGTAGAATCAGGACCCGAGCACACGGTCCACTAGAATATTTTCTGTACCTCTATGCATATCACAGAGAGGCACTTCCCCTCCCTCCCTCCCTTTCTCCTGGCAATATAACCCCCACATACACACACAAAGCCAACAAAAAAAGAAAAGAAGAAAAAAAAGCGAAATAATTTATTAATTACCACATCGGCACTCAAACTGTGTTCGCAACAAAAAAAAAAAAGAAAATAAGCAGCAAATGATGGAGGACATGGCGATTCCCGCGATGTTGACATGGACTTGCCGGCCGAGCAAGATACCCGAACGGAAACCCGATGGCTCGTTTGTGATGGTTCCAACCGTGCCAATGTTGCAGAACGCGCTTCGCACCCCCTTGGTTGCGGGGGATGCGGAGAGGAAACAAGCATTTTCGGGAATGGCATCATGCGATCGATGTTCAAGTCCAGGATGATACCGGCAGAAGATTCGACTTGTCTGTCCCATCATATCTGGGGTGGGTTGCTCAACTTGTACCACAAGTACCAGGATAGTAGCAGAACAGCATCGCGGAAGAATAAGGTACTGTACAGTACAGTACTAATACAGTCCATGATCGCACCCGAGCATCACCCCCAGCCAACGATGGACCAACCAATCCAACCTAAACCAGGTACAGTACTGCACAGTAACTTTATCCACTACGCGATAGATAGCGAAGCCTTCATAAAACCTCACTCGCCCCCCCTCGCTCCACCTCGCCCGCCAGACCCACCACTACCGTACCAAACCTGCGGGGCTCACATCGCACCAACCGAACCCATACCGGCAGCATAGCACTTATGTAACAGCTTGCTTATCGACTTATCTACCACCACTCGAACAGTATCCAGGAATGTCATATTATCCTCACCGATGTGTTGAGCAAAGCGCGCGCGCACGTTAAAGCTTAACGTACTTACTATACCACCAGCACAACATACTCGAGTACAGTACATGCTTTAGGTTAATACTTTCTTGCCCGCTTTCTTGCTTGCTTCGATCGCCTTGCTACATGATAGGGCGCTTTTGCATGAGTGCTGTACTAGTACTCGTACTTGTAGTGCAGTGCAGATGGTTCCCTGAGCGAGTACGGTTAGCGAGTCGGGGATTACTCGTAGGGTAGTCCGGTATCGCCGGGATCTGGTGGGGCGAGGAATGCCGTGCTCTTGCAGCAAGGTAGCATACTGGAGGAGTTCCACTTTATTATATTATTATGATACCCCCATAAATCTCGTACTATGCTTCGCAAGTGCACCGGAACTTTGATCCCCCGAATGATATTACCACTCCTATTCCTGCTACCCTGTCGTCCCCCGCTAATCACAACGTCGCGATGAAGGCATCTGCGGCAAAAGCTCTGGTGATGGTTGGCGTTTTCATGTCATACGGTAGTATGAGCCCACTGGACCATTATTAGTATCATACTCGAAATTCTATCGACTTTGTCCAACTAAACCAGACTAAACCTATCCCGGGCCGAAATGCTGACTCCGCCGATAATCCGATAAGCACGTTTCAAGAGATTTTATGGTATTGTACCGGTGTGTGCTCTGGCTGTCTAGTGCCGGTACGGTACGGGTGCGATGCGCGCACTAATGTTACCATCCTTGTAATTCCATACTACTGCAAGCCCTGAGCCGGGGGAGTGGGGGGGGGGGGTGAATACCGGTAGTACTCGTACCGGTATTGCACCTCTAGAGCGCGCGCTTGCCATTTTTTTTTTAGCGTGGGTATGTATGTATACATGTGTATGCTGGGATAGAGTTAAAGTTTTCATATTGCGCGATTTTGTCGAATGCTAGGTGGTAACTTATACCGGTACCGCTTTTGGCGGATTGTCCGCATACATGTGGAATTTCGAGTTGGATTTCTTATTTATTTATATATAGTTCTGAAAACGTCGGGCGGAGAATTGAAAGCAAGAAAGCAAGAAACTCGAGTTATCAATCGAAGTACTGTACTGTACTGTACTGTACTGTACCTGTGGAGAAAGCGGATACTTTATGTATCCACCATTTCCATAAATCCTCGTGCACCCCCCTCCCCCCCCGACACGGCGCTACCCACTGTCAAAGTTTCAGAACCGCGATACCCGCGAAAACTGTCACAATCGAAGGATTCGCCATGTAGTCCAGAATTCCCCACCTTGGAAAAAGGGGGGGGGGTGGAAACACCTGCGGTGATGATTAATGTTGGGCACGTAATTAGACCAATTGGGGCCTTGACAGTACAGCACGGTTCTCTGCAGCGTATGTATCGCATTGGAGGTATGTGCATAGGAAGCTTATGGGTCCCAAGTAGGTATAGTGAAGTATCTTTGGCCCTCACTTTACTGTGATACTCCACTCAGCGCTCAGCGTGGTGTCCGCTCGAGTACACTCCACTTAGCTTTGCCGTCTACAATACCTCTGGTGCATCTGATTGGTGTGCCAGCTATCAGCTGTTGACCTACCCGAGTACAATACGATACACCGCGATTTCGACCAAAGTCCTGAATAATGCCATACCAGGGGACTGGACCAGTTAGTAGCAATCCCCAACCCAGATAATACGACAATATTCATCGCCGCTCAGTCACGGCGCTCGCAAAGCAGGTAATCCAGAGTGCAGATATATTTCCATCTCATAATGCACCATCGAAACGGCACAGATCGTAATACATAGCCGGAGGTAAAGCCCTCGAGGCTTTTTTCTTCCCCCCTCCTTCTTCTCCCCAGCAACAAAAAGTGTCGGGATTGCGCAACATCAAATATCTCCCGCCGCCAGGTGGCGTGTAGAAACGCCGAGCCTCCAAAACACCCCACCTCTACCGGTATCCTACCCAACCACATTAACCTTCCATAATTTACCTGGCCCACCTCCCTCCCCCCCCTCCGCATTTCCCACTCTCCCACTGGATAGGCTAATTTGGGAGTTTTCCGGGGGGATGCCCTGTGCTGTGCTGGTAAGTCCAGACTAGTCTATCCCTCCCTTCTGCGCGGGCTGCTGTGCATGGTCAATCCCACAGCTGTCTCACAGCAAGTACTGTACCTTACCTCTACTCGAGTACTCGTATATCGTAAAATCTCGTATGGTCCACTATCCCCCCCCCCCCGCAAGACCTCTACCGGTAATGCCTGTTCTAAGGGATAAAAACTCCAAAGAAGGATTAGCACCTTCCCTACGTGGTTGGGTCCGAGCGTGCTGAGTAGACTACGGTATGTTGGACCTTATAAATTGGTATTCGCAATTCCGGGGACTAGCTTCGAACTCGAACTAGGCCTACCGTATTGCGGGGCCGATGCCGCAATTCCCCACTAGTGATCAGATGGTGGATTGTAAATTTACGATTTTGTCCAGGGGGAAATGAATGAACGAATGAATGAATGAATGAATGTGTGCAACGTAAATTTATTATAGAAGTCTAATATGGCATGAAGACTAATACCAAAACGTAACACGCTCACTCAAGCAAAAGTCAAGTTTCCACATGTCACGAACAGGATCGCTAAACAGCAGCCGGTACTGTAGTGTTCGTGTCATACAAGTATCATGTCATGTCGCGACTACCCTACCTTGCTTCAGGAAACCGATATCAATTCTCTCGAGGTTCCGTAAGTCATACTTGTATGTATATACAGTACTTGTATGGTACTTGGTTCGGGTCTTGCCTATGTTCCACCCGTCTAGTACAGTACTGTACCTGCGCTCGCCCGCGTCTCATGACATGAGATAACGCCAGACCGGAAGCGCAATCCGTGCTGTAGCAGCCGCCCTGAGCACGTTCATTATCCGGAACTAATCCTCTGTCTGTGACTGTAGAGCCGCTCACGCACCAAACGCCTTGCAAGGTATTGTACGAGATGAGCTTGTCACCGCCCTCGAGGCGGGTTTATGGTCAGTACTGGTATGCTACCGCGCTGAACGTTTAATAATTACTCAATGTCGGTTTGTGGCGCGAGGGCCGTAGTCTTAGATGTGGTTGGCTCGCATGATATGAGATTGGAAGAATAGGTAGATTATAAGGCACATAAGCACGTAGTGTGCAAGGTGATTCATCTTGCTCGCATCACATGGATATTTTTTATTTTTTTACAAAACTAGGTACAGGTATCACAGTTGCTGCGGGTGTCCTTCAAAAAGTCCTCATCGGTGCCTTCTTGCGCCAAGTCGCACAGCCTATACTAATCCCACCCCCCCCTCCTCGTCCTACATCCACCCTCGGGCGCAGTAAAAATGCCGCAGATTCGTGACCGTCCCCCCATACCCCACCGATACACACTTCCGGTTCCAGAAATATACGTCCCGCATATTGCCAGCGTAAGCATTCGTAGTTGTTGTAGCTCTTGAGGAATAATATGCGCCCATCATCCAATGCTACACCTTCGATATCCCAGGTCCCTACCGCGTCCGCTCCGTGAGACGATATCCCCAGGCACTGGTCCGCTCCCGAGATCGGTGTTATGCCAAAGTTGAAATTTATGATCCCTGAGTTTGAGGCTGCAGTTGGGCCCTCACAGATGTTGCCGGAGTGCGTTGGGATGGCGGATGTATGGTAAAAGTAGCGCCCTTCCCATGGCCTGCTAAATAGCTGATTGAGTTCTGATTCTTGGAAGAGCTTTGCCGGTGGTTCTAGGACACCAGAGATGCTTGGATCTGCTCCGCGGGCCAACAGCAAGGCCTCTACAGCGTGGTTTGCCGTCTCTTTAGCCGCATCTAACGCTGTGCCGAAATATGGTCCCCGTGCATTGACATCGGCTCCAGAATCTAGGAGCATCTTTACAATAGTCTGGTTGGAACGATATGTTGCTGCCCGCAATGCCGTGCCATAGCACCCTGCCTGAAGATTGACATTTGCGCTTGCCTTCAATAGCCTCCTAACTATCTGTATATGCCCTTCTGCTGCTGCTGCGCATAGGGCTGTTCCGTAGCCTCCGGAAACTCTGTTCACACCCGCCCCTGCCTTGACGAGTTTGGTGACAACTCTTTCGCGTCCTCTCATGCTTGCCACTAAGAGTGGGTGCCCAAGGCTCTCACGACTTATACCAGCAGGGGTTTTTATTTTCCCAGAATCTACCCTTGGAGAACCCTCTCCTCTCACTTCCTCCTCCTCCTCCTCTCCGCCGGCATTCCAAGGGCCCTCGCACCCTTCCGTCTCTAAATCTGCCCCTTCATTCATGAGCCGATCTACAGCCCATTCTTCGTCGATGTAAATAGCGGCTTGGAGTGGTGTTCCATAGACCCCGCCCGTGGCATTAACAACTGCACCACTGGTCAAAAGGATCTCAGCTATTTCGTGGTTTCTGGCGAGTACTGCCGCCTGCAATGGTGTTCCTACACTGCCGAAAGGGCGATTTAAGTCTGTTGAATGCGCTATCAAATATTTGACTAGCTCCGCATGACCTCCACTAATGGCGGCTATTAGAGGCGACCCAAATTCCACATCAATGGCATTGATGTCGTGCCCTTCCTCGAGTAGATCCGAGACCAACTCGCTCAGACCGAACATGGAAGCATACACCAAACACTTGGGAATATCTGCCTCCTTCGGATGTCCGCAACTCTTGAGGGATGCATACCTCTGCGCCCAACATGAGAAGAGTCCTTGGCCGTCGCTGCCGAGAAAATTGGTCAACATATCCATTGGCCTGTCATCCGGCGAAGCTTGTAACGCATAGTTGGCCCAAGAAAGAGTTACCCATTCAAAAAGTGGGGACTCCTCGAAGGGCTCGCGTAGTTCTCCAGAGCTAGCAAGACTGTCGTTAAAAGAACCAAAACTTAATACGGTCAAGCACAACGTTGAGGTTAGGGCATATGCTTTTCGTAGGTCGACATGAAAGGTACTCGCAACCGATTCCGCATCCCGGCACTTTGCCGATTTTAAATATTCCAGTACCGAGTGATGGGATACCTCGAACGACCTTTTGCCTGAATCACATCCCTCTAACCGAATGAGTCCTCTGCAGATATTCAAGAGGGTTCCTGAGGCATACATCTGAGAGGTGTCCAATTCGACATCTCCCTCTTCGACACTCAATGCCTCAAGCAAGAGCTCCTCTCGAACTTGGATACTAATAACCGCAAGCAGATGGAATGTTTTATTCGCAAGCTTCCGGTTCTCTTCCCCCATGTCGTATATATCCCGGAGGATACGATCATAAGTGGCATCAAGGTCAGGTGGCAATTCGTCAAGGGCATTGTCAATTGCTTTCCTGCTTGGAAGTTTCGAAATGTGTTCGATTTGACACTTGGCCCATTGGAACCTGTCTGCGTTAGCTAAGCCCACAGCTAAAGAGATATCTACGAACATTCCTCGTGTGCCATCGACTATGGAGCTCGTTATTTTTCCTTTCAATCCAGCGTCTGCAGACAGCAGAGCATTTTGGGCCTTTTCATCGAGCACGGTCTGGATATACTGCTTGACATCATCGTTTATGAATTCTGGTTCGATATAGATGCGCACGCACTCGCCCAGAGCCGTCTTTATAGCCTCTTGTTCTCTGCTACTGACAAATACTTTAATATTCCTCGATTTTTTCGTGAGTTCTAGCAGCCGAGATGCGACGTAATAGGCCTCCGAACACTCGTCGACTCCATCAACGATAATAATCATCTGGTAATGGTGCTCTGATATAGCGACTAACAACTTGGTCATGCGGTCGACCCGTGTACTTTCGGGAGTGCCCGATGATCTTTGGCTGCACTCAGCATAGAAATTTTCCAACATATCATCCACGGCTTTGTTTTTGTATAACAACGAGGCCAGAAGTGCCCCTAATATGTTGATCAATTTTCTTCTCTCGATGAGATTGAAATCACAGTAAAAATAGGCGAGAGCATGGTCAACGGTGTTTTGGTAGTAATCGCAGACAAAATCAATAACTCGTGATGTTAGAATTGTCTTTCCCGCACCAGCTAAAGTAGTTGTAAGCTATGGCACCCTCAGTCTCCACCTCAAGCAAACACTTGCCTATCCCTGAGAGCCAAAATAATTGCGAATGCTCTTTCAACCATTGCTGAAAGTTACCAGATTCCACTAGCCACTGACCAGCTGTAGGGTGCCGTGCCTCTCTTGCCGAATAGTGGGTTGAATTGATTGATGGGAGATTTACGGGAGACAGCCAGTCGCATAGAACCCCCAACCTTTTCTCTGGAATTCAAGTTAGTATACGGCTCGATGTTTGACCTCAAAGTTCGCTAAAGTAGCTTCACATACGTCTTTCTTTTTCGGCTTCTTCCATTTTAAGCCTTTCTTGCTCCGATAATACCGCCCCTATGCCGTCACGGATGCCGCTTAAGCGCTCCTCTATGTTGTATATAGTGGCACTATGAACACTATCTTCAGCTCTCAGTGCACGATACCTCGGAGATCCACACTCCAGGGACGGCCTCTTACAGTTCATCTGTGACCAGGGCGAGGGTTAACATAGACTTGCACCGCTCAAGTTTGGTCAAAAGCCCTGCAAATTCTTTCATTTTTTCGGGCAATAGCAATAACTTCACGGCCGTGCCTAGGTCTGCTGGCGCTACGGCACGCGATCCCTCAGATGGCCTCTCGCCATGAGATAGTAAACCGCGAACCACACGCTTCGCCGATAACCCTGAGAGACTCTTTATGCTGCCCAGAAGCGATTCTATTTCAGTTAGAACTGAAGTACATGCCTCCAGAGGCCCTCCTAGCCGAGAGGCGAGGCCATACGCCCGTTGTGTGTCTTCGTCGCAATAGGCTTTGAGGGCGGTCTTTAGACCAAAAAGTAGGCCACCCAAAATCGAAACTTCTCTGATCAAGTCACGTAGTTCGTTGGGTGAGTCCCGCACCGCGGAAACAAGCCTGCAGATCGAGCGGACAATTACCTCTGCCAAGCCTGCGACAGCAATGATGCTGGCAGTGAGAGAGAGAGGATCCGCCATTCAAGTTATCTTGTATGGGCCGTGATGGGGGTATCGTACAGTGCCGGTAGTTATGTGGGATTTTTATCTTCCAGGATGGTGAAATACCAGCACGCCATGTTGTATGATATGATAGATCAGGCTTACCCCTCTTCATGTGCCCCAGGACGGATGCATTGCGGCGTTGGGGGTTCATTCATGAGAAAACCTATTCTGTACCAGCCAATCCCGTAGAATATTAGCAACAATATTATTGTTTTATTGGAGAAACGCAACCTTTCGTCCACACCCGAGAAAACAATAGAGATTTTGCGGTGGACAAACCCAGAGTCATTTTTCGCTATCTTGGCATGCATATGCCAAGAATTGCACTGTCCGAGTACCGGTATTATCCAGACCTGGATTTAACTCCAGGACATGAGAAAATTCAACAAATTTGACCTCTACAATTTGCCACAAATATCACTTTATTTTTGAATGTCCTTTATTATTCTTGAAATCCCAGATGTGATCAAATGAGCAACCTTGGCTTTTGCATTGTTTGAGTTCGAGTTGGGCATTACTCGAGTAGTCTACCGAGCTTGAGGTTCATCCATAGGCATCACCTCATTTACTGATATCTTGGCATGACACCATACCTTTTTTAGCAACATCCACCGCAAAGTCTCTACAAGATACCGGTACTTTAACTTCTAAGCGGGAAAACACAACCATAAGAAACCTCAAAAAAAATCCTTTAAAATAAACCGGATCCAGGTGTGCTCGAGCACATTGGACGTGTTGGGTCTCGTTAACTAGTATTCGCAATTCTGTTAACCTGTTAAACTAAACCTATCATGGGCTGACGGGCTAATTTCCGCTTATAATCTAATGGTGAATTTCATTACATAAAAGAATGTGGACTCTGAGATGCAGCGCTTTTTGTAGCCAAGTCACTGGAACACGGTACGGTAGCTTCAGCATTCCGGACTGGGATGAAAAGTGCAGAATCCCCATAATAAACCCGGTAAGCGATAATTGTACTCGAGTACCGGTACCAAGAGACTTTCCCGGAGAAAGCTTCAGCATGTTACAGTGTGAAACCTCATTGCTTTTTGGTGTGGGGGTGGGTCGGGGGGGAGGGTAGACTAAGCCGTTGAGTGTTCCCTGATACCTGCCGTGGTGTGCTATTGTAGTACCGGTACCGGTACTCGAGTACTCGTAGCGAGACACAGGCACAGGGGAAGGAGTGGATGAGAGTCAGGGAGAAAAAGCTCTCGCTTTGGTCATGCAGAAGATGGTCAGCTAGCAAACAATCCGAGCTTACGAGCTTACGCGGCGACTGCAATTGAGAATACCGGTGGTTCGCAACATGCGGGTACCCTTGGTCTTCGCGCTAAAGAATTCATTGAGCAGTATCAAACGATTTCTCATCACCATCATCCATAATATTTTCATCCAATCTCTTTCTTTCTCATCGGGCATCATCATTTCCTTCATCCCCTTCCTATTCTCGCAACCTATGGTGTATGTGTAAGGTTTCTACCTACTGGTAGCTATGGTAAGGTTACAGTTCTCGAGTAGTTTGCACGGTACCGTACTAGTACTCGTACACCTTTCCTTCCACACTGTTAAGCTCCGTCTCCACGATTTTCCGCACCCTGCTTTTGACCTTCCTAAATAGGAAGGTGAAAAGCAGGGCTCAACACCACAAACACAATCTCATGATCCTGCCTGGCCACTGAACTTGGAGCTTCATAAGTGTGCTGGAATGGCATCCTCTGGGACTAAATGAAAACACTCCCTGAGCCAGTACTTCCAGGCTGGTCAGGGCAACAAACAAGAAAGGTTTCTTGGGTCCTTAAAACAAGAAAAAGGTCTTCTCTGTTCTCCTTTGACTGGAACATGAAAATAGGGTGAAAGAAGTTGTTATTTTTGGTGTCTACTGGTGGNCTTTTCTGAGTTTTTGGGGAGGATGGTAGGATTGAAGTACATTGGACAGGGGTGGATTTCTTTTGTTTAATGGGTTTTTAGGCCATACTTGTACCTTAGGGTCGATGCCATGGATTTTCCTGTACTTAGGTGCGAATAAACCGCGATTTAACAAAAAAAAAAAAAAATTTCCTTCCACACTGTTGGCATTGGTTCCTGACCATCACTTGAGCGAGGTTTGCTTATCGTTTGTTCGAAACGGCTGTGTTGAGCCCTAACCCTGGCCGCCTCTCTGGGCAAACCTCTCGGGGCCCCATAAAAACGGGCCAAAGAGTACCAAAGATTGTTTCCATTCGGATACAGGTGGTTGTGGAGTTACGGATTTTAAATTCAAGAGTTTGCAATTCTCCTGAACCACAAGTTGGAGCGTTACCTGCTATCCATACAAATGCTATCTCTCGAACTTCATGCAGGTTGTGTGCCCGGAAGTATCGGCACCCTACTTGTACGAGTACATTATTATCATCAGTGGTGGGTGAGGGTTGGTCCGAGGCAAATACCGTACTCGAGCACTTGCACCCTGCAGGACTATTACCCGCTCATTACCGGTACTCCTACCGTATTTGAGTCGTAAATCATCTTCAGCTGAAAGGTGCAAGTGTCGTCCCGCGATTACGGCACACACCAAGGAAGATACTCGAGTACCGGTAGATGGAACCCCAACTTGTGTCGGGAGGCATTTCGCCGCGGGGGGTTTATGTTGGGAACACAGATACCGGTACGCACACAGATAGACACTTGGCACCAGGACCCTCAAAACCGACAGCTTTTAATCTAACTTTGTTTGAGCGGGTTTTTTGCGGTGCCGCGCCATGGGCCTTGGTGGTGGGTTGCTTTGCGTATTTCACAGTCCAAGATGTTTGTCGTAGCTGACTTTCCTGCCTCCCGGCATCCCTGAATCTGACCGTTACTGTATCTTGCCGGTTTTATCGCACGGCACAGTACTCGTACTTGGGGCGCGAGTACTTGGGGACAGTTATCACAAAGGAGGAGGAATACAAGGGCAGTTGTCCAGCTGAGAACAAGCCCGAGGTGAACTTTTTCTACCGCACCAGTACACCATCCACCAGTACCTGATTTAACTCAGGGCTTGATGGGGCCCTTGCATCACCCACATTCCAAGATTGCCTACGTCACACCCCCCCGCCCTTGGAAGTTGGAGCTAAAGAAAAAGGTTCCCTCGCCCCTCCCCCACCCCTCCTTTGAGTTTTGGGCCTCTTTCCCATAATCAGTCTGTCGAAATAATATTTCCGAGCAAAATATGGGGAAATCCGGTAAGTATCGTCCCAGTTCACGCTCGCCCGAGCGTCGCGACGAGGATGATTATCGCCACGAAAAGCATTCCAAGAAGAGGCACGAGGGTTCGGGCGGTGAGTATTCTGGTGACGAGAGGTCGGGTAGGGTCAGAGATGATGAATATTACCGCGAGAAGGAACATAGGAAACGTGAGAAAGAAGAGAAAAAGGAGAGGAAGCGCAGGGAAAGGGAAAAAGAAGAGAGCGGGGAATACGGTAGCCCTGGGCGCCCTCGGAGTCGCGAACGAAGCAGTGAGCGCAGCCGTGAAGAGAGAACGAGGGGATATGGGAATTATGGGTACCCCCCAGCTGACCCTTACGGATACGCAGCACAAGGACAAAGTTATCAACCTCCACCACCTCACGGACAGCATTATGGTGCCCAGCCCGGACATGGATACCAAGCTCCACATGAGGGTGGATATCTGGCGACAGGCTCTGAGCACCCAGGTCACCAACCATCCCCGTACGGGCCCGGCGTCTACACTTCGGCCGAGTATCAATCTCCGCCGCCGCCTGCACAAGGCTACCCACCCGCCCCGGGCTATGGGGAGTTTCAAGGGCCACCAGCACCTCCAATTTATGCAACGGGAGGCTTCCAAGGATATCCCCCTCCTCCTGGCCCACCACCCGCTTCGCAACAATACGGTGGATATAGCAGCGGAAGTGCACCCTACAGCTATCCTCCACCACCTCCCCCCCCGCAACAGGAATATGGAGGGTACGTGCAAGGAGGGCACGGGCAATCACAGTATCCGGCGCCTCCTCACCAACCTCCCCACCAGCCTCTGAACCACCCCGCAGTCTCACAGGGTGACCTAGCATATGTATCATTGCCTCCACCACCCAAGGTCACTGCCGGTGGAGCTACCGCAGGCCAGCACTACAAACCCCAGCATCATTCGGCTCAACAGCAGCAAGCATATTACGGGCATGACTCGGGATCGGCCGACTACCCAACTGGCGGCTCAACAGCTGTTCAGTTCGAGAATACCAATCCCGCCAATCCTCATTCCAAACTTTCTGCCGGTTCTGGCGGCTCTGCAGTTTCTGCACTCGAGACCTTTACCGGTGCGCTCACCAGTTCGCTACACTCGTACGCCCGTACTCTTTTTCCTGCCACAAGCGCCCACAAGCCTGTCGCACAGTATGGTGCCCCGGGCGAGAGCGGGGCCCCGGCTCAGCAAACAGAGAATAGGTTTGACTCGTTTGCCCGGGAAAAGACGGGAAATGGGGTAAAGTGGTATGTTGATGGAAAAGATTATATGTATGCTGTAAGCATTGCTATAGAGAATGCTCGTCAGAGCATTTGGATCCTAGACTGTATGTTCTCAAGTTTGTCCCGATCATTTTTCGTCAGAGATTAAACTAATATTTCACCGCCAGGGTGGTTGAGTCCTGAGCTCTATCTCCGCCGGCCTCCTAAGTTAAATGAAAAATATCGAATCGATGCGATGCTTAAGGCTGCAGCAGAACGCGGGGTTAAGATTAATGTCATCGTGTACAAGGAAGTTACTCAAGCCCTAACACGTAAGTACTTAAAACCTATTCTTTTGCCCTATATTTCAAACTTCATTCTCCCAAACCCTTCCCCTCAAACCGTTCTTTCCTCTCTTGCCTCGGATGTTGCCCTCCTCCCCTTTGTCTTTGAATGCCTAGAGATGTTAGAAGCTAAATATCCCATTTTCCATTCTCATGAGGCCGGCGGGGTTGTCACAGTTAGCTCACATCACACCAAAACATCGCTTGAGAAACTTCACTCCAATATCACTGTATTCAGGCATCCCGACCATCTTCCAGATAGGCCTACCGTTCAAAGTGACATCTGGAATAAGGTGACTACAGGAACTTACCAACTAGGAGATGGACTGAAGGGGTTGTACGGCATGAAGGATGGTGTGACTATGTATTGGGCACACCATGAGAAGCTATGCCTCGTTGACGGAGAAATTGCATTCATGGGTGGACTAGATTTGTGCTTCGGCCGTTGGGACATGAACCATCACCCAATCGCTGATGCACACCCAAGCGACCTTAAGGCAATTATTTTCCCAGGCCAGGACTATAACAACTCTAGGTAAGTAATCTTTGTGGTAGTTGATGACTGCATACCAACCTGTGTTCTATCAAGGTTTATGGATTTCCACACCGTTGACCATTGGGAACAAAACAAGGTCAAGCGCGAGGAACAATCTAGAATGGGATGGTCTGATGTTGCGCTGTCCTTAATCGGCCCTTCTGTGAAGGACCTCCAAAGACATTTCATTGGACGATGGAATTTCATATACTATAGTAAATACCAAGTGAGGAAACAAGAGAGATTCCAGCCGCTCGACGACCGCATACTACATGATAGAGGGCACTACCGACATAAGATAAAAGATAAAGTTCATCATGTCGGAAAGAAGCTCCTCGAAGGTGACGATTACGGCTATGATGAACCGCGTGGTAGTTATGAAGAAGAAAAAGCATATAGTCAGAGGAGACATGACGAAGTGGAGGGCGTACGCTGTCAGATTGTCAGGAGTTCGTCTAAATGGAGTCACGGACTCCCCGCAACAGAAGTGAGTCTCAACTGCTTGTTTTCTGATAGGCTTGTGTCATAACATGTCACAATTTAGCACTCGATTGCGCACGCATATATCGAGATAATAAGCACAGCGACGCACTTTGTTTACATTGAAAACCAATTCTTCATCACCGCAACGGATGACAACCAGAACCCCATACTCAACAAGATTGGTCGTGCGATTGTCGATCGAATTCTCCGTGCCGACCGAGAACACCAGAAATTCAAAATGATAATCGTCATCCCCGCAATTCCGGCCTTTGCCGGCGACCTCAGGGATGACGGTAGCCTTGGGACCCGAGCAATCATGGAATTCCAATACCGGTCTATCAACAACGACAGAGGCTACTCGATAATGGAGCAGATCGCAAAGGCTGGTGTCGATCCAAAGAAATATATCAGATTCTACAATCTGAGGAGCTACGACCGTATCAACGCTGGCCGTGCAATGGCCGCGGGCGAGGCAAGCTCCGGTGTAAGTTACCCTGCCGCGGCAGAAGCCCATGACCAGCAAGTCGGCGGAACCTACGGAGCCTATGGATACGGCGGTGTCCGTGGCGACGAATATAACCAATACCAGCAATCCGCTCCGCGCTCCTCCGTCGGCCCGGAGTGGGACTCGGTCTCCCAATGTTCTATGCTTGGTGGCGGCGACATCCGCTCAGCCCCCTGGGACGGCGACGCCCAGCAAGAACTCGATGCCTTCGTTTCTGAGGAACTTTACGTGCACTCAAAGCTCCTAATAGCAGATGACAGGATCGTAATCTGCGGATCTGCGAACCTAAACGACAGGTCCCAACTCGGCGACCACGACAGCGAGATCGCGATAATAATTGAAGACCCCACACCCCTTCCGTCGCTAATGGACAACAAACCGTACAAAGCTTCGCACTTTGCCGCAACCCTCCGCCGCCAAATCTTCCGAAAACACCTCGGCTTGATCCCTGCCGCGAATCTCACAACTGTGGATGAGAACATGCACCCAGTTCCCATACCGAACATCTACGACTTTGACTCGCAGGAGGACTTGATGGTGACAGACCCGCTCTCGGAAACCTTCGAAAACTTCTGGAATTACACTGCACGCGCCAACACCGTTGCCTTCGAAAAGGTCTTCCACACCGTGCCCACGGATAAAGTGGCAAATTGGAAGGAGTACGACGAGTACTGGGGTAAGCACTTTCGTGTCCCCCCCGGTGAGAATCAGCATCCGAAGATCAAGTGGGGGCACGTCGTCCGGGATGAGTTCAACCCCGATCCCAGGATTGCGGTTGGTGAGATTAAGGGTGTGCTTGCGACGGTTCGCGGAAACCTTGTGGAGATGCCGTTGGGGTTTTTGAGGGAGGAGGATATTGCCAAGGAGGGGTTGGGATGTAAGTTTCTTCTCCCATATTGCTTGCAATTGAAGTGTGCGAGTGCTAATGTATGCTTGGGGGCTCAGTAAATGCTATCACAGAGAGTTTATATACCTAAAATATCTTGTGTTTATGGCTATGAGAGGAGGGCGGATATTTATGTTACCAATTAGTTGTGCTTTGTTTATTCAACTCGCTCCTGTACCATCGCCATTCCTCCCAAAGGGGTGTCTTGCCTTCTCTGCGAAAGTGCAATAGCCCGTGATAAGTCAGTGTCATGTATTCCACCGGCCATAAAACCAAAAGTCCCAGCATCCAATGCCCAAAGCACAGCACCACCGCCGCCCCCGGAAATTCCCAAAAGCCCGTTCAGGGATTAAAAACACAACTCCTGTAACACCACATCCGCATCCAAACCCTCCTCGTTCCCTGTGTCCCCTAGCACACACTACCTCCTACCATACCCAACTTCTACAAGCCAACCCCCCCCCACAAGACCACCAATCCAACCCTCCTCCCCCAGAAACCCAGAAGAAATCACGGATCACGGTATCATACCGACACCACATGATAAATCCACCCGCCCCCCGCAGCACATTTCTTAGGAAACACCACACAGCTAAGGTAATTCAAGAGCCCCACACCCGCTTCCGTTCGAGTTTCCTGCTGAAGAAGCACTTACGCAGCGCTATACGGGTATCTATCTATCTGGAGGATATTCGGCGCGCCCAAGTTTCCAAGTGGGGGGAAGGGGGGGGGGTCGGCAACTTGCGGTATGGTTTGTGGTGGGCGTTTTTATGAAGGTGTGCGCCATAGTTTATGGGGTGGGGGGTAGCGTTGCAGATGAGGCCAAAAGTTAAGACATATCATACCGCGGGAGATTAATGGTTTGGGTGGAGGTCCTGTCATGTTTGATATCGATAGGGGATGTGGTGAGGTGGTGGGAGGTATCGGAATCGCCGGTGGGTGCTATAATACGATGCGATGCGATCAGGAGGTAGCCGAGGAGGATTTGTGTTTGGATCTCCCGAGTACATTGCTCGTCTTCACTCCCACGCTTCGCAGGTAAATTTAGTACTCTACTCTACCGACCCTTCGTTTTATACGGTAGTTGAATGGATAACTATGTAATTTGCCAAGGCCTGAATACAACCAAAAAATAATCCGAGAGGGGTTTCATGACAAAAAAAATCAAAGAAAAACCAATAAAAACGGCAAGCAGCCTGCCGGTATTACACACTCGAGTAGAAACCCTCCGGTCAAGAAAACGACACTCAACAAGGGTGGGATATCAGGAAACGTATGGAGCTAATTTCACACGCCATCGTGCATCATCATGCCGGTGGGTTCAACGGTTTCCTTCCAACCAAGTTATACCTGAGAGTATATAGTAGGTTCCTATTGTCTCGAAGATCCTCGCAGACTTGCTCGAAAAACTTGGCTGTATCAGATGGTGCCCATCCGAGGACGCGAGTGAAAAGGGCTGTGCCGTATGATGACACGCCCTCGAGATGTGCGATTTGGGTATACGTGCCGATTTCCGAAAGCCGTTCCTGTCCACATTAATTTCTGCAAGAACTGCAAAGTAACCTAGGAAAAATAACTCACATCCTTGGGCCACGCACCGACCGGGAGTTGGTCAATTCTCTAGTCTGCATTAGCTGTGTCGAATTTCTAACCAGGGAGCATTTCAATGCATGCCTCGTCGATTTCCTGGAACCCAGCGGCTTCCATCTTTGCCTTAAAACCTTCGACCCCAACCATTGGCCTTCCAGACTTGTGCCCGGATTCTCGAAGCAGTTCCAAAAACTTGGCCGCGTTCTCTGGACATGGTCCACGCTGAGAATCTGAAAACTCATTCAGGTCAGGTACCACTTCCAAGGCCACGACCCGAAGGCTTGTAAGTCTGGTACTAGGTACCAGAAAACAACTTCCAGAGCCGGGTACACCCTGTCAGTTAGGGGCACGCACAGAAAGTCAAGACTCCCTCCTTAACTTCAAGGTATCCGCCGGGCTTGACATGCCTGCTCTTGCGTTAATCTCACTGGCAGCCAGCATTGCTAATGGTCAAGATTACCGGAATACCCGACAAAAATACTCATCCCAATCTGTAATTGAGCCCAACATGTATCGGCTGTGAACTAGGTCAAAAGTGTCTTCAGGGTAAACCCACTCGCTTTCAACATCCTAAGGTTCGTGGTTAGAAAGAAAAGAAAAGAAAGGCTCCGACCATTGCGCTTGGGGATGTTACATCGACCTCAAATGTGCAATTAGGAGGAGCCCATGTAGGCTGTATGGGGGAGAGGTCATTCCCAATAACCTACCCGCATTAGCACTCTAAGATTATCCGATCTGATTGGTAGGTCTTACTAGTGCTGCAGGATAACGGCTATTGTAGGGAAAGTGGTCAACCTTCGGGTTTGAAAATATCTCATTTTGGGCATCTCACTCTGCGACGTCAATGGCCCAGATACCTAGTTGTTTCCACGCGAAAAGTCCGTAAGGGAAACGGTAAAAAAAAAAAAAGTAAGGGTGGGCAAAAAACACACCAGTTCCAGTCCCCACATCAAGTATTTTTTGCGGCTCATCGAGCGGCGCCATGGTGAGCTCGCCTCCCAAAACTATGCTGTCGACCTGCAAGGAAAATCGGTTCGTTTAGAGACACCCTACTCTACGACATGTGTGCAAGCGTTTGAGTTGATCCTCACATGGTGCCAGACATCTAATCTAGATTGTGGTATTGGATTAGGTTCCGCCCGTCCAAATTTTAAGGCGATGGATTGATAAGACACACCTCTCCTGCTCCAAGGCGTCATTCGGAAGTACCTGTCAAGAAATCGACCCCGTTAGATTTTCTGCACAATCTCAGGAACGAGCTTTGGAGGGGCTCCAGAACTAACATAGGATCCCTGGGCTCAAAATGTGCTAGATTAGCCGTCCACCTCCCCCAATGCCACCGAAGGCTGTATTCTCACCTCCCGAAAAGAATGGTAACGCCTCCCATTTTCGTATCTAATACAGTAAGGGTCCGTTTTATCACCGGTCGGGGGGATCAATTGGAAAGCAGGTAAAAACAAAGGGCAAAAAAAAAGAGGAGAGGGAGAGCAAGGAAGAGGGGGGAAGGAATGATGGAAACTTACCTGTAATCCGAAATTCTGGATGAGAGACTACTCGCTTCAGAACCCGTTGAGTATCCGAAAGTTGAGCCATCATCACCATCATCGCCGGGTAGCTGCATATATACAATGTCGTGCCGTCGTCAGTACTGCAGTACTGCAGCCAAACTCGCATGCCGTCACCATGCAACCACGGGGCTGGGAGTCAAGCACTACACTCACTGCAACCTCAATCCTCCCACGCGAACGATCCCCAACCAACATTCTTGATCAGATTGTGCCGTGAGTATATATACGTGTCTAGGATGTAATTGATATACTCTCCTGCGAAAGGATTGGTGGTGGAAACGCAAGTGGCGAAGGTATGGAGAGGTTTGTGGAGACCAGTTTAACTTAAGAGCAACTCTGAAGGAGACAGACGATGATACCTACTCCCCTCCAATTCCAGGATGGGCCACGACGACGGCCTCGCGCCTGAACCATCATTAACTTACCGGTATCGGTATCGCTTAACATGCCAGTTTTCCCGCACGGCAAGAACCGCAGAAGAATAACCATCTCCATGATTCCATCTACGCCATCCACAAAGCCCCCTTTGCACAACATTCTTGACCCCGCTTTTCGCCCTCCCATCGAGGAATGCCGGTAGGCCGACACACACGAGTCCCAACATCCTGTGATTACCCGGCACACCGAACTTGGAACGTTACAAGTGTGCTGGAATGGCCCTCCTCGCGGGATGAAACACCATGGCCGGCACCCTGCTACCCCGAAGTCCGCTGTTGAAAAAGACGGCACCCACCAAATACGCTAGCAGGCGCCATTGTTTGCTGCTCAATACTCGAGTACAGTTACACCTTGGTATAATGAACGCCAAGAACCAGCACTTCGGACTGCGTTCACTAACTCCTTCACTATGGGGGGGTTCACTAAAGCAAGTTATTTTCCGGTGTAAATTTGACTTTTGTGCTCGCAGGAACTGGTCTGAGACACTAATTCTTGGCGTTCACTATAGCCAGGTGCAACTGTAGTCTAGCAGTAGGGGGGGGATATAGCTAAGGTAAAGTTCTGGTTTCACTTGAAATTGGATACACCTGGAAGTTTCAATCGAAGCATGAGCTCACTTTCATGATGGCTCATTTTGGACGTCACTGGTTTTCATGTCTCTGGATTTCCTTCTGTTGTTTATGTTTTTGTTTTGGGGGGTTTACCAGTATCTCCTAGGGATCCATTCATGCATGCAATGGGTTACACCCTGGGGCCGACTGGTATCATAGGGCGTACGAAGTGCTTGTCATGTGCCTAAAATCAAACCATGGATTTGGCGAACGAACAAAAATGAACAAAAAGTTATTTACGTCATTGAACAAGCTTTCATGATTCTACCTATGCATGCCCTACTCGAGTAGGTCATTGAGACACCCCGTCAGCAGCCACCTTAACGACGGTATGGCTTTACGCTAATCAGGCTTCAGTTGGCTTCGGGGGTGCTTTGAGAAACTATGAAATGATACCAGCAATCCCTTTGCCTTGTCGTAAAATATTCATCGCTACCCTCAATATGGAGAGAAGTACCGTACTCGGTGATAATGTCTGCAGCTACTCGTGTACCATATAGTGTTGTATCTTTCTTGAGCAAAAGAAATCATTATCAGGCCATCAAACTCAGTGACTGACCATCTTTTTGACCACTTTCCCAATCCCTGAGTGCATACCGCTGCCGGAGCTCGCCGAGGCAAAAGAGATACCTAAGGGCCCGTTTACCGAACCGTCTATTTTCGAAAATTCGTATGGTAGGACTTGACGGTGCCGTCAACTCAGGATTAGGTTGCAACAGACGGTCTGAATTGTGTTTACCCAATGTTCAACCGTCAAAGGTTTTGGGTGTTAGATGGTCAAGATGAGATGTAGCTTGAGAGGTGTTACGATCCCTAACCAGTATTAGTTCTCAGCAATGGGTAGACGATACTTCTCTTGTTCCCTCTCGACGATAGCTCTTAGGCTCGTGCCTACGATAAGGTGGGCGGGACTCTCGTGTCTCTGATCCTTATCGCCTATCGTACTCTTTCTTCAACTCGACACTTGTAGTAGAGTCCTCGTCTTGTCAGTATGTATTCGTAAAGAGCGTAAAGGTTTTATATTCGTAAAAGTATAAAGTAATAAGTAAGAAAGTAACTTAGAATGAAGCATGAAGAGCCTATCTACTCGGTCCTAACGACCTCCTTTTATAGTTGCCCTTCACGCCCTTGTGACTCACTCCTCGAGTCACATGCCACATATGACTCACAACTGTGAGTCATATCAAAACATCATAAACTAGTCATATGACCAAAATGGTCACATGGGCAAAACCCATGACCTCTAAATGAGGTCATGTGCGAAACATACATATCATCATAAACCAATCATATGACCGAAGTGGTCATATGTGCGAAAACCATGACCTCTAATAAGGTCATGTGCGAAACATAACATACCTATAACTCATAACTATGAGTCATGTGAAAACCTCTTCCTCGCTAAGCCACATTTGTGACATTAGCGCCTTCCTCCCTAAGCTTGAGTTCCTTCGAGCTTAGAATCTCTCATTGTGGAGGCGGTCCATGAACCTCCTGAAGCGTTTGGAGGTATCTGATACTTCCTGGCAGTATCCGTGCACCTCATCGATAATGGCTCTTCGTTTGAGCCGTTCCTTCCGCGTGGCCTTGTCCGCCTTCTCTATTCTCTCGTTGTAGGTGGCCCGGACTATTGCCATTCCCCTCGTTGCTCCACTGATCGTTTGCTGGAGTGATTTGTTTTTGGTCTCCAAGTTGCTGATCGTTTCTTGTTACCTTTTCATTTCCTCCTCTAGCCGATCGATTGTTCGCTGCAATCGTTCGACCCTTAGATGCAGTTCTTCCTTGGACACAAAAGTTTTTGTATTCCCTGCATCTTAGATTCCGTCCTCGGAACCTCTTGGGTCACCTGCTTGGCTTCCCATTGTTGCCTTCGATGGTAGGGGCAGTATCTGCATATGCAGTTCGGCCAGGAGATCTTGTGGTGTGAGGGGCCAGTGGGCGGCGGTTGTGGTTGTGTTGACCACTTGGCTTGGATTAGTGTAGTTGGCGGCGATTGCATTGTTGCTGACTTCTTGCTTGGGAAGAAGTTGCATCATTGTTTTCCGTCTAGATGCACTGGGCACCCATTGTTCATGCATGCCGTCCAGTGATAGATGGCATGGTTTCTTTCATTGTCATTGACCACCTTGGCCCATTCAGCCTCAATGGTCTTCTCCTCTTCCTCCTTCTTGATTTCGACTTCTTCTTTGGCTGCAGCCCACTTGGCTGCGTTGGGTGGAGGGCTCATGGGGCTATCCACGAGCTCGAAGTCATCCGGAGCATCCTCGATGCTTGGTTGATGGCTTCTGTGGATAGCATTGGTGGAAGGGGATGAGGGCATTTTGAGCGTTAGCGAAGTTGGTAGCTGGGTACCACTCTTGATTGTGTTCAGCTAAATAACCAATCTACTTAGTACAGTATTGAACATTGCCGTAGTGCAAGCGAGAGTCGATTATTTTTTCAAGTTAGTATTCGGGTTCTCCGTCTAACTCGATAGGTGGAGGAGGTGTAATCATTTGTGAAGGAAGCTTGTTGTCTTGATAGAGTTCCAAAAGCGAGATATAGAATATGTTGTGTATCTTTATGGACAGGGTAAGGTCGAGTTTATATGGTCATTTCCCTACCCTTTCCAATATCTCGAATGGCTCCATTTTCTTGTAATCCAATTTCTTGGATGGCCTTGTCGTCCGTATATTCTTTATTAGTAACCACACCTTATCCCCTTGCTGTAGGTGTGGATTGGGTTTTTGGCGTTGATTGTAGTTTTCTTTTTGTCGTAGTTGTGCTGTTGTCATTTCTGCTCGTAGAGTGTCATGTAATTAACTGATATCTTCTTTTTCCATTATCAGTTTTTTGGTCGTATGACCTATGGCCTGATATTCTGGGTCAAGGCCGTAATTTGCGTAAAAAGATGTCGTCTTAATCGTTTCTTGCTTTCTGTTGTTGTATGCAAATCTCACTATTGGCAGTAACTCATCCCAGTTATCCTGCTGATAGTTGATATAGGCTCGTAGGTATGGTTCCAATATGCCGTTCGTTCGTTCGGTCTGTCCATCCGTCTGCAGGTGGAAGGCCATAGACAGCTTCTTTTTGATTTCGAGTTCTTCTGTTATCTCCTTCCATATTCCTGACGTAAATATGGATCCTCGATCGGTGATGCTGTCTTTTGGCAGTCCATGTAGTCGAAAGATTTCTTTGATGAATGTTGTTGTGAACTGCCGTGCCGTCATATCCATTCGTACTGGTATAAAATGGCTCATTTTGGTCAGGCGATCTACCACGACTAAGATTGAGTCATATCCATTGGCCTTAGGTAAATCCATTATGAAATCCATAGATATGGATGCCTATAGTTTTTCTGGTACTTCATTAGGTTTTAACAGCCCATAAGGTGCATGTCACACCACCTTCATTCTCCGGCATATATCGCAGTTTTTAACATATCATTTGACTGACTCCCTCAGTCCCAGCCAGTAGTATTGCCATGTGATCAGCTCCATTGTTTTGGCTGTTCCTGCATGTCCTGCCGGTTTATTGTCGCGGTGTTTTCTGATAAGGTTGGTCCTTATCTTTTCGTCTTTTGGTATCCACATCTTTCCGTCATACTAAAGGTAGTGGTCCCTCCATTCGCATAGGCCTAAGGCCACCCCTTTTCTTTCCTTGTCTCCTCTTTTCAGGCTTTCCCTTATCTCTTGGAATTCTTTTTCTTCTTTGATTGCTTTTCGTAGTTTCTCATCGTCCTCATCCTGGATCTCTATTGCTTCCATTACTTGGAAGTATTCTTTTGGAAGTAGAACTCGATTTTTCTGTTTGATTCTCTCCTCCTCTTTGTCTTGTAGTTTGTCGCTTGCGATCTTTGTTAAAGCTTCTGGTTTCCCTCCTTCTTTCCCTAGACGGTATTCGATTTTGAAGTTGTATTTGCCCAAACTTTCCATCTATCGGATTTGTCTGTTGTTGAGTTCCTTTGTCGTCATGAAAGTAACCAGGTTCTTGTGGTTGGTTAGAACTCTAATTTGATAGTCATTATTCTGTATGGATTGTCTCCATTCTTCGAGTGCTTGAACTATTGCTAATAGTTCTTTGTTGGCGATATCGTAGTTGCATTCAGCCGGTGTCATTGTTTTCGACTGATAGCATACCGGGCGCCATTTTCCGTCTTCGCATTTCTGAGATAAAATCCCAGAACAGACGTATTTCAATGCATCCGTTTCGATAGTTGTTTCCCTTCGAGGGTCGAAATGCACCAGTATTAGTGCCATCGTAAGTTTGGTTCTAATGTCATCATTGGCTTTCTGCTCCTTTTCTCCCCATTCCCATTTGACATCCTTCTTTGTGAGGTTGTAAAGAGGTTTGGCCATCCAGCTGAACCCCACAATAAACCTTCGGTAGAAGTTGCAAAATCCCATAAAGCATAGGATATTGGTCTTGTTATTTGATTTTGCCCAGTCCCATATTGATGCCATTTTGACTGGGTCCACTTGAACTTCACTTCTGTTGATGATAAATCCTAGATATTCCATTGCTGTCTTGTGGAACTCGCATTTGAATGGTTTGATCTTCATCGCCGATTTCTGAATTTCGTTTCTGATGTTGCTGACATCCCTTCAGTGTTGTTCCAGGTTATCCGAATATATGAGTACATCGTCTAGATAGACTATGCAGCATATATCCAGGAACTTGTTGAGTACCTGGTTGATCCATCGTTGGAATGATGCTGGTGCATTAATCAGGCCAAACAGCAGGACCAAATATTGGTACATTCCATATCTTGTTGCGAAGATCGTGTTCTATTCGTCTTTTTCCTTTATCCATATGTTGTGATAGGTATCCTTAATGTTCAGTTTGGTGAAGTATTTTGCCGTCCTTAGTCGATTCAGTACTTCACCGATCAGCGGTAATGGATATCGGTCCTTTTTTGTTACTGAGTTCAAGGCTCGGTAATTTACGCGTAGCCTCATCTTCCCGTCTTTCTTTTTAACAAACAGGATCGGGGATCCTGCTGATGCGAACGAGTATCATATCCATCCTCTCTTCATATTCTGCTGAATATATCTTCGTAATTCCTCTAACTCCTTTTCCCTAAGTAGGTAAAGGCATTGATAAAGAATCTTCTTCTTTGCTTTTGTTTTCTCATCTTTTTCGATATGGATTTCGTGATCCACTCCTGGTCTTCTTGGCGGTGGTCAGACGGCCTCCCCTTCCTGGAATAGGTTTGTAAATCGGTGGTATTCGTGTGGTATTATATCGTACCACCCCTTCTCGTGTTGTTGTTGCTTTTATTGTATTGCTAATTCGATACTGATATTGATTGGTACCAATTCCAGCTTTTCTTCTCGTGGATTCTATTTGAGGATCCCCATGAGGTCTCCTCTCTTGTAATATTTACCGAACGCGTGGGCTGATATTTCTCGAATCTGAGCTGATTCCTCTTTCTTAGTCTTTGCGCTATCCATGCTACCAAAGCCCTTCATTCCTCTCTTGATGTGCTGAAGTTCTCATACTTCATGCATTTCTTCTGTATTGATCTTCTCGATGATCAACTGTGCGATCTGGTCTCCTTGTTGAATTTCTTGGTCGATATCCCCCAGGTTGGCCAGAACCACATTGATCTCTCCGGTATAGTCAGCATCGATGACTCCCGCATTGGTAATGAGTCGTTTATTGACTGCCAGTCCGCTGCATGGTGCTATCTGTCTATAGGTACCAGGAGGTGATCCTATCGCTATTCCAGTTGATATTGTCTCTTGAACCCTTGCTTGGATCGTCTTGTCTTGGTCGGCGTATAGGTTTTACCCTGTCACTTGTCTGGAACCCTTTGTTGGTGCCAGCGCCTTGTCGTGCAACTTCTTAAATCCAATTCTCCGATCAGGTTTTTCTCTGAGTTGGTCGAATTGTGCCTTCAGGTTCTTCTCTTGTGCTTCTCTTTCTAATGTTATATACATCACTGGTGAACTGTTGAGACATCTTGTCATGCATCGTTCGCTAGCGAACATTATCTTGTTATTATCCCAGTGTTATGATCCCTAACCGATGTTAACTCTCAGTAACGGGCGGGCGATACTTCTCTTGTTTCTTCTCGACGATAGTTCTTAGGCCTGATGCCTACGATAAGGTGGAAGAGACTCTCGTGTCTCTAATCCTTATTGCCTATCGTACTCTTTCTCCAACTCGACTCTTATAGTAGAGTCCTCATCTCATAGGTAGGTATTCGTAAAGAGCGTAAAGGTTTTATATTCGTAAAGCGTAAAGTAATAAGCAAGGAAATAACTTAGAATGAAGGGTGAAGGTCTATCTACGTGGACTTTTTTTTTTTTTTTTTTTTTTTTTTTTTTTTTT
>JACCEG010000005.1:0-59994 GCA_014065205.1 Tuber brumale
AGCTGTTTATGCGCCCCAAGCTCAAGGTCTCGACTCTCTTCCTGGACATCCAAGGAGGCTTGGATCATGTCTTGGCGCCAATGCTCTGCAACAGACTCGCTACCAAAGCAGTCAACTCCTATCTTCTCTCGGGGATCAGGTCTTTCCTCCACGGCCGCACCTGCCGCCTGGTCTTCCCGGGGGCACCCCAGTTTTCTCACCTGTCTCGGTTGGAACCCCCTAGGGTGCACCTATCTCCCCCCGGTACTTTGTCATCTACGTCTCAACCCTCCACTTCCAGGTCCCCGGGGGCCTTATCCTATTCTATGTGGATGACTTCGCTGTCCCGGTGGCCTGGGGCTCTTACCGCAGGAACATCCAAAGACTGCAGGGCACCACCAGGGTCCTCCAGCGGAAGGCTGGCGCGCTAGGTGTGTCCCTCTCGACCCCGAAAACAGAGTTGATGCACTGGGAGACCCCCTCTCAGAAGTTCCCCCACCCCCGGATCCCTGTCCTGCTGGAAGACCTTGTCTTCCGACCCTCCAAGCTGATTCGCTGGTGAGGATACTGGTACGAGCCCTCCGGGACTACGGGTACGAGAGGTACCACCTCCTACTTCGTGATAAGGCTTGGACTGGCCCAAGGTGCCTTCGCCACGATCAAGAGACTCTCAAGGCCTGGCAAGGGCCTTCCTCGTTTTCTCTGCCCCCGCCTCGCTTCCTCCTTGATCTCCCCAATCCTCCTATATGGCGCGGATATCGTTTCCCCAAGCCTTACCCTCCTCGACCGTATGTCCGTCTTCTGGGGATCTGTCCAGAGATGGGTAACTAACTGCTTCTTCTCAACACCTGTTGGCATCCTTGCTCGCAAGTCAGCACTGGCCCCCATGCCTCTTTTGATACGCCACAGACCGAGACTGGCAGCAGAAATGCTTGTCTGCCTCCCACCAGAGGCCAATCCAGCAACTGTGAGACTCCACCCCACATTCCCGACTTCATCCCCCTTTAGGTCCTCTGATGACCACCGGCACCACACGCGGAGCTTGACCTCGGTCTACACTCCCCTCTCTTGGAGATCCCCTGTCCCCTCACCACCTATAAGAAAACACCTCCCCATCCACGCGATTGCGCACCCCACCCTCTATTTCATCCCAACCTGCGGCCCTCTTCCGGTGGCTTCCCCCTACCTCCTCCCGCTAGCCTGTCTACCGACCAGGGATGGCACCCCCTCCTAGAGATTGATCAAGACGAAAGATAGATCGGCCTTAGTCAAAGACTGGAATGATCAGTTCCCGCCTCCCCCGAGATACCCCTACGCGGTGTCGCTATCGCCCCATCCTTTCATGGGGCTTGGAAGGTTCATTGTGGGCAGAATACACCAAATGCGTTCGCGTAAAAGCTACCTCGCTGCCCACCCTTTCAGGTTCACCGAGCACCACTCCCCCCTCTGCCCTTTCTGCGAAGAGGACGAGGAGGACTTCGCCCATGCCATCCTGTACTGCGAGTCCCGCAAGAAACCTCGTGAGCGCCACCTCCCGGGGCTCACTTCGTTAGAAAGGGACAGCCCCCTCTGGTCAGACCCCGCCGCTCTCCACTCCCTCGCTAGATACATCAATGTCACGGCGACGGGCTTCCCACCGGACAGGCCCCCGGCTGCACGGGACCCTCAGTTTCCATCGAACAAAGGCACGTTAGTTCTCCCGCTTCACGGTTTCGCCCCCTGAGTGGGATGGCCTATTATTTGTTATGGTTCTTTTAGATTGTTTCTAAAGAATCCAATTTTTCCTCATGATCCTGCGCTTTATTGTATTATTTCCTTAGGGATTTTGTGTCGGCTATCGGACACGCTTAGGAGGACTTTATAGTGTGGTGCCAAGTTTCTTTTGTTGTTGCATGCTCTGGAGATTAAGGTTTTGTTTATGCCATAGCTAGCACTGTCTGCAAGTTCCTGTCCCATAAATCAATGAATATATGAAGATAAAATCCTTTTTTTTTAAAAAAAAGGCTGTGTAGATAGGCCTCCCCCGCTCTCTGCCACTGACTGGCATCCTCTCTCATCTCCCCCATCCTCCCCTACGAGGCGGACCTTTTCTTACCAAGCCTCGCCCTCCTCGACAGGAAGGCCATCTTTTAGAGAGCCGTTCAGAGATGGGTTACGAACTCCTTTTGGTCTACTCCGATTGGCATCTTGGCATGTGAATCGGCCCTTCCCCACCTCCCCCTTCTAGTTCTCCACCGACAACGGCTGGTGGCCGCCAGGCTTGTTTGCCTCCCCCCTATAACAAACCCGGCAACAGCTAGGCTACACCCATCCTTTCCCACCTCCTCTGCCTTTCAGGCCCTAGAGGACCAGCGCCGATACACTAGCGGTCTGAAGTCCATCTACGCCCCACTTGTCGCGAAGACCACGCTCCCCTGTCCCCCCCAGACGGAAACATCTTGCATTAGACGTGATTGCACACAGGACCATCCAATGCATTAACCCCTCAGGCCCAGTTCCGGTGGCCTCCCCCGACCTGCTTCCTCCCGACAAGCTTCCCGTAGCAGTGGAAACCCAGTCTTACTAATCAGTCAAGTTACGACTGCGCAGCGCTCTCCTACAGGACTGGACTACCCAGTTTCCCCCCCCGCCCTACTACACTTCCACCACGTCCCTTAGACCCCATCCTTTTATAGGCCTGGGGAGGTCCATAGCGGGCAGGATCCAACTCCTGCCCTTGGCCAGGAGTTACCTCGCTACCCACTCCTCCTGGTTTACTGACAACCGCTCCCCCCTCTGTCCTTACTGTGAAGAGGATGAGGAGGTTTTCGCTCCTGCTATCCTTTACTGCGAGTCTCGCAAGGAGCCTCGTGAGCGCCACCTCCAGGGGCTCACAGACGTCAGCTGAGACAGCCCTCTATGGTCCAACAGGGACTCCCTTCACTACCTGGCGAGATACCTGAACGTAACCGCCACAAGCCTCCCTCCCACCATGCCACCACCGTACTGGGACCCCACGCTCGCGCCCACTCCAGTTGATGAGGGTCTCCCCATTTACTGATTCCCGCGCTGAAGATGGGCACCCGCCCTCTGCTTCACTGCGACCGAGCGTTGGTTCTGTTTTTCCTTTGCCCACCGGTTGGATTTATTTCTTGTTATAAGTTTTGTACTTGGTTCCTCTAGTTCCTATAGATTTTGTCTGTGCTATCGGACACTACTGGGAGGATTTTATAACTTTGGTGCGACTTTTTTCTTTCGTGGTTGCAAGTTTTTGAGAGTAAGGTTTTTCTTTATGCTATAGCCAGCGCTGGATACAAGTTCTTGTACCATAAACAAAGAATATATGAAGATAAAAAGAAAAGAGAACAAAAAAAAGAAAAAAGTCCGCGTAGATAGGCCATCCACAGTCTCCTCTATTTTCCGCGGGCTTGAAATCAACCTCAACACTTGGTAGCTCGCGAACCATCCACCCCCCGCCTCTCCTCCCACGATGCCGTTGGCCTAGGAGTGATGGCCTTCCACCTCCTCGTACTGTCCTCTTTCCCTTTTTCACCCGTTGAGGCTTTCATTTGTTTGGGTTGAGGTAAGATTTTCACACTGCCCGTTCCTGCTCCTCTCGGTGCTTAGCAAGGCCACTCCCCCCAGTTGGCTTAAGCGGTGGTATCAGATCCACTAAGTGACACTATGTCTCGTACAACAAGGGACTACATGAGAGACGTGGTAAGACGCTTGCCTTCTCCCTCTAGGGACCGACTAGAAAGACACGCACATGATTACTGAGAGTTGACGTGGTCGTGTTAGGTTTCCTTCCTGACTCAATTCTTAGAATGGGTTGCACCCTATTCCTACATCCTCGCTAGCCTTGCACCCTACTGCTACATCGCCTTACCTCAATGCCCTCTGCGTGTTTTCCTCAGGCTTCCTCGTCTGGCTGGCACAGGTCCCTGTGCCCTGCCACGGGTTCTTTTTCCCCCGCGGGGGTTATTTCTCTCTTCGGTTTCCCTTCCAGTTTGCCATGTTTACCCGGAGCCGTAGAGGTTTAATTGTTGCAGGTGGCACTGATCCCGCCCGGTTAAGATTGTTGGAGGTGGCTCCCGCTATGGGGTTTCAGACTACTGCCAGCAATTGGGGTTTCATTTCTTCTAATAGGCTTGGGTGGCTTTCTTTGCACAGTCTTTACCGTTTTTGTATACTACAAGTTGCGGGGTGCGGGTGTTTTTTGTACTGCGCAGGGTGGGTGGGGGGTGTCATGTTCCACGAGTTTCGGTCCTGTCTGCCAGTGCACCTTTCTGTTCGTGTTCGTTGATGGTTTTTCTGGCGCCTGTTTCGGGCTTGCGTAGGGGTGGAGGATTCTTGCATCCACCGTCGCTAGCGCTGCATGCCGGTGGTGTACCTTAAACACCGAATAAAGTTGAAGATACGAAAAAAGAGACAAAAAGAAAGAAAAAATGGCTGAGTCGACAGGCCATCCTCCGTCTCCTCTACTTTCCCTGCGCTTGAAATCAACCCTCAACGCTTGGAGTTCACGAACCATCCACCCCCCCTCTCCTCCCTTGATGGCTTCGGCCTAGTAGTGACGGCCATCTCCATCCGCTCCTCACTGCCCTCTTTCGCCTTTCTGCTTGTCAGGGCTTTCCTTCTTCTAGGTGCCAGTATGGCTTTCGAACTGCTCATTCTCGCCCCTCTCCTCGTACAGCGAGGCCTCTCCAGACTGTGGGCGACCGCTCGCTTGCCCTGGTTCAGAGGGCTTGGAATACTATTTGCTGTACGCGAGGACTCTTCAACAGGGCCACGGGTCGATCTCACTCCTCCCCGCTGTCTCTTTAAGTGGTAGTATTCCATCTACTAAGTAACGCTATCTCTCGCAGAAAAAGGGACTACATGAGAGACGGAGGAAAATGTTTGCCTTCTGCCACTGGGGACCGCCTAGAAGGACTTGAACACGACTACCGATAGTTGACACCGTCGCGTTTGTTTTCCGGCCTGTTCTCTCCGCTGGTTTGGCTTGCATCCTACTGCTACACCCTCCCTAGGCTTGCACCCTACTGTACCACTCTTACCTACCCCCCCCCACCGGTGGCCCATGTTCGCGGCTCCGTTGCCCTCTGGGATAACCTCTATGCTTTTCTGCTGCCAGCGCGTATATCTGGCTCAGGTTGTTGTGGGATTTATGGTCCTTGTTTTTCTTTTGTTTCTTTCCTAGATGTTCCAAGCAGCTACCTTCTTATGTTTCCCTGCTGTCTTTTTAGTTAGGCTTCTCCTATTCTCTGAGTTCACTTGTAAGGTAAGAACAGGTTTTTCTTAGGGGTGAGATGTGCGGTTAGGCATATACCAGAGGGTCTTGGGGATACGGTCGGGCCAACTGGAAGGAGGAATGGGGATTGTTTATGCCATACCTAGTACTGCATGCACATTCTTGTACCCTAAATAACAACCAATACATGATAATGGAAAGGAATAAAGAAAAAGGAAAAAAAAGAAGTGAAAAAATAGGCGCAGTAGATAAGGTCTTCACTCTTCGTTCTAAGTTCTTTCCTTGCTTATTACTTTATGCTTTTACAAATACCAAACCTTTATGCTCTTTACGAATACCCACCTACGAGACAACGACTCTACTACAGGAGTGGAGTTGGAAAAACAGTACGAAAGGCGATCAGGACTGGGGACACGAGAGTCCCTCCCACCTTATCGTAAGCATTGGTCTAAGAACAATCATGGAGAAAGAACAACAGAAGCATTGTTTACCCGTTGCTGAGAACTGATACCAGTTAGGGATTGTAGCACACTGGCATAACTACGATGGTCTCCCCAATCGTCTAGTGGTTTGCTATTCTGGTAATGGTTTGCGTCTAGATGTGCGTGCTCCAGGCTGCAGTTCCTTAGGAATTCCAAATGAGTACCCATGTGTTCAACTCGAAGGGCTTCAAAACGAGACATTTCCTGTTCCATAGCAGGTTCTTCCCAAGAGAGAAAGGATGAGATAGGTGAGGTAGTAGGCGAGTCATCCTCTCGTGTGGGATCATTTGCAGTATGTGGGTAATCATCATTCTCATCATGAAGACACGATAATGCATCTACTAAATACTTCTGTTTTTTTGGTCTATACACTATTTCGGTGTCGTACTTTTGAATGAACCCTCTCCCTTGCCGATGTTTCTTGGTGGGTATTCTTCTCGTCTTGAGGGATGGGAGAGGTAGGTGATATGTGACGATTGTAAACTTGCTTCCTGCAAGTATGTGATGATCTGCCGTCAGTGCATCGACTATCGCAAGTGCCTCCTTATCGGTTGTGCCATAATTCATTTGGGCATTAGAAAGTTTTCTGCTATGATGTGATGCTGGTCTAGTATTCTCTTGGGTTTCTCCTTGTTCTACCCATGCTCCTACCCCAGTCTTGGATGAATCCGTTATTAGCCATATCAGAAGTGACGAATCATATTGTAATGGTTTCATCACCTCCTATTTCGAAACAAGTCGCTTACCCTTATCTATGGCTTGGTTTTGAGTCGCGGTCCACACAAATTCTGCAACTGTGGTGAGTTCCATTGGTGGTGATGTAACGCTCGCAATGTGTGGCAAAAACTGACTAATGTAGTTGACCATTCGTAGAGACGCCAGTAATTGTTTCTTGGTTTGTGGCGTAGTCCATTCTTCAATCTTCGCTATTTTCTTCGGAGCTGGTGAGAGTCCTTCGTCATTGATAACATCCCCTAACACTTCTATGCTGGTGGCGAAGAATTCTGATTTCTTCCTGCTTGCATAAAATCGAGCTTCCTTGAGCTTGTCGTAAATCAATGATATATGTTTTAAATGTTCAGACTCTCTATCAGAAAAAATGAGTATATCAACAATGTATACGCACATGAATCTTTCTAAGTAGTCCGTGAATTAAGCAGACATTATGGATATTAAGGTTCCTGGAGCATTCATATCTCCTGGTAGCATTACTTTGCTATCAAAACATCCAAATGGTGTCTTAAAGGCGTTTTTGCTCACACCCTCTGGGTCTACTCTGGTTTGAAAGTAGGCATCGCGAAGATCGATTTCGCTGCGGTATCTGGCCCTAGCTAAGGCATTCAGGATCCTTGTTTGGTTTGGAATGGTCTCAACATCGTTGATTTTGATTTCATTTCTTGATGTGAGGTCAACTAAGGGCCTCATACATTGCTTGTACTTCTCCTCTTTTGCAAACATTAGTGCTGTCGATGAAACTGCTTATCGTGCTATGATTCCTGCTTTCTCCTTTTCTCTTAGCCATATGCTCATGGCTGTTGTCCATCATTCCGGTATTGGATAGGTGGGTAAGAAGCGCTGCTCCTTTCCTGGCTAGAGGTCGATCTTATGATTGATCTTCGTTATGGGTGGCAGGTTTTCTCGCATTTCCTCGTCAAACACTTCCGGGTGTTAGTCCATAACATCTTCAGTGCTAGGCACTGCTGCTCGGATCATGCCACTAGTAGGTATGCAAACAATTCGAACATTCCAGTTCGGAAACAGGATAGCTATCTTGCCACATTCGATATGAGGTTGATGATGTTCCAGAAATGGCATTCCTATTAGTGTATCATATTTTGCTAAGTTGGCAACCAACATCCTGGTTCCGGGTACGCTCAGCTTTCCAGCTGATGTGTTGACTGAACATTCTTTGTGACCTTCCGCTTGTGATTTTTTCATCGCTAGGTATTTCGTGATTGGAGTCCTCAATTCCTGACAAGGAATTCCGTTTGTGGTCACAAAGATAGCACTAATCAGGTTTGCTCCTATTGATATGGAATCAAACAGGACTCTGGCTTCTTTGCCATTGATAAGCATCCTTCCTTCGCGAGCGTCAACAGGTTTGGCATTTGTTGGTTTTGCGGCCATTGTGATAATCCCTTCTTTTTCTTCCTCTATTTCCATACCAATGATAAACACCTCTTCCACTAATTGTTCTTGTTCCACTCTGTTGGAGGTGACTTCTTTCTTCACCTTAGCCTTGCCCTTGCCATTGCACTTGTCATTTGTGCTAGGACAGTCTGTTGCTAGATGTCCTTTACATCTGCAGGTATAGCAAAGACCCTTTTCCTTTCGTTCCTTGGGTTTGGAGTGGGACTTGTTGCCCGTTTTCCGATTCTCCTTCAATTCTTCTTGTTTTGGAGGCAATTCTTTTGCTGGCTCTCACAATCTTTCTTCTCCTTAAGCCCCATTGCTTCTTAGGGTGTCAACTATGCTTTCCGCATGTTGTGTAGCTTCCACAACCGTGTCTGTTTCAGCATGCTGTAATTCCGCTTCTTGCCACAGTCTAGGATGCATGCTCTTGGAGCACTGTTGAATGAAGGCATAGTCGCTTATAGTGTTTGCAGGTAGGTGTGATCGAAACATCAGCATATCAGTTGCTATGGTTGATATTCTGGGTATCTTGCCATTATACACTTGTGTGATTTCATAGAACTTGCGATAAGTATCGTCTTACTGTTTTGAAGATTGGAATCGCTCTCGTAGGAAACCAACAAGATCTTCTCTGGTCATGTCTTCACCGAAGTACCGAGCTGCTTGCAAAGATGCTTCTTGAGCTTGTCCTTCAGTATACAGGATCTAATAGTTTCCTCCTCAGTCCTCACTTGTTCCCAACCCATTTAGGCATAGATATAATTGTAGTCAGTTATACCATCTATTGCATGCTTCCGGTTTGAGGTCATCTCCTTCACCAGTAAACATAATAGTTGAAGGTACATTGATGCTGAGTTCAGCTATAATGACTGGGTTAGGCCTAGGTGTCAGTGGTCTTGGGACCTCTGGTGCTGGGGCTCCGGACCCTGTGGGTCCTGCTTTTGAAGCCATGTCGTCTGATCCTTTGTCATTAGCGGAGCTGTCTGGATCGTTGCTTGGTGGTGCTGGAGGTACTCGTCTACCTGCAGGCTTTCCTGGGGATTCTGGGTACCCTCCAGGGGTAGTGGTTGGCGGTTCCAGTGGTTATTGTAATGATTGTCCTATTGACTGTTCAGCCGCGTCTCAGGCTAACTGCGGAGCAGCTGCATTACTTGCTGCCTGCTCCGAAGCCGGAGTCTTTATGAACCGTTCATTGGAAGACTGTATGGGCTGTTTAGAACCTTTCACGGGGGCCTTGCCCTCCCCTGGTCTTGGAACACCTTCTATCTTGATAACTTGCTGAAGTTAAAAAAAGTGTAACCCCCTCTTGGAAGATGTAGTAATCGATGGGTTGTCAGTCTTTTTTCTGTACATAGGTGGTAAGTAGCGAATCACAGTCTGGAGGCAATGGCCGAGATTGTTGAATACACTTCTTACTGCATAGCAACTACAGAAGTCTCCTAGATGTTTGGTAGCTCTGAAACTAAAGATTCTAGAAGCCAACTGAAGAGAGTAACTGTTCAACCAAGTATATTGAAAACTCTTTCTGGCGAAGTCTGCCTCTTCTAACGTGAAGAATAGCAGATTCTTAAATACACTTTCTCCAGCTACTGGGAGACTTGTTCTCCCAACATGTGAGACTCCAAAACGGTAGCCTTGAAAGCAAACATAAAACATATAGAGTATCGAACCGATACTCGAAACCAAGCATCAAACATATAAAGTATCAAACCGATACTTGAAACCAAACATAAAACATATAGAGTATCAAACCCTATACTATCAGGCTAGAGGCACATCTCGTTTCCTGAAACTAATTCAAAACACACCCAGTATCAACTGATATATGACAGTCCTAAACCAGTAACCAGTACCGGTTACACTATTCCTTCACCTTCTTCTGCACTGCTCCCACGACATTTTGCAGTGTAGGTCTACTTTTCTGTATCCTCCATGTCAAATACTGCAGGTTCACGCAGCGTGCCACCAAAAATAATTATTATTCCATAATGACCGGCTTGAGCAACTTCCCAAGACTCTACATATATATGTCGCTTTTTTCCTGTTTGCAATTTAATGGGCAGAGTATAAGACTTCCCTCCACAGGCTGCGGATGACCTATTAAATCCAAAAATAACAACTGCATTGATCTGTTGAACTATCTGAATGTGAATCTTTTCCACTCGTTCCTCATTTGCAATGAATACGTTGTATATTGAGTCCTGTAGAACTTTAACTTTGTAGCCCTTATTGTGTATATGCAGGTACGTGATGGCCTCATGGCAGTTGTAATGTTTAGGTCATAATGCCCCTCATTTTATGGGCTTGGCGCAAATTCACTTATGTTTGTTCTTTCACTCAGACATTGTTGGTATTGGATATAAGCAACAAATATTGGTTACTACTCCCCCCTAGTTTTGACAATTGAGTTCTCCACAAACAAACTAGTAGTAACTAGCGCTACAAATCTCAGTTTACATACTAGGTATCATTTCACCAATACACTGTTGCGCATGACCTGATCTCAGGCTGGATGCCTTCACTAGTGATGCCAGACTTAGGCTCATAGGATACTTTAGCGCATTTCTTAGCCATTTTAATCCCTTGGTTTGGTGTTCCTGGTTTGCGGCTATCTGTTTCCCTAGCTTTTCAGTTCATCCATCCTACAACCTCAAAGAGGCCTTACACACCACAGCCGTACATCCCTGCCCCATGCTCTCGCCAGAAGGCAAGACAGCTGATATTCATTAAGCGAGTCAGACTCCCATACTTGGGAGAATTGCCCACATCAGTTGTCTACCTGTCGGTATTGTTATCAGGCAGATCTTGCATTGCCATGTCCCACCATCTTCATTATAGTAACTTGCTTCCAGATAAGTAGCAGGCAACGACTAGCAGACTGGACATACTGCGCTTGCGCTATGTTTCCCCCTCTACATTTCTACTGCGATTTCAACACCAGCAGCATCTAGTGTACCCATATGTCCTTGCTATCCTAAAGACCCCCAGGCCAAGGCCTCCCTGTCACAACACCAATGGCTTCGGTTCCCCTTCCCCGCTCTTAACAGTCCTCTGTGTCGGGAGTCAACCTTCATCTCCTCCACCTCCTGGAATTCATTGAAAGGTCCTCAACGGATGCGGAAAAATCCACACAGCTTTTTCCCCCCCTCAGTCCTACACAGCTTAACGACCTCTCCCCTAGGGAGACTGTCATCCTCCCCCTCCTCTGTACCTCCCTGCTGGTATCAAGGTCCATCTTCACTCAAATTGAAGAACTGGCGGTGGAAGTCGCACACCTTTCGTTACAGGTTGACGAACACTACCCCTATTGGGACAAATTCCAACACCCTCCTACTCTATCCACCCACAATGACATCATACCAGTGTCACGCTCGGCTCTCCAGCTGTCAATTAGAGACCTAGTGTCATGGCTGAGCACCCCTCTCCCCCAACCAACATGCCACCAACAGCCCCTACCCCAACACCCCATGCATGCGCCGCTAGGCATGAACACGGCTCCGGCAGCTACTTCCCGAAAGGACACACAGATGTCCACGTCTCCCCCCCATGATAAATCTTGCCGATGAGCTGACCCCTCTCTACAAAGATGGTGGCGACACGGACATTCTCAGCGAAAGTACAAAAGACCAGAAATCATAAGGCCACCTCGCCACATATGCTGTAAGGTTGCCTCCCTGCTAGAAAGGTCAGACATACCGGTAAGGGACATACCTTGCCATCACAGAGTCCCACCCTGTCCCATGTCCGTCAGCTCAATCTGGCGCCCCTTCCTATGCTCCGGGTGCTTCCCCATGAGAGACGAAAAATGTGAAAGTGAACCAACCAAAGAATGCTCCCATCGCTGCCCTGGAACCATCTGGCATAGACTCTTAAATGCCCTCAAATGGTCCGAAGAGCCTCCCAGCCACCCTGAGATGTTTCTTCACCCCTGGGGCCTCCATCATCCCCCACTATCAGTCTGATTATCTAGCTGCCTCCTTCACAGACATTGCTGGCTCTGTCCTTCAGGAAGCACACTGCACTCTACCTCTGTTTATTTATGCCCGCGTCAAAGACAGAGGATCAGTCACCCTTCTTGCCCTCTCTCGATTTGTCCCCTCCGCCGCATACGCCCCCTACTACAACACGCGCGCGGTGTAGTTGAACCAGTGCTTTCTCAGCAGACACGCTCCGTGGCTCTCATTCTGCGCTACCCATCATCAGGTACACTTTGCAATACACTCCACCCCAATCGCGTACCTGCCGGATGATGACCACCACTTCCTGCGGTCCCTCTACAAGACCTACTTGAATGTTTAAAACATTCAAGTCCTCTCCGCATGCTACGTGAATCACGACCGTGAATCCAGAATCCTCCAAAAGCCAACTTCCGTGATAGTGACAGTTGCGCTGGAAAATGAGGCCACCATGTTGGCCAAAGCATCCCTTTTCTCCCCTCGATGCAACGTCGAGAGCTTACTCAGCTAACAGCCTCACTCCATGCAGTAACTGCTGGGAATACGGACAGCATTCAGCTAGATGCAAGATTGACCAACCAGTTTGTCAAATCAGTACCCTTTCCCTCAGAAAGCAGACACACAGATACCAGAGCCCCACCTGTAATAGGGGCATAAACCTCGGAGCAGTGCTCGACTGCTGCCCAACATCTTAACTGATATGTGCTGTCAGCAACGGCCCGTACCCGGCTTTTACTAGAGAATGGCCATCAGGACCCCCCCCTTCCTCCCCGCAGTGAGGCCTCAGTTCCACTGAATGTGTAAGCTATGGATACAAGGAACAACTCCGGTGAGAGCCTTTCAACTGATATACGACCCCTCCTACCCCCCTTCGATCCTGACATACCGCACCACAGGTATGGCCATACTCCCCCAGCACGTTCCCCCTTTGCAGCCCAAAGCCCCATGGAGGGACCGTGCTGAGTCCCAACTGGCAGGAATCTGCCCCTCTGTTGCCCTGGCCTGAGACTGCAGAAGACGTTTAATCGTTGGTCAATACTCTCCAGTGAGTTCCCTGCTGGCGGTGGACTCCTGCAATACGATATCTGTTCTATATCACAACTGCTTGGAAAGCTGCATTGTGTTTCTTTTCCTTTTTAATTACTTTTCTCTTCTAGATTTTCCCACTACCCACGTTGTCCTTCAAGACCCCCCCCTGCCCAGAAACAGACCTCCACCGTTTGCCGCATTCAATGCCTTTTTGCCCCCCTGGCCAAATGGTGGCACGGCAAGAGTGGCCTGCTATCTACACCTCTCTTCCACCCGGCAGCATTTGGTTCTGGCAGTCTTTTTGCAGGCAACAGGCTGGATGGCGGCGGACTTTCAGTCTTCTGTTAGTTTGTTTGACTCCTTTCTTACCAAGTTCCAGGTTGTGAACCTCTACAGCATGTGGGATGGCTCCCCCTTCTGTCATACCATCCCACCCGAAGTTGCCTTTTCACACACGACCACACCGGTACTGGTCATTCAGGATTTCATTATCCACGCTCCCGCGATCGACGCTGGTCAACTCTTTTCGATCTCACACCTCGGCGCCTTTACCTCTTTCTCTGAGAAGGCTGAAGAGGAAGGTTTCTTCGCTTTAAACTTCCCTGGTACCCTTACCTACTCCTCCTGCCATCCCGAGTTACATCCCTTAGTAATAGACTTGGGCTTCGCCAACACCTTCCTGTCCCGCAACCTCTGATCACGGGACACTCCCCTCCCCCCAACCGGTTCCAACCATGGTCCGATCCTCATAATCCTGTTGGAGCCTCTGGCTCGCCCAGCTCCTGTCACCCCAACATGGATGATGTAACCGGTACTGATTACGCCTTCAGGATTTTCCGGTATCAGTTGATCTTGTTTGAGTTTTGAATTTGTTACAGGAATCGAGGTGTGCCTCTAGCCTGATAGCATAGGGTTTGATACTCCATATATTTTATGTTTCATTTCGAGTATTGGTTTGATACTCCATATGTTTTATGTTTGGCTTCGAGTATTGGTTTGATACTCAGCATGTTTTATATTTGGTTTCTAGTATTGGTTTGATACTCAACATATTTCATGTGTGGTTTTGAGTATTGGTTTGGTACTCTAAATGTTTTATGTTTGGTTACGAGTATTGGTTTGATACTCTATATGTTTTATGTTTGAGTTTGAAGGCTATCAAATAGGAGTCTTACATCTTGCAACAATAAGGCTTCCGGTAGCCTAGAAAGTCTATTTAAGAACTGCTATTGTTCTTGTTAGAAGGAGCAGACTTCCGCAGACAGAGTTTTTCAATATAGTTGGTTGAACAGCTATTGTTTTCAGTTCGCTTCAAGAATCTTTATTTTGAAACCTACCAAACCTTTCAGAGACTTCAGTAGTTCCTATACAGTCAGAAGTCTATTCAGCAACCTTGGCTAAAGCCTCCTGACTTGATTTGTTAGTTACCACTTTCGTAAAGAATGAAGCCCGGTAACCCTACTATTGCCATATCCCACAAGAGGCAGTTACAGATGAAGACTGACTGGCTTTCTCTTGTGGCAGAGATTAATGCCATGAGATTTGACCGCCCTGACCGCCGCCCGACACCCTACACATTTTCCACCGGGTTCAACACAGCCCTTGGCAGACTGAGAGGTGTCCACAGGCTCCACAGCTAGGATAAGAGGCCCTCTAATAGGTCCAAACTCTAGTGTACCCCTAACTATACTGCACAAAGATCCACCTTTTATTCTACACTCGGGACAGCACGACGGGACCCCCTCCCTCCATCGAAGTGGGAGTGCATAGAGGTGCGGCATTTACACTTTAAGTCTAAAAAAAAGGCCAAGACCGAATATTGCAATAATATTCAGAAATCAGGCACCCCACGCATGCTCTGTACTGTGAAACACTACACCTTTGGCAGACTCCCAGACAGGTTCCCTCAGATACCTGGGGCTCACAACCCCACGGATATAAACAAAACTCTTCATACGCATTTCTTCGCTCAGAGGCAGTCCTCAAACCCGCTTGGCATTCTGTGCGAGTTCCGGAGGTTCGCCCGCTGTTGGCAGAGGAGATAACACTTGCCCTCCTGGACTCCTCCTCATCCTCTACCCCCAGCCTGGAGTAGATTCCATACTCTATTTGTAAGAGAGTCCACTCTTTGAACCCGAAGATCCTGACATCCATCCCACGTTTCCTTTGTCGGTATGGGCACCATCCCTCTTCTCTGAAGAAAGCCAACAGTATTGTGTTAGACCAGCTGGGGCAACCCACCGAGGACATCCCGGCTCTTTTCCTATCATCGTTTTCCTGGAAACTGTCTCCATAATTCTTCCGAGGATCATGGCTACGCGTCTTTGTGCGCTCGCCGGTTTCCTGGGCCGCCTGTCCCCCCACCAAACTGGATCTGTCCTGGGTCTGAGTTCCTTTGACCCGGCGGCAATCCTCTCCCAAGAGGTTCAGCTTTTTATTCACTTTAGGCTCAAGGTCTCCATCTTCTTCCTTGACATCAAGGAAGGTTTGGACAATGTCTCGGTCCCCTTCCTTTGTGATAGGCTTACCACTCGGTCAGTCAACCCCTATGTGGTCTCCTTGATAAGGTTCTTCCTCTATGCACGCTCCCGCAGCCTGATTTCCTGGGGCCCCCCCAGGTCTTCTGCCCTGTCTCCGCTGCCACTCCGCAGAACTCTCCGATCACCCCACTCCTGTTGGTCTTTCAGGTCCCTTCCCTTTACTTCCCGGTCCCTCAAGGCCCCATCCTCACCTACGTGGATGACTGTGAGGTCACGGTTACCTCTGGTTCGTATTTGAGTAATGTCCTCAGATTGCAGGGCATCAACAGTATTCTACAAGTGAAGGCTGCTTGGCTGAGGATGGGCTTCTCGATCTTGCAGACAGATGCCAAGCACTAGTTGAACCCAGCACAGACAGTCTCTGCTCCTGTGATCCCAGTCTTGATAGAGGGTCCCCTCTTTCCTTCCTCCCAACTGATATGCTGGCTTGGATAGTGATTCAAGCCTTCAGCCAGATCCTGCACCTCAAGCACCAGCTCACATTGCACGAGCAGGCTCGGCCTGGCCCCAGGGGACTTGGCAATGATCCAGAGACTCACCAGGCCCAGTCAGGGTCTCCCCCCCTCCCTCTGCCATTGCCTGGCATCGTGCCTTATCTCCCTAATCCTCCTATATGGAGTGGACCTCTTCTTCAGAAGCCCCACCCTCCTGGACCGAATCTCTGTCTTTTAGTGTACCATCCAGAGATGGGTGACAAGCTGCTTCTCTTCAACCACTGTGAGCATCTGGGCATGCATATCGTCTCTCACCCCGCTCCCAGTCTTAGTCCTGCATCGACAACGATGGGCTGCTCTTGGACTAGTGTACCACCCTCCCGCAACCAACCCGATAACTGGGAGACTGCACCCGTCTTTTCCTACCTCCTTGCTCTTCCGGGCCCAAGAGGACTACCATCACTTCACTAGCATTCTGGCATCTGTCTCCACCCCTCTCCATGGGAAAGCGCCCCCCCCTGCCCCCCTATAATGAAGAACCTGCCGCTAGACGCGATTGCACACCGCACTCTGCGATTGATTAATGCCTCAGGCCAATTACCACTGGCCTCGCCTATCCGTCTTCCCCCTGACCAGCCCCCCCAGAGAGACAGGGTCGCGCCCTTTCAGCCTATCAAGGCACGTGTGAGAATTGCATTCGCCAGGCATTGGGCCACCCAGTTCCCCCCCCCACCATATTACCAATACACAGCAATTCTCTCACCGCACCCTTTCAGGGGCCTGAAAAGGTTTATAGCGGGCATGATCCAGCAGATGCGTTTGGGCAAGAGTTACCAGCCATCCTACCCCTCCTAGTTCAGTAACAACGCCTCATCCCACTGTCTCCACTGTGAGAAGCAAGAAGAGGACTTCGCTCACGCCAACCTATACTGAGAGTCTCGCAAGGAGCCTCGAGAGCGGCACCTGCGCGGGCTTAGAGATATTGGCAGGGACAGCCCACTATCGTCTGACCCAGAGGCTCTCCACTCCATGGTGAGGTAACTCTATGCAACAGCCACAGGCTTTCCCCCTAGCATACCGCCTCCGTGTGGGGACCCCCTGTATGAACTCTCTCTGGGAGGCATGGAGGTTGCACTCCACAGTTTCACGCCCTGAGCTATGATGCCCTCCACTTGCTTTGATCCTCCCGAAGTGAGTACTTTTTTTTGTTTAGTGGTTAGATTCATTTTTCGTAATGGTTTTAGTACTTTGCTGCTTTAATTCCTAGGGATTTCGTGTCCGCTATCATACACTAGTAGGATGATTTTATTTTGGTGCCAGTTTGTCCTTTGTACTTCCTGTTTTTGAGATGAAGGTTTCGTTTATGCCATAGCTAGGGCCTGTCTCTTATACACATCTAGATGTGTATAAGAGACAAGCTAGGGCTGCATGCAAGTTCTTGCACCGAAAACAATGAATACATGATGATAAGAAAAAAAAAAGAGTAAAAAAAAGAAAGACTAGTTGACTGCAACAACTTCATACATTTAGCTTGCGGGTCATCTGCATAGGTTGACTATTTTCTTTTTCGATCAAGCCTCTGAATTTATCGATTCCTTGTCTTTGAGCTCCCAAGTTACTGGTAGGATTACTTCCCTTGGATTCTACTTGCGTTGATCTTCCATGAAGAGGCTTGCTTCATACTCCTTTGATCATTTTTCAGCTTCCGCTCCGGCCGTTGCACGCGGAATACGTGATCACTGCAGTGTTCAGTACTCTATACACTCTAGCCCAAGTGGGTTTCCATTTTGCTTTCAGTTCCATATAGACACTGACCGCGCAAACGCTTTCGCTATTTGTAGGTTGAAACTGACCCAAGTCAGCGATTTATCATTTGACTCTTCTCTGATCCACTTCCTTCAGGCTAGTTGCTTAATGGTATTGACTCCGCATGCTAGTTTAGGCTTTACAATAGCCTATCTTGCATTAGGAATTCCAATTTTTATTGGTCTTAAAGTGACAGTAGCTGCCGATATATGTACATCTCTCTCAACACATTTGATAAATGTTGTTTTTGTTTTGACAACTCGTGGAGTTGTTTTCAGATCTACGAGTTTTTATAACACTTTACAGAATACTAGTATGAGCCTTGTCAAACTTGGTATGCATTGTTATAGCCATCCGGCTAACTTCTTTTTGAACCTTTCTGTCTCATTATACGGTTTCTCTTTTCGTGGTAGAGCTCCACCTTACTGGATGTATGGTTTGTTAGTTCTGTGTTCCAGTTGTTTAGAAACACCTCAGTCATATCTTGGGACTTCGTAGACTTTTCTCGCTTTGGCGCCCTTGTCTCTTGCTGTCTTCTTCATTGCTAGCTACCCTTCTTCTGATTGACTAGCCAACCTCACGGCCTCCTCCAACTCTGTATCTGTCTTGTCTTTCAATGCTGACAATCTGCAAACTCTTTGTTCAGGATGGTTGTATGTTACTTCCTCACCCCAGGACTCTCGCATCATGTGTGCTCCGATATTGAAGTTGTCCGTGAATGTCCACAACCTCTTAATACTGCCTTTACATGGGACTAGCTTCATATTCTGAGGTGGTTGGTTTTCTGCTTCAAATGGGTCGACCCATTTGATCATGTTTGCGAGTTTTTCTCCCTTGCCACTCGGTGCCGCTGTTAGTCCTTGTCTTTCTCATTGCTATTCATCATCTTCGTCATGGTTATCCAGATTGGCCAAGTCTCTTCACTAGGTACCTGAGGCAGATGTATCAGCACCTTCCTTGGCATTGCCCTTTTCTTCTATTGTCAGCAGATGATACTAGTCGTCATGGTCATCTTCTTCTGGCACCAAATCTAGTACCCAACGTGTAGCAGTACTTTAGTCCTGTATGGCCGCAGTACCTTTGTCCATAGCTGCTTTCATTGCCTGAACCACTGCCTGGGACTTTGTAGCCGAATCCTGTCGCATGGACTTGATTGCACGAATCTCCTGGTATTGCTTCCTTCTATCATTGTAGAACAAGTCTAGGATTATATTGACTTTTTCCTCGTATTCTACTGCTTGGTGTCAGAAAAAGTTAACATCTCGTCTCAAGCTACTTACTAACTGTTCCTGGGTTTGATTCTTTCGTTCTGCTTCTTGGTTTTGTTGGCCCTGGTTTCCACGCAACTCAGTTGTCACAGCTTTATTCGCTTGCCACCTTTTTACCTGTTCAGCTAGTAAGGACGCCACTGTTGGGAATATTGCAATTGCGTGCTCTTTAACCTCTGCCTCCATCCCCAGCAACTGCATTAACAGTAAGCCTACCTCCTCTACTCGAACATCTTGTCCCTTATTCAATCATTGTACAACATCGATTTATGTAAGTGCATTTTCTTATGTTTCCCCGTCTAAGTTTTGTGAACGCAATATTGACTGAATCTTAGGAGAGTTCGATGTCGAGGGGGATTTTCTTCACGGGGATCCCTACTCATTTTGTCAAATTTCAAATAGTACATGCAGGATTGTCCACAAGGAGTTCAGAGGTTCCAGTCCGTAATATACCACGCATACTAGATACAGTTGAGAAGTGGTGGGCAACTTGTGGTAGTCGCAAGACCGCGGAGAGTGATGGTGGTTGATTAAAAGGAGGGCATTATTCCCTGGAGGTACGTTGGTATAGGAGGGTCCTCCTCCCTCAGACATGTCTGGTCTGGTATCTGTTGCTTCTCGGCCCATGATATGTTTTAGCACCGTCCACACTAACCATGACATTGTACTTGTTTTCAAGGTAGCCTAATTTTCCTAACAGTCCGGAAGGTGTGATTACAGGTACCCCGTACTAGAGTTCTCAAATTCCTTGAAAGGTTGCAAGTAACGGTATGAATGGTATGCAATGTCGCAGGTACTCTAGTGGTGTTGGTAAAAAACAGTGGAGGTGGTCTGATTCCTAGTTTAGTACCTGAAATTCTTCTTCTTTTGAGGTTCAAAGTCCACATATAGTATACATTAGGGTTTAGGCCCAAGCCAAGAGGACAGATTGTTGTTAGCTAAGTGTGCTTAGCTTTTGACTCTAACAGTCCTGAGTCCTCCACTCAATGAGCGCAGCAGACTAGGTTCAACTCCGTGGGATATTGAGACCGTGCCAGGTACAATATGTGGGGTTGAATTGGTAGCTTGATGGGATCCCGAAGAGTATCATAACCTGCCCATGGTCTATTGTGAACATGGTATCTTCGATTTTGCAAAGATCTGTAATGAATATTTCTATGAATGTCTGAATGTAGATTGGATAATGATGTGCTTGCAAAAATGTACGCCACATATCAACTGAGGGTGGAGTTTGAGGTGAACTAGTAGTTCCAATAGTGAGCCCAGGTAACAGGTAAACTATGAATATATAGTTATAAGAGACTCCAAACTCTGGTATAATGGAGAGACAGAGGCCAAATCTTGGATTGGAGAATCTGTCGTAGAAGGCATGTACTTGATAAATGGGTAAGGTAAAGATTTAAATTGTCAAACATGCTTATATTGAAATGATCTCTTTCTGCATTGCTTGATGAAGTCTGCAAAGTCCCGGAGACACTGCGAGATTTATATCCGATATTTGAGTGTTTGCGAACTACTTCTGACTACTAGGCTGTTATGGTTGTGGCTTGCCAAGAACTAGACTTTCACATGGCTCGTTGTTATAAGTCATAAGTACAATACATTTCGCATGAAACCTCGCAAAGAGGTGGTAGATTTTGCAAATATGATCATTAAGATCAGATGACTTGATTTGAACAAGCTTTTATATGAGGCATATTTATCAGTCATAGTTATATTATATTTGGCACATGAACTCACCTAGAAGTCGCCGGTTTTATGCATGAGACCAATTAGGTCATATGACTAGTTTAGTTACAGGAAATATAACATGAAGAAGCGACTATAAAAGTGGGTCCATGGGACTAAGGAGATAAGCTATTCAGACTTCCGTTCAAGTTAGTTTCCTAGTTATTAGATTTTGCTTATACAAATATGGAATGATTGCTGTCTTTACTATTGACAACCGAACGATGCGGGCTCTACTATATACGTCGAGTTGACGGAAAAGTACGATAGGTGTTGCCGACCCCAAATATGTAGTCTCTGCTAGCTTAATGTAGACTTAAGTCTAAGAACTAGAGACTAGCAAGAAGACAGAAGCATTGTCTACCTGTTTTGCACAACTCATACTGGTTAGATATCACAATATTTCGGACTGTCGCTTATAGCTATGCTCAGACCATACCACGGTAGGCATCATTTTCGAAGTTCATACCCTAGAATTACCCGCAATAGCAGATGAGTCACAATGAATAGTGTCCCAATTAAGATGAACACCAAGTCTAATAACCCTGAAAAAATGAACAAACATTGAGGACTCTAGTTGAAAAGAAGAAGAAGGTCAACGAATAGAATCTCCAGCACCAGCAGGAGGAGAAGGCTCAGGGGCAACCCCGGAGACAAGACCAGAATTTAGCTTGAAACAGATGCAACAGATTCTCTATACAATGGGACAATACTGACCTAAGATCAAACAACTTGAGACTTACAGAAGTGAACAGAGCTACCGTTGTAGTAGGCTGGCGGAATTGCAGATCTACATTCCAGCAGCAGGATGGTAGAACAGATAGGATGCCGACAAAAGCGTTTTTGTCACACCCTTGTTAATGAAAGCCGCAAGGCAATCGTTAACAATCTATACTAAAAGAACCAAAGTAATAGGATGGAATAGCTAGAATGACTTCTAAGAATCCAGCAGAAATCGGTTCGGAGCAGTGAACGTGAGTAGAGTAGTAAGAATACTAGCAAGGAGGCTGGAGCAATAGAATTGACAAATAATTAAGTGTGGAAATGTAGTCCGCCAGGATCAGAGAGAAATATTACTGGATACTGCCACAGCTATCGGATGGCTCTATATAGGGATGTTGGCGTGACTGCGGGATGAGTTCAACCACTACCACTACGAGATCGAAACTGAGGAAGAATTGTCAAGGTTGGTGGCCAGAGTGGAAATAATACTGGCAGTCCTTAAAAACCGGATGAAAGAAGGAAAAGGCGAGACAAAGGAGGTCTATACTACGAGAAATGATGACGGGATATTTTAACCACTAATAGAGAGGGAAGATGAAACTTTCAGGCCAACTGTAAATTGAGAGGTACAGATGAACAAGGCACAGATAAGGCAACCCCTCAGCATATCTGGCAAAGAATTCAAGAAATGAAGAGATCAAAATCTCTGCCTGCTATGCATAGAGGCAGGAGACAATATCAGTGAATGTAGGAGTCGATGAGATAAGGGATAGAAGAGAACGACCCTGGCACGAGACAATAATTGGTTTAAACAACAGAAAAGGGCGAACACGAGAGAGACAATTGTTGCACAGGACCAGGAGGGAAAAGGAAAAGGTCCACAGCAAGATATAGTCATGTAGGAAGTGAAAAGCCGCAAACCAGTGCAAAGGCACAAAGAACAACGAAAAGCACGATGAATATCACATTAGCGAATTACTATGCGGTACAATCAGAAGAAGAAGGCGATCATGTTAGGAGCAAGACAACCGGATACACCAACCCAAAGAAAGGCACCGTGATCTGTGAAAGCACGACTCAGGTGCGTGGGTAGTGTTTATGGATAAAGAGATATACGATAAATGTAACTATCATACAATACCAATGAAGATGTAAAGACAGGTTTATCTAGTGGATAGAAAGCCCGGTTCTGATACACTAATAGTCCATACCGCACAAGTACCGATGGACATAGGAAGCCATAGAGAAGTGGCAACCTTCCTGGGAGCTGACGTGAAAAACCATGAGGTAGTACTAACAATGCCATAGTTAAGCCAACACAACCTCACAATCGACTGGATCAACAACAAGAGTACATTCGCTAGGGAATGATGCTCAACAGGATGTCACAACAGCTCACCAGTGATATGCAGAGTACCTGAAACAGACGTACATGGAGAGACTCTGAAAGTCAAATTCAACCAGTGAGGCAAAGAAGCAGAGACCAGTATCAGGTTCAAAAAGATGCACAACAATACAATGGCACCAATGAAAGACATGAACTAAGCGCCAGGGCACGAGCAATATACCGACGATAATACAACGGTGAAGAAATACTCAGAAGAAATGATGGTGGCAGCAACAGTACACGGATTCCCAGCAGGTACCTATGCACGAATAGTACCATGCAGCAGACTAGCCGCCCGACACAGACTCATTACCAATGCAGGTGTTATTGAGACTGACTATGCCGGATAAGTGAATGTGGTCTAGCGGAACTTGGGCGAAATGGACTACCTGTACAGAAAGGAGATCAGATAGCGGAACCGCCTAGCAAAAGAACGCACCTAGAAGAAATATGCCAAGTCCAAGAATGGCAAGATATGAAGAGAGGAAACGAGAGGTTCTATGGCCGAGACCGGATACAAATCAAAGAAGAAAAACCCTGAGAGGTTTGCCAAACTTCAGGCACCAGGTTTTGCTGATATTACAAAACAAGAGGGGTAACAGGAATCCTGAAATGTTATCCAGGGGAAGAAAGATGGGAGCTAGCATGCTCCAATATTAGTACCGCATTAGAAGTACAACAAAAAGAACAACAAAAGTAGGAAGAATAGTACCCCACAAGATATGCCGAATAAGACCAGTTCACCAACCTATGTCAAGAAAGTGAGGCCCACAAACCACCACCAAAGAGACCTGGAGTGCACCACACAATTGACATTGACAAGGCTGTGAAAACTAAGACACAAAACAAAATATCATACCAGCGCCTCTATCGGCTAGGAGAAAAGGATTTGGAATAGTGGAGAAGAGATATCCAACCGAAGATAAACCGGGGATGGATGCGACATTTGTTCACTATGGCAGGATCTTCCATCCTATTTTTTAAGAAAAAGAAGTGGCAGATGACACTCTGCGTAGACTACTGAACTCTGAACTGGGTAATCAAGAATGATAGCTACCAGTTACTACTGAGTGATGAAGTACAGGGCTAGCTAAGATCGGCAAAGAGCTTCACCAATCTGGATATTAAGGATGAATACCACAACATCAAGATCCAGGCCAGAGACGAATAGACAATGACATTGGTAACATGATGCGAGATGTGCAAATCCCTAGTTATGCGATTCAGCCTTATTGATGCACCAGCTTCGTTTCAGAGATGGCTCAATGAGGGACGCAACAAATATCTAGATATCTGTTGCATGGTCTAACTAGATAATGTACTCATATATTCACAAATGATGGAACAATACATGGAAGACAGCCACAATATGATGAGGGAGATCATGATATCAGGGATGAAGATCAAACCATCAACAAGCAAATTCTACAGCAAGGTGACTGAATACCGGCGATTCATCATGGATGGAGAGAGAGTCTAACACAATTCTGTCAAAATTGCCGCGATATTGGACTAGGCAAAACCAAGGAACAAAATAGATATCGATTACTTGAGAGGATTTTGCAGTTATTGCGCAACATTTATCACTGGATTCCGCGGAATGGCAAAACTGCGGAAGCACTTGAAGGAGACGGACAATAAAGAGAACTGGAGGAACAAAGTTGGCAGGATATACGATGATAAAAGAACCAGAGTCAGATCAGCCACAATACTGTTACCCTTCGACCTGCAAATGGAAAAGACACGTAAAACAGACGCATGCAATTATGTGTGTTCTGGAATCATATCGCCGAAATGGGATAGTGGAAAATGCAGACAACTATATTACGGATCACGAAGAATAATACCAGCTGAACGCAACTCCGATGTCGCCAACCAAGCAGTATGAGCCGTCTTTCCAGTGCTTAAGGAATGGAGACGATATATACAGAGCAATGAGCATCAGATTAAAGTACTAACAGACTTGGAAAACCTGGTCCCATTTGGGGCGACGAAGGAACTTACTAACAGACAAATAGGGTAGATGAATATCGGGAGTAAATATAACTTCAAAATGGAATGCCGACTTAGGAAAGAAAGAGGGAAACCAGATGCCAGAACAAGAATATCAAGCGCGAACCCACAGGTCAAGAAAGACGTAAAGATCAAACAACAGAGGCCAATCCACCTGCCAAAAGAGTATTTAGAGGCCATAGAGATGATGGAGATGTGGGATGAGAAGGATGAAATATTAAGAGAAGCAAGAAAGAAAGATAAGAAATCGCCCGGACTCTCGAAGAGTCTAGTAGGAACAGAAAATGATAACAAAAAAGGCCCCTTAGAACTATGGCAATGGAAGGGCGAATCCCTCTGGTACTATAGAAAAAGTATGAATACCCAAAGATGGAAACATAAGAGCATGGCCTATCAAGGAGCATCATGGCAATGGACTACCAGGACATGGAGGAACGGCTAAAATAAGGGAACTGACCACATGGCAATACTGATAGCTGGGAATCAGGAAATTCGTAAAGTGACAGGTCAAGAACTGCCATATGTGTCAACAAACAAAAGTGGTATGACACACACTATACGAGCTATTGAAATGCACCTAAACAGCAGGAAAACTAGGGGCATCTATATCTATTGACTAAATAACTGACTTACCCAAAGTCACGTGATGTGAGACCCTATTAGTTTTGGTGGACAGCCAGAGCAAAATGAGACATTGCAAACCAACACGAGTGGATATCATGGCACGGCAGTTCATGACCACCTTTAGGCAAGAAACATTCGGGTTGCATAGACCACTGAAGTACATCACCACAAGCGGGAGATCTATACTCACCTCCTAGATATGGACTGAAATAAGAGAAGAATAGGGCATCAAAAGTAAACTATTAACGGCATTGCATCCGCAGACCAATAGTTATAGTCAACCAATAAATGTGATATGGGAACAATAGTTGCAAACATATGCAAAATATCAGCCGACTAAGGGGAGCAAGCTATGACCAATAGCAGAATTCGCGTACCCTAGGGGAAAGCAAGGAAAGATCCCAATGACACTGTTCTACTATACGAGCTATTGAAATGCACCTAAAGAGCAGGAAACCTAGGGGCATCTATATCTATCGACTAAATAACTGACTTACCCAAAACCAAGTGACATGAGACCCCTTTAGTTTTGGTGGACAGCCGCAGCAAAATGAGTCATTGCAAACCAACATGAGTGGATATCATGGCACAACAGTTCATGACCACCTTTAGCCGATAAAACTTCCGGTTGCATAGACCACTGATGTACATCACCACAAGCAGGAGATCTATACTCAACTCCTAGATATAGACTCAAATAACGGAAGAATAGGTGATCAAAAGTAAACTATCAACGGCATTGCATCCGCAGACCAATAGATAAAGTGAACCAATAAATGTGATGTTGGAACAATAGTTGCAAACATATGCAAAATATCAGCCGACTTATGGGAACAAGCTATGACCAATAGCAGAATTCGCGTACAATAAGGAAAAGCAAGGAAAGATCCAAATGACACCGTTCTACACAAATTATGGCCTTTGTATGCAGTACAGGTTACTGGTTTAGGATTTCTGGTAACAGTTGATACTGATTGTGTTTTAACTGGTTTCAGGAAATGGAGTGTGCCAAAGGCCTGAAAGTATAGGGTTTGATACAGTATATATCTGATGTTTGGTTTCGTGTATCGGTCTGATACTCTATATGTTTCATGGTTGCTTTTCAGTATCAGTTTGATACTCTATATGTTTTATGTTTGGTTTCCAGGTTACCATTTTGGAGTCTTAGATGTAATGAGAATAAGGCTTCCAGTAGCCGTAGAAGTGGATTTAAGAACCGTGAATCTTCGGGTTAGAAGGAGCAGGCTTCAGAAGCCAGAGTTTCTAATATACTGGGTTGAACAGTTAATCACTGCAGTTTGCTTCAAGAATCTTGGGGCTGAGATCTACAAAACACCGCGGAGACTTCAGTAGTCACGATATAGTAAGTGGCTATTCAACAACCACGGCTAAAGCCCACGGACCTTGATTCGGTAGTTATCACCTGGGTACTGAATAAGTTCCCTTAACTCTTTGATTACCAAATCTCCCTCAAGGCGGTTAGACCTTTTTTGACTTTAGCAAGTTACCAAGATAGAACGGGCTTCCACAACCAGTAAGGGCAAGTCCCCTGCAGAAGGATCCAAACTGCATACCTGAGATTCTGAATGACAGTTCACAAAGACTCATTCCAAGATATAAGTGGCAAGTTACGCAGCTGCTTGGCAGTTAGCTAGAGATACTGCTGAATAATCAGCAGGAGCATGAACTCGACAACTATCAAAACCGCCCACCACTACACCTGTAGGGTATTCGGAATCCCTGAGAAAGCCTACAGGTACCCGAGTGCCTGCAGCACCACCAAGTAAAGATACAGCTAGCTCCGATAGCAACGTAAGATCAAATAATATGTTTTCCAAAGCAGGACCCTCTGTGTCAGGAGCCCAAGGACCAGAGATCCCTAGACCACTGATTCCTATACCTAATGCAGTTGTTACGGCTAAACTTAGTATCCAAGTACCTTCATCAAACAAGTTTACCGGAAAACAAGCTGACTTCAAATGAGAAGTATTTGATAGAAGATATAATTCAGTACACTTATACCTACATCTAAATGGGCTACAAACTAGCGTGGCTATAGGAGGAAACTATTGGTTGCTCAATACTGCAGGGCAAGCTCAAGAAGCAGCCTTTCAAGGAGCTGAACATTTCAAGGAAGACAGGACCAGAGAAGACCTTGTGGGATTCCTGCGAGAAATATTCCAATTGTCAAAACAGAAAGGTGATACCTATTGCAAGTTCTAAGATATCATGCCAGTGTATAAAGGCAAGATACGGAGAATATCAACTATTGCAACCGATTTGGGGATGTTTCAATCATGCCTGCCTGCAAACAGGATCAGTGACTATGCTTTCATTTCATAGTTCTTTCAGAGCAAGTACTGTAGACTACGACAAGAGGGGAAATTACAGTGTACTGAAACAGACAATTTGATAGAAGTTAAAAAAAGTACCGAAAGCATAGATGCTATTCTGAAAAGTACCGGCGCTTATGGAAAGGAAAGGTTGCCGGAACCGGCAAAAAATGTAACTTTCAAACAAGAAGGATGGAAGGACAATCAGAAACTGAAGAACAAGTACCTTACCAAACCTAAGGAACGAAAAGAAAAGGTTGTTTGCTTTGCCTACCCAGTTAAATGACAGACGGCGAGAGACTACCCCAGCAAAGATAACAAGGGCAAAGGCAAGGTCAAAGGGAAGTCGAGGAAGGACGTCACCTCCAACAGAGCAAAACTGGAAAACCCCGCGGAGGAAGTATTTATCAATGGCATAGAAATAGACGAACAAGAGGAAGACATCCTCACAATGGCAGTGAGACCAACAAAAGTCAAAGGTCATGATGCTCTCGGAGGAACAATGTACATGAATCGTACAGAATCGAGAGTCCTCTTTGACAAGGGATAAATAAAAGCAACCCTGATTAGCGCCACCTTTGTGACCCGGTATGGAATTCCCGGTCAGGAATTGAACGTGCAGTTCAGAATAGATGAAGCTAGAAACGGATCACGGCCTAAAGGTCATGAAGAATATTCGGTCAACATCTTACTTGGAAAGATATGCACACCAGGAACAATGATGTTGGTCGGCAACCCAGAAAAATACGATCTGATAATAGGAACCCCTTTCCTAGAACCTCCAAAAGCTCCGATCAAAAGTGGCAAATTGGCTATCATGCTTCCAGAACCAAATGCACGCATTATTGGTTCATCTACTAGAGGCGTGATCCGTGCAGCAGTGATTAGAACTGAAGATGTCTTAGGCCACTACCTGCAGGTATTTCCGCAAGCGATACGGGAATATTTACATCTCTAGAGGAAGATCAGTGATGCGATAAACCTGCAACCAGGCAGGGAGCAGTGCTCGTTACCCACTTATTCAATACCGGAATGATGGGTAACAAACTTGAGCACATGGCTAAGAGAAAAGGAAAAAGTGGGAATCATCTAGTGACAAGCAGTTTCATTGGCAGCACCCGTGTTTGCGTAAGAGAAAAAGCACAAGAAACTAAGGAGGCGATTAGTGGACCACTCGGCCCGCAATAAGGTAAGGATTACGGACCCAGAAACCATTTCCAATCCCATGATAATTGTGCATGCTCTAGAAAGGGCAAGATACCGTAGCAAACTCGATCGTAGCGATGCATATTTTCACAGTAGAGTGAAACCACAAGATATGAGCAAGAATGCGTTCAATAACAGGATTTTGATATTACGTCAGCAATGTTATGCTGCGAGGAGATGTGAATCCTCCCGCGACCTTGATGCAGATAATGTGCGAATTATTCGCCCACTATTTTGGATGGTTTACGTGGGTAGATATTGAAGATCTACTCATCTTTTCTGATACCGAGTCTCAACATTTGAAACTGATATCCCTAATTTGCGATCAGCTAAAGGAGGCTCGATTCTATCAAGGCCGGAAGAAATCAGAATTATTTGGTACCAGCACAGAAGTGTTAGGTCATGTGATCAATGATGAGGTACTCTTACCAGCATGGGAAAAGATAGCGAAGATCAAAGAATGGACAAGGTCAGCGAGTATGAAATAGTTACCTGAATTTCTTGGTATGGTCAACTACATCCGCCAGGTTTTGCCACACATTGAAACCATTATACGCGCTTGAGCGGAACTCACTGGAACGCCAGAATTTGTATGGGCCGCCACCTAAGACCAACCAACAGAGTATGTTAGGCGAAGTGTTTCAAAATACGAGGTTATGAAATTACTATGATATGATTCGCCACTTCCCACAAGGCCAATAAACCAGGCATCCAACACTGGAGTACGAGCATGAGTAGGATTAGGAGAAACCTGCAAGAATGCTAGACCAGCTTGACTTCCCAGCAGGAAATGATCTAATGCCAAAATGAATTATGGCACAATGGAAAAAGAAGTGCCAGCATGGTGGATGCAGTGACAGCATTCCACCACATACTTGCAGGAAGGGTGTTTACGCTTGTTACACATCATCCACCTAGGATTTCTCTCAAAACAAGCAGAACAGCGTGGAAAAAATAAGTGTGCTTGGGAGGGTTCATTGGGAAATGGGAGACGGAAATAGTGTACAGACTAGGAAGATGGGACTGTGTGGCAGATACATTATCCCATTTTTGTGATGAGAATGATGACTACCCTCATACTGCAAATGACTCCACACAAGATGACAATTCATTCAATTCCACGCTTATTTGATTTTTTCTTTCTTGCGAAAAACCTACTATGAAAAGCGAAATGTCTCGCTTTGAGGCGATCAATCTTGAGCACATTGGTGCTCATTCAGAATGCAGAAGCAACTGTAGCGTAGACCAAGCACAGCTAGATGTAAACCATTGCAGTAATACGCAACCAGTAAAAGATAGGGGAGAGCAGCGAAGTTATAGCAGTAGGAGGAGTATGGAGGAACCTGAACTTGCATCAATGCGTTGGGCATTTAGAAATATACCGTTCTAGCCTGACCACGAGGAATTGAAATCAAAGACAAAGACCTATTCCAGGTCCCTGTGCGGCACCCCACCAGTTACCGCCACTCCAGCTAATACCAGTGATTATCATAGTGATAGAGATACCCATTCACCATGCCTCCGCCTCGATATCTGTGCCATCCAGGAGCGTGTCAAAAAGGCGTTATGATGGGGCTCCCCCACTACTAAAAGTTCAGTTCTAAAGTATGCTGAGCATACAGAAAACGAGCCCCTCGCTGCCAGGCTGCAGGCATACCTGAGCCAGGTTCCAGTAGTGGAACGACCTTCGCTACCTCGCGACAAACATGAGCTCTACAAAGTTGCTGAAATACTCTATGTACAGGACGAGGTAATGGTATTAGAAAGAGTTGTGGATCAAAGGGATATCATTCAAGAAGTGGATGATAGGAAAAACATTTGGAGGGAACAGATCATCAAACAATCTAGAAGCGATCCCATCTATCAGCTACCGAAGGACTCCAACTATAGTTCACAAAATAGAATAATGCAATATTACAGCATACATAAGGGACTTCCCTGCACTACCACTAGAGGAGGAGAAGATCGCCTTTACATTCTGAACAGTCATGGAGCGAATACAGAAACCCTAAGAGAACTGATGATAGCGGGTGTACATAATAAAGGACACCATAGCAAGGATCGAAACCTACGTAAGGCAACAGAATACATCTACTGGGTAGAGATGAGGAAAAATTAGAAAGACAGTGTCGAGCAGCGTGACATATACCAACTGAACTGAGAAAGGACTACATTACCAACGTGCCACACCATTTCACTCCCCTTTCCTGGCCTGATATTTTCGAGGTATGCTATCGATTTGATAGGGCCTTGTACTAAGCTGCGAGGACAAGAGTGAGTATTAGTGGTAGTAGGCAGAGCGGTTGGCTACAGCTGGCTGATACCAATATCTGTGCATGCTACGGCAATGCAGGCAATGGAATTGCTCCAGGACCACAGCTGTTTGGCGGGTGCTGATCTCTTGTATAGCTGAGGGATGTAGGCAAAAATCTGTGTTCGGAGAATCTCTCGAGGAAGCCTTTCCTCTATAAAATAAAGTAGTAAAGATTTATGTAGCAAACCATTTTATATTGATAAGATCTCTTCTCCGTTGCTTGATGATATCTGTAAGGCTAGTGAGACTCTTCAATATTTATATCATACATCTGCTTATTCACGGACTACTTCTAACCACTATGCGTCTGAAGCACCACTCTGCTTGTAATGCGCAAATGTCCAGAATCTTATCCGTGCAAATCCCGATAGACCCTCAAACTTAGCAAATCCTTTCCCAGTCACAGAATAGTATTCCTCCCTTGACAAGACTGCACTTTTTGTTATACCAAACAGTGGCCTCCAACTTACAAGCCCACATAGACTGTTATATTACTTTGGTCTTGTTGACTATGATTCAAGTAGTCGGTTTAGTAGTGAAGTGATCACGTTCATGTCGGCCCACCTAATGCCAATTGCAAGTCTGAGTGTTAGGCATATGGAAATCCAAGACAAGTGCACAGACCCACGGTAGGGTAACTGCGCACAGACCCTCAATTTACTGGAGCCAACACCTCACTCCGGCCCGCTTATGGGGCCCGCAAAGCCATTAGCGAGATTTTGAGAGTTGCGTCCCATAACTAAAATGTCACACGAATGAAGCCCACCGCATAAGACAATATACATCGCCGCCATCTGTCCGACCGCATGCTGTTCGCAGGATATAGGAGAGGGGACCTTTGGCGACATCTGGGCAGTAGAACAGAGGAAATCCAGGGGAGGCCCATGGAGATAGTAGGCTTCAAACTTAGGGATCCTAACTACGTGCTGAAGGTGATGGGACATTTTCGGCGAAATCCTCTAAGAGGATATCCTAGGAGTGGAAGCTATTAGGGGTATACCGAATCCACCCATACCCTCCTGAGATCACCTGTAGGTTGGTTGGTCCTAGCAATAGGACACCTCTGGGGAGGCCGGTGGACCAAGGGGAAGCACGCGCAGAAGGGAAGATCTAGAAAAGTAAGAGCCCCCTAAGACGCTGACACGTCGGGCTCGAACTTGCGATTGGCACTAGGTAGCCCGGCATGAACCTGATCACTTCATGACCGAAGAGACGATTGGGACGACAGTCAATAAGACTAAAAAGTCATATAAAAGTCTATGCGGACATCACAGTTAGAGGCGGCCTTTTGGTAAAACAAATAGCGCAGTCATCACAGTGGAGGAATACTATTCCAAGTCCGCGAACGAGTGTGATAAGTTTCAGGGTCAAACGGTGTTCGCACTTACAAGATTCGGGATGTTTGGGTATTTAAACCACAGTGGTACTGGGCAGACGTAGTAGTTAGAAGTAGTCCGCAAACACGCAGACGGGGGATATAAATATCGAAGTGCCTCACGAGCTTTACAGACCTCATCAAGCAACGGAGAAGAGATCTTATCAATATAAAATTGTTTACCAGAGAAAACCTTCAGTTTACCTTTACTTTATCGTGACAAGCCTTCTGCGACAGATTCTCCAAACAAAGATTTTGGCCTACGTCCCTGAGTTATATACTTGAGTTTGGCGTCCACCTAACAGTAAATTGATAGTTCCCCTGTTACCAAGGGTCACTATATGAACTGCGAGTTCACCTCAAACTCTACCATCACCTCAGACTTCGATTATATGTTCGAAGCACCTCATTGTCCTATCTATATTCATTCTTTCGAAGAAATATTCGCGACCGCGTTGTTCGAAAATCGAAGAAGAATATACACAAGAACCCTCATGGTTCACAGCCCCTTTCGAGATCCCAACGAGGGATCAATTCAAGGGCATATATCGCACCTGGCACGGTTCGGAATTTGAGTGGAATGCGAGCGAGTCAGAAGACTTCTTCGACTGGAGCACCCAGTGCTCTTTGAAGAGAGAAGAGAAAAAAAAGGAAAACCACGGGACACTAATCCGGGGACACTAATCCGGGGGCCAGCCATCCACTCGGCCTGGGCGTAACAAACTTTTATATGTACTATAAGTACACCTTAAACCTCGAGAAACATGAGATTCAAGTTTCCAGTCCAGAATCGGACCAACCGAACCCTTATATACCTACACCACTAGAGTATCTCAAATGTTGGATACCTTACATACGATTCCTTAAACCTTTTAGAGGATATCAAGAGCTCTGGTACGAAGTACCAGAAATCACACATCAAGGGCTATTAGAGCAACTAGCCTACCTGGAAAGTATCACAATGGCGGAGATACCACAAGATTCGAGAAAGAGAATAACGGCGGGCGAACCTATGGATACCCAACCCTATACGATGGAAAAAACCAATGATTCAACAATATGCAGCCCCTCCTCGTCAACACCTGACGAGCCCGCATGCCGGAGGGGAAATTTACCCTCTCAGGGATCCACTAGTGCTGCAAGCACTCATCGGATATAAAGGGCCTCCACGCCTAAAGGAGGAGGAGACCAGGCTGCAAACTTAACCAGATTAGCTCCCGGTCTTGGTATAACCTTGGGACGAATCAGGCAAGAAATAGACACCTCTCTTGACCAAGCTAACAGTGCCTTGAAACATTTGAAGGTCGCGACCCAGGACCATACCATGAAATTAATTAAGGTACAGCAGCAGATCGCAGAAGGATAAGATGTCCATGACAGCCAGATTGGGCTCCTGCTGATGCAACTGGCTGGAGTGAAAGGGGAGGTTGAGGAGACACAAGAGGAAATGCTGCAGGAAGTAGGACAAAAGAAAGATGCCCAGGAGAGGCGTCAACTAGGACATGAAGAAGTAACCACGAGGTTACATGAAAGCCTCAGGCAAGTAAGCCAAGGGTCAGTAGCCCGAGATCAGACTGTGGAACAGATGGTCATCAGGGTGAGGGCGGAATTCATCAAATTCCGCGCCCCAAGTGTCACGCGCGAAAGAGAAGTCCATCGTACTCTAGGACAAATGCGCACCAATCAGAACACATACCAAGCGGAGATTCAGAGGTCACAAGACCAGCAACAACTGCAGAATATCGACACAAACCAAACCATCAAAGGGTTAACAGTGGCAAAAAATAAAATACTAGCCGCGGCACCAAGTCCCGAAGCTGCAGGATCCGCACCCTTACCCACAGTCCCAGAAACTAATGACCAGGAGTATTACACTCCACCTACCTGGAGGGAAAAGGGGAAAGGCCGAGAAACCGCTGATGCATTCCCCTCAGGTGCCCGCGGAGGTAACCCAGGGGATCCTAGTCAAGATGACGATGATGATAATGATAATGGAAGAGGAAGGAGGAGAGGAGATCCTAGCCGAGGAAGGGAAGGACGAACACCAGAACTGTCTCGTATAGCAAAAACGCTTGCCAAAGCGATGGCGCTGAATATTAAGCAACCATCCGAGCCGCCCCCATTCTTTGAGGACAAACCGGCACAAGACCTATATGTGGGGACTTTGCAACGTACCGACTACTTCGAAAGAAACCGGCGAATCTGGGACGACGCCTAGGAACGAATCATATACCCGCTCATCCGCACAAAAGGAGACATAGTCCTTCCTTGCACCATATGGTATCGGAAAGCTATGGACGGACTTCATGGGGAAACCCAGCAGCCAGAGTTGGCAACATGGACCCGCTTTGAACATGATATGATCAAGGGATTGGGCCTCGTAGAAGCCGAAAGGCTAGCCCTTCTAGCAATGAAACTAGTCACATGCGACGGCAGTATTGAACGCTACCTGACAGTCATGCACAACCATAACATTCTTGCATGCATATGCGGGGAGTCCTGCAGAGAGGTAGTGGAAGACAAACTCCTTGAACAAATTGTCCGCAGGTTGTTGGCACTGCAATATACGACGGACCAAGAATGGGAAGAGGCATTAAGGATATGCGGACGGTCAGAAGAAGGACTGCTAGCTAGAAAGAAAATTGGACGCGACCAACTGTCCAAACTAAAATTAGTCCAAGAGGTCAAAAGAGAAGAGCAACGGGACTCTAAACCAAAGCGATAAAGGGATACTAAGCCTTATGTGAAAGGAGGTGGAGCCCCACCACGAAAACGCAAAAGGGACGATGAGCCGGAAAGGCCCAGGAAACGGTTGGAGGTGCGACAAAGACCACCCTCTGAAACTTCGCACAGGCCCATACCGGTATCCCGCAGAGTGTAATAGACACTCGGAGGAAAGAAGGTGATTGCAGACGTTGTGGAAAGAATAACCACACCTATCAGGCGGGTTGGGGAGATACCCATATATCTGGGGCAACGGTCAGCTCAAAACCGATAAAAATGGAAGTTCAACGAGCAAGATCGGCTATTGCAAAGTCCACATTAGCTCGCAAGATCTCAGCTGTTCAGCACCCAGCTCGAGTGAATAAATTCTGGGAACTGCCAGACGACGAGGAACTGACCGTAGTCAGTTCGCTGGCACCGACCGCGACGGCGTTTGGGTATTCAGTGTCCTAAAGGAGCTGGAATCGAAATGGGAGCCCACTTTGGCTGCGGTGTATTGGGTACCGACCATGATGGGGATTGGATAGTCCGTGTACAACTACGGGAAACGAAACTCAAAATGAGCAAAGCGGCACGAAGCAGGTCTCTCCTTTCAGGATCAACGCAAGTAGGCTCTAAGTGAAGGCACCCTACGAGGGACTTGCGAGCTCGAACACAAGAATCAATATATGCAGAGTCTTGATCAAAAGAGAGGGTAGTTAACATGCCCACATGGTCCGGGAGCCAACAGTGCGAAGTTCCTCGAGTCACCTGGTGGTTGCCTGCTTCCCGCGTGCAAGCCAGTTACTATACCGAACAAGTTGGGACATAGCAATGCAGGATCTACCTGATAACAGATACACGACACGAGGACTACCGATGCGGGCCGTTCCACCTACCACACGGGTCAGAGTCGTATTCTAAGTATGTACCATTCTGCCTTCTGGCCAGAGTGTGGGATAGGGATGTACTGCTTTGGTGCGCAAGGCCCCTCTTAGGGAGCTGGACGGATAACCGAAATCCTAAGGGATAGGACAAGGTGAAAGCGGGAATCCCGCACCTGGGAAGCAAAATGGCTAATAACCGCCTGAAAATCTCCTCTCCACCTAGCTCTGGTGTATCGGGAGAAGGCATCCAGCCTGAAAACTGGTCGTGCACAATAGCGTATCGGTGAAAGGCCTCTCTAGTATGTAGACCCAGATTGTTAGAGCTAAAGAGTTACTAGTTTGTCTGAGGAGACCTCAATTGTCGAAACTACATGGGCGTAGTAACAAACATCTTGTGACCTACACCCAATACCAAACGATGCCTAAACGAAAGAACCAAGGAAGTCTTATCCGCGCCAAGTGCGTGGAACTAGACACTCCAAAACCAAGATGATACAACTGTCCGGAGGGGATCGCTTACCTCCATATACACGATAACCGCTACAAAATTACAATCCTATTAGACTCAGGATCTAATGTGTTCCTAATCAACAAGGACCTAGTTGAAGACCTTCGCATTCCCTCGGTAGAACGCGACAATGCAGTTCGTATCTTACGCTTTGATGGATCGTCCGCTGCCTTCGGAGGAAAGTGTTACACTCTTCCAATAAAATTGGAAATAGGAGAAAACCGACACATCTCTGAAGTGTCATGTGAAGTGGCTAAAGGAGGTCACTACGGAATGATAATTCCTTTTGGTTGGCGGCATCGTGAACACCAATTGTCTCACAATGATGATGCAGAAAATTGGACCTTCTCCGTAAAATGTCGCGAAACATGTGAGGAAAAAGATGAAGGAATAGCGGATATGTTCGAATATGACGAATTGGTCGCTTGGGATCCTAATGCCTGCCGCAGCTGGAGAATTGGCGCCATTGAAAATACGGCGGAACTCGAATCATTACCAAGAGAGTACTGGAAATACAAACATTTGTTTGAACACTAGATGGCAGAAAAATTAGCTCCAAGACGAACGTTCGATCACTAAATTAAGTTGATTCCAGGAACAACCGCCCCCTGGGGGCCGATATATCCACTATCCCAAAATCTGCTTAAGGCTTTAAGTGAATACTTGGAAACGATGATCAAACAAGGGAAGATCACCAGGAGTCAATCACCAGCACCCGCACCCATATTATTCAGGCCTAAGGCAGATGGTAGACTACGTCTAGTTGTGAATTATCGAAATCTAAATAAGATTACAATTCTCAACAAACATCCCCTTCCACTAATGTCCGAACTCCGAGATAGAGTAGGCGGTGCAAAGATCTTGAACAAGTTAGACCTTAAGGTCGGCTACCACCTGATGAGGATAAAACATGGAGATGAATGGAAGACGGCATTCCGTACGAGATACGGACACTGCGAATATAAGGTTATGCCTTTTGGATTGGTAAACGCTCCAGCAACCTTCCAAGATATGATGAACCAAGTCCTACAAGAATACTAGGACGTCGGAGTCGTGTGTTACCTTGATGATATTCTCATCTACTCAAAGGATGAAAAAGAACACATCGAAGCGGTTAAGAAAGTCTTACGAAGTCTATCAGACTTTCAATTAGCGGGATCGCTAAAAAAATCGACTTTCCATGCCACAGAAGTAGAATTTCCATACTATATGGTGGCGGTCGATGGGTTGTCTATGAGTACCCGAAAGGTGGAATCGACAATGGTCTGGAAAGCGCCTAAATCGGGGAGAAAAGCAAAAGTCTTTATGGGGTTTGCTAACCTCTACTGATGATTCATGAAAAGCTTTTGGGGTATTTGCAAGCCAATAACCGAGACATTACAAGGAAATCCTAAGAATTTTAAGTGGGGGGTTGAACAGGACACGGCTTTCAAAGAGCTAAAGCACCAATTCACCACCGCCCCCATACTTCACCACTTTTTCCCAGAAAGAGAAACGGTGGTAGAAATGGACACTAGCGATTTTGCACTCGGCTGCGTTCTTTCTCAATACTTTGAGAAAAGATTACATCCAGAAGGTTTCCATTCCAGAAAATTAAACTCGGCAGAGCGCAACTACGAGATTCATGATAAAGAACCTCTTGCGATCCTGGAAGCTTTTGAAGAATGGAGACACTAGTTAATTGGAACCGAGAAACCAATCACAGTCTTTGCCGACCATCAGAACTTACAATACTTCCTCCCCTCACTTGTCTGAAGTGGCCGTCAAATTCGATGGGCTCAGAAGTTGGTAGAATACAATTTTTGCATGGTATACCCACCAGGCACAAAGGGCGGAAAGCCTGATGCATTAAGCCGAGGGCCGGAGTACCGTCCTGAGGAGGGAGCTACGCATCGTGAACAGAAAACTTTGAATGAAGAAAGTTTCTTGGTGTCGCTAGTAGCGAGGGTAGGCGACGAAGGAGAAGACTGGAATAAGGATAAGGATTTGGATTTCGAACCTCGAAGAGGTGGAAAGGAACCCGAAATTAGAGTCAAGAGATTGAGCAAAAAGGCATACTTGCCAACACAGGGCTCAAGAATGGCGGCAGGACATGATGTGTACACCATAGAAGATGACATTGTCCCAAAATATGGACTACCATTAATAAGGTCGGGTATAGCTGTGGGGCTACCCGAAGGAACTTGCGAAAGAGTTGCCCCAAGAAGTAGATTAGCGGTCAGAAGCGGAATCTCTACCGGCGCAGGAGTAATCGATGCTGATTACACCGTCGAACTCAAGGTCGTACTTTTCAACCATAAAGATATGGACTGCCAAATAAGAATGGGCGGTCGGACAGCTCAACTAGTGGTAGAAAAGCTGGACACCTCAGACATGATGGAAGTCGACGACTTGCAAGAAACAGAACGAGGAACTGCGGGATTCGGAAGCACCGATATAGCGACGAGATCCTTGATGGTCAAGGAACTGGAACCTAGCATCAGCTGCCTACAGGCATCGGCTAAAGACAATGAATATTGGTATGACATTTCAGAAGTACACGAAAATGTTCTAATGTCAAATGCTATTATCCTGCAGAAATGTATGAAGCAGTTTAATCCTGAATTCTTAAGCGAAATACAGGCAGCTATCGAAACGGATGCAGCATGGAGGCAACGACGGGAAGAACTCATTAAGCTATGAGACAAGGGAAAGGATTTTCCCAAAGATTGGACCTTGACCGACGACCTACTATATTATTAGCAAAGACTATTTGTACCAGACAGTCAGGCGCTATATACCAAGATCGCAGAAGGATGTCAAGATGCAAAAGTTGCAGTGCATTTCGGACAAGAAAAAACTTGGGAAATAATCATGCGAGACATCTACCGGAAAGGACTTGCGGCATGGGTCAACGACTACGTACGATCCTGCGATGAATGCCAACATAATAAGGCACTTAGACATGCCAACTACCTGTTGCTGCAACCGTTGCAAATACCCTATGCAGCATGGGCATCTATCTCAGCGGACTTTATCACTCAACTACCTGGGTCACAAGGGTGTACTGAGATAATGGTAGTAGTTGATTGGTTTACAACGATGGCACATTTCATCGGACTACAGACCACGGCTACGGCCAAGGATGTCGCAAATGGTTTCCTGAAACAAGTATGGAGGCTGCACACCATGCCACCCGAAACAGTCACGGACATGGAGTCAAAGTTTACGGGAGAAATTTGGGAATCCCTTTGCAAAGTGTGGGAAATTAAGCGAAGACTGTCAACGGCATACCATCCTCAGACTGATGGACAAACCGAACGTACCAACCAAGTGCTGGAAGGTTACCTTAGAAGTTTTGTCAACTACGATCAGGACGACGGGTACCAGCTACTACCGCTAGCTGAACATGCCTATAACAACTGCGCAACCAATGCTCATGGCATGTTGCCATTCTATGCAAACTACGGATTGCATCCACAGACAGAGTGGATGAAGGAGCGCGAAGCTCAAAATCCAGGAGCGACACTTTATGCGAACTGGATTGAGACAATACATGAACAAGCAAGAGTGTCACTAGAACAGACACGAGACGGGATGTCGAAATATTACAAGCGGAAAGTTAGGCAACAGCCAGATTTCCAAATCGGGGATAAAGTAATGTTCAACGCGAAAAACATCCGCACCCGACGAAAATCCGAGAAGCTAAGTCCAAGGTTATACGGCCCCTTCCTAATTATAGAAAGGCGCAGATGCAGAGTACTGAAGCTCCACATATCCGATCGGTGGAACATTCATCCCGTATTCCATGTCGCACTATTGGAACCCTACTGCGAGTCAGTTCATGACAATCGCCAACAACCCCCTAGAGAAGCGGAGGATATTGATAGCGATCTGCAATGGGGGGTTGAAAAAATCGTAAGAAGCGAGATTCGTTCTTACAGGAAACGAGTACATGGCCGCTATCACGAGAAGCGGGAACTCTGGTACTTCTTTAAATGGCAAGGGTGTTCAGAAGAGTAGAACACCAGGGAGCCTGCCACCGGTATGTCAAATGCGGAGGAAGTTGTGCAGAATTTTCCTAATGAAAATCCGGACATGCGAGGAAGGGCAGAATTAAGATACTGAGGAAAAGGTTTTCGTACGGTGGCCAAGTAAACGCGGCAGGTTTCTTAATATGACCACACTGAGTCTTAAAATGTAATTAGAAGAAATTATAAAATGGTTATAAAGGCATTCGAGGCGAAGCCTGGTAGGAGGGAGCTGATGTTGGGCATATGGAGATCCGAAACAAGTGCATAGACCTACGGTAGGGTAACTGCGCATAGCCCCTCAATTTACCGGGGCCAACACGCCCCTACGGCCCCCTTATAGGGCCCGCACGTCATCAGCGAGACTTCGTGAGTTGCGTCCCATAACCAAAATGTTACATCCATGAAGCCCGCTTCATAACACCATATATGTCGCCGCCGTGTCTCCGACCGCATGCTGTTCGCAGGATATATGAGAGGAGACCTTTGGCAATGTCTTGGAAGTGGAACAGAGGAGATCCGTCGGAGGCGCATTGCGATAGTAAGCTTCGGTGTTAGGGATCCTAACTACGGGCCAAAGGTGACGGGACGTTTTCGGCGAAATACTCTCAGAGGATATCCCCGTAGTGGAAGCTGTTAGGGGTATACCGAATCCACCGATACACTCCCGAGATCAGCTGTAGGTTGGTTGGTCGTAGCAATAGGACCCCTCTACGGAGGCTGGCGGACCAAGGGGAAGCACGCGCAGAATTGAAGACCTAGATAAGGCGGAGCCCCCTACGACGCTGACACGTCGGGGTCGGACTTGCCATTGGCACTAGGTAGCCCGGCATGAACCTGATCACTTCATGACCGAAGAGACGATTGGGACGATAGCCAATAAGACTAAAAAGTCATATAAAAGTCTATGAGGACATCTCAGTTGGAGGCGGCCTTTTGTTATAAACCAATAGCGCAGTCATCTCAAGGGAGGAATACTATTCCGAGTGTGCGCAAGCGAGTGATAAGTTTCAGGGTCAAACGGTGTTCGCACTTATAATATTCTGGACGTTTGCGTATTTAAACCAGAGTGGCACTTCTGAGACGTAGTAGTTAGAAGTAGTCCGCAAACACGCAGAGGCGGGATAAAAATGTAGAAGTACCTTGTGCGCTTTATAGACCACATCAAGCAACGGAGAAGAGATCTCATCAATAGAAAATTATCTACCGCAGAAAATGTTTTCTTCACCTTTACTTTATTGAGACGAGCCTTCCTCGACAGATTCTCCGAACAAAGATTTTGGCCTACGTCCCTCAGTTAGATACTTTAGGTTAGTGTCCACCTAACAGCCGGTAGAGCCTGGTAGTTAGTTCTTCACGCAACTACGTATCATACTTTCTTACCTATACTATCAAGAATGGAATCTATTCTACCAGTGTGAGAGTTCTACCACGATACGATTTTATTATTAGCGTTCAAGCGAGGAACGTAGAGACCGGTCTAAGAATAATAATCAAAGTCTGGATAAGAAGAAAGAACGAAGTAATGGCAGGCGAAGGAGGGGAGAAGTGTTACACTAGTATAAAGAGATTAACAGATAGCCGTTGCATGTCACAAGATACCTATTGACAGCGGCAGATAGGTATGATACCTAACACCAGCGGGGGTTGTTTCCAAATCGCGCGGCATGGGGGTACGTCTTTCCAGAGTCGAGCGGTGTAGACAGAGGTCAGGCCCCGGGCTGAGTTGTAGTTGTCTTCCGGAGCCTGGAAGGGCCAGGAGGTGGGGAAGGAAGGGTACAGCCTAGCAGTTGCTGGGTTAGCCACGGGGGGGCAGATGATGTACATGGCAGCTAGCCACTAACAATGGAGCAGCAAAAGTGGGATGGGGGGGAGAGCCGACTCGCATGCCAAGATGCCAACTGGAGTAGATGAAAAGCATTTCGTCACCCATCTTTGGACAGATATCTAAAAGTGGGACATGGGGTCCAGGAGGGTGATTCTGGGCGAGCAGAGGTCCGCCCCATAAGGCAGGCGCGGGAGATGAGAAAGGACCCGAGGCAAGGGCAGAGAATAGGGGAGAGATCCTTGCCAGGTCTAGAGAGTCGGTTCATCGTTGTGAAAGCTCCGCGGGACAAGTTGCGCCTTCTTGTGAATTGGGAGGTAGTACCCTTGTTCCAGGAGGTGGATGAGGGCTCAAACCGCTATGCAAGCCAGCGTATCAGTTTGGAAAGACGAAAGAGGTGGCCATCTAGCGGGGCCAGGATCGCGGGAGAGTGGACTTTCTGCGCTAGGGTCACCCAGTGCATGAGCTCTGTCTTTGGGATCGAGAAATTCCACCCCCAGCTTACCAGCCTTAGCCAGGAGTATTCTGGCGTTGCCCAGTAGCCTGTGGCCATTGCGGGGATACGAGCCAGAGGCGACTGTGACCGTAAAGCCATCCACGTAGGAGAGGATGAGGCCCAGTATGACAGAAAAGTGCAGGGATGACACCTATATCATGAAAAGGAACTGCGAAATCGGAGAGCGCTGGGGAGTTCCGACCAAAACTGGGGAAAAGACCTGGGGTGCCCGCGGGACGACCAGGCAGTAGGAGCCGCCATGGAGGAAGGACCTTACCCACGAGACCATGTAAGGATTGACTGCCTTCGTGACAAGTCCGTGGCACAGTAAGGGGGCCCAGACATTGTCGAAACCGCCGTTGATATTGTGGAAGAGGGTCAAGAATTTAAGCTTAGGACACATAAAGAGATGAACCTCAGGCGAGAGGGTTGCCGCTGCGTCAAGTGTGCACAGCCCGGAGAGGGATCCAGTTTCGTGGAAGGACAGGAGGCCCCGTAAGGAGGTGAGAGCCGAGAGCCTGGTTGCCATGACCCTTGCAAGAATCTGGGAAACAGGCTCCAGAAGGACGATGATGCGGAACGAGGCAGGCCTGCCATAAGAGGGTTTCCACGGCTGGTCCAACACAATACCGCTGGCGGTCTTCAGGGAGGGAGGATGGTGCCCATGCTGAAGAAAGAGGCTGAGGATGGATGTAAAGACGGGGGGATTAAAGGAGTGGACCATCTTCCAGACAGAGTACGGAATCTGATCTGGGCCGGGTGCAGAAGATGAGGCGGATTTCCGGAGGGTGACTGCAATGTCTTCCTCCATCAGTGGTGGAATGTCTCTGAACTCGCGCATGATAGCCGGCGGGCTCGCGGACTCTCTTTCCGTGAAGAAGTGAGTAAGAAGGGCATTGTTGATGTCCATGGGGCTGTCCCCCACCAGAATCTGGGGAAATCTGTCGGGGGACCTGACGAAGGGATAGGGCTTTGCAGCTCTGAGCATCTGTGGGTTGCCTGTTTTCTCAAAATCACTCCAACAACCGGTCTTGGCCTTTTTTATGGCGTGGAAGTATAAAAGGCGCATTTCCTGGCACTGTTTCTTCGACGAGGGAAGCGGATCTCGTCATGACGAGTGAACTGGCGAGTGGAAGGCGGCTCTCTGCGCTCTAAAGTTGGGGGTCCACCAGGGCTTGGATCTGTGGGAGGGTCTTTCGTCCGCGGTGTGTAGCTAAAGGACAGTCCTAAGTCTGCCAAGGGAAGTATCAAACCAGGCCGAGAACGTGCGCAGTGTTGGCAGCGTGGGAGGGGGGTCAAAACGCATGGCTTTAATCTCACCTTTGAGGGAGAGGCAGTCAGTCTTTGTCCATGAGGGGGTGGTGGGGTGCGGGCAGGCCAAGGGCGCTCCAGGATTATGTGGATCGGGACGTGGTCTCATCCTGTCCCATGAAGGGGCATGTCCCATGTTTGCAAGTTGTGGGAGAGAGAGGAGTTAGCAAATGCGAGGTCTATCACCGAGGGTAGAAGCCCAGGGTCGAACAGGAAGTAGGTGCAGGTACAGGGGGTGTTCAAGAGGCGGAAGCCTTCTTCTGCTACTCTCTCAAAGAAAGCAGTGTAGGCACCCAACTACGACATCAAGAAAAGACTACCCAGGTCTGTCAAGGGGTGATGAATGTCGAAATTTCCAATGACCAGCACCTGTGTAGAGGTGTGAGGGAATGCAATCTCCGGTGAGATGGTCGGGCCAAAGGGGGAGCTGTCCCATGTACTCTGGAGGTTCACAACTGTGAACTTCGTAACCAAGGAATCAAAAAGACCAACAGATGAGTGAAAGTCAACCGCCATCCAGTACATTTCTTCCGAAAAAACTGGAAGGACTGACAACTGTGGTTTTAAGGGAAGGTGGAGGTAGCAGGCCACCCAGGGCTTGCCACCAAGGGGGCAGGGGGGTAAAAAGGATTGGAAACAAGCGAATGACGGAGGTCTGTTCCAGAACACCAAGGGGTCTTGAAGGGCAACGAGGGTGTGTGGGAAATCCAGAAGATTAAAGGAATTGAAAAGGGAGAGAAACACAACCTAGCTTCCCAAGCTGTTGTGTTGTAGAATGGATATAGGGTTAAGGGAGTCCGCCACCTGCGTGGAACTCAGAGGAGAGGTGCGACCAACCATTACACGCCTTGCAGCCTCTCAGACTGCGGGAAAGTAGTGGGAGATTACTGCTATGTGGGATTTGGCAGGGCAGCTCCTCCGAGCTTTGGGGCGGGAACGGGGAGATGTGTTGGGGGGGCATCACCACGCCTTGGACGGGGTGGTTCAAGAGATAAGGGGAGCAGGAGGGATCGTACACTACTTCAAGGACCCTCGCCAGACTCGTTCCTGGTGTGCATTCCTTCTTCATTTGGCGGACCAGAGGACTCCCCAAGCGGAGGAGGGGGGGAGGTCTTGATGAGCATTCTCTAGCGAAGGCCGGGTGCTAGCCCTTGCAGACGGCACACATAGGCATTGAGGTTGGGCAGCAGTCGAGCACTGCTCTAAGGCTACCGCCCTCAGGGCAGGGGGGATTCTGACAACTGTGTGCCTGTTTTCTATCGGAGAGTGGGCGGATTGGGCAGCCTGGGTGGTCAATCTTGCATCGGGCTGAATGGGATGCGTATTCCGTACAGTTAAGGCATTGAGTAAGGCTGTTAGCCGAGTCTGATCTTTCGATCAAGCATCGCGAGGAGAAAAGGTAAGCGTTGACCAACATTGTGGCCTCATTCTCTGGAGCAACTGTCACAACCACGGAGGTTGCCTTTTTGAGGATCCTGGAGTCACGGTCGGGGTTCAGATACCGGGCGGAAAGAATCTATATGTTCATGACGTTCAGGATCGTGTTGCGCAGGGACTACTGGAGGTCACAGTTGTTCTCAGGGAGATACGCAATGGGGAGGGAGTGAATCGCCAGCTGGACCATGTTAGGAGCGGGGCCAAAGGGGAGTCACGGGGCATCAGCTGTTGGGAAGGACTGGTTTAGCTTGTCCGTGAGGGTGTCGTAGTAGGGAGCATAAGCGGTGGAGGGGACAAATCGGGAGAGAGCAAGAAGGGTGACCGCTCCTCTGTCATTGACCTGGGCAGAGATGGATAGAGGTAGGGTGCAGCCAGCTTCACAAAGAACGGAGGCAGCAATGTCTGGAAAGGAGGCAGCAAACTGATCAGACTGGGAGTGAGGGAAGGGGGAGGACCTGGAGGCGAGAAATCTTCTCTTAGTGGCAGGGAGGATCCTGGCACCTTTTGAGGAGGCCGAGGGGGCGGAGCCAGACGCTACCTGGGCAGTCAAGAGAGTACTCTTCGCTTTACTTGCCTTTCCCTTTTTCCTCGCACCAGAGGAGGCTGCCGGAGCAGGGGAGGAGGGGCCGGATCAGGCCAACTGTCATGGGACAGGGTGGAACTCCGAGAGGGGTCAGTACTTCTCTTTCCTACAAGTCCGGGCATCCCAGGAGCGCGGAAATTACACCGCATACGCAGCCGGGTCAACGTACCATTTCTGGTCATTCGTACTATAGCAGGGGATGTCCCTATCACGACGACCCTCGTGGATGGGGGTCAGCTCATCGGCAAGGGGAGCGGAGGGGGGAGAAGTCTCGGGATCTTTGCCCTTCCGGGAACGAGGAGCGCGAGCCGCATGGGTATCAAGCGCTGCAGGCGTGGGTATCGGGGTGGGGGCTGCTGGTGGCATGTGGGTTGGGGAAGGGGGGTGGTCAGCCGGGACGCAAGGTCTCTCACTTACAACTAAAGGGCTGAGAGGGACGCTGCCATCGCATCAGGTTGGGTTGGGGGGGGAGGAAAGATCGACGACCTGCCCTGAAAGGTGGGCCCCTTCAAGGGCCAGCTCATCGATCTCGGATGAGATAGACCTAGCTGCCAGGAGTGAGGTCCAGAGGAGGTGGAGGATGATGGCCTCTCCTGGAGAGAGGTTGTCAAGGCCCATTGACCTGATCGGGGGGAAGAGTTGGTTGGATATCCGCGCGTCCACTGAGGACGGTTAAAGGAGCTCGAGGAGGAGGGTGACATGGGGATGGACACATGATACAGAAGAGTGTTCAGAGGGGGGGAGGAGAACTAAAGCCATACCTGTCGCGACAGGGAGGCCTCAGCCTGTGGGTCTCTGTGGATTGTAAGGACGTAAGGGCACATTGGAGGCTGGTCGTGTTGAAGATGAGGTAGAAATGTAGGGGGGGGAAAATAGCGGAAGCAGAGCGTGCCCTATCTACGCGGCCTTTTTTCTTTTTCCTTTTTTTTCTCTTCAATTTTATTCTCTGTTTAAGGTACACCGTCTGTATGCAGCGCGAGCTAGGGCCAATGCAGGAAAGCTCCACCCCTGCTCCAGCCCGAAACAGCCAGAAGAAAAACTATCAACGAAACTAAAGCAGAAGCGCACGGGAAGATAGGACCGAAACCCGCGGAACATGACACCCCCCACCCAGCCCCGCGTAGTTGAAAAACCTCCCCCGCCCTGCAACTTGTAGTATACACAACGGTAAAGACTGTAAAGGAAAGCCACCCAAGCCCATCAGAACAAAAGAAACCCCAAACCCCAGCAGTAAAAGCCCAGCACCGCGGGGAGAACCCCCTTAGACAGCCGTAACCCCAACCATACAGCCGAAGCCCTAAGCCACCTGCGATAAATGTATCTACGGCCAAAGGGATATACCCGGCAAAGGTGGTGCGAGACCGAATGGAAAAGCCCAAGCGGAAGCAAAGAACCCGTGGCAGGGTACAGAGACCAGTGCCATCCGGACCGGGAAGCCCGGCCGAGACGCCGGAAGGGCGTTGAGCCGAGGTGGTACAGCAGTAGGGTGCAAGCCGAGGGAGGGTGCAGCAGTAGGGTGCAAGCGGAGGGAGGGTGCAGCAGTAGGGTGCAAGCCAAGGGAGAGTGCAGCAGTAGGGTGCAAGCCGCGGGAGGGTACAGCAGTAGGGTGCAAGCCGATACGACAGTAACATGAGGAAGGAAACCGAACACGACCGTATCAACTATCGGTAAACGTGTGCGTGTCCGACTAGGCGGTCCTCAGAGGCAGAAGGAAAGCGCTTTACCACGTCTCTCATGTAGTCCCTTGTTCTACGAAAGATAGTGTCACTTAGTGGATGGGATACCACCGCTTGAAGCCGACCATGAGGAGCAGCGAGATTGACGCGCGGGCCTGTTGGAATGTTCTCGCGTACAGGAAACCATGTTCCCAGCCGTCTGAAGCATGGGACGCGAACGGCCGCGGACCGTGAGGAGGGGCCTCCCTAAGCGAGGAGGGAGACGAGAACAGGCGGCAGACAGGCAGTACCGGAACCCAGAGGATGAAAAGCCCCGTTGCGTAACAAAGGCAAAGAAGGGCACTGAGGTGGAGATGGCCATCACTCCTAGGCCGCAGCCATTGTGGGAGGAGATCGGTGGTGGATGGTTTGCGCAGACCAAGCCCGGAGTCTTGATTTCAATCGAGAGGCAAATGGAGGAGACGGGGGATGGCCTATCTACTCGGCCTTTTTTTTTTCTTTTTTTTTCTTTTTTTCTCTTTATCTTCCTGTATTCATTGATTTACGATACAAGAACTTGCATGCAGCGCTAGCTATGGCATATACAAAACCTTAATCTCAAACGCTCGCGATAACAAAAGAAACAATCGCACCAAACTATAAAATCCTCCTAAGTGTGTCCGATAGCTGACACCAAATCCATAAGGAAATAAAACAAAAAAGCACGCAATCATGACGAAAAACATAATCCCGCAGCAACCAGCCAAAGGAAAAAATCAACAAATAAGGGGCCGTCCGATCAGGGGGCGAAATGGTGAATTAGGAGAACTAAAGTGCTTGTATCGGATGGAGGCCCGGGGTCCAGTTTACCAGGGGGCATTCCCGGTGGGAAACCCGTTGCCGTGACGTTAATGTAGCTGGCTAGGGAGTGGAGAGCAGTAGGGTTCGACCATAGTGGGCTGTCCTTTTCTAACGAAGTAAGCCACGGCAGGTGGCGCTCACGAGGTTCCTTGCGGGACTCGCAGTAAAGCATGGCATGTGGGAAATCCTCCTCGTCCTCCTCGCCGGATGGGCAGAGGGGGGAGGGGTGCTCAGTGAACCAGTAAGGGTGGACAGCGAGATAGCTTTCGCGCGAGCGCATTTGGTGTATTCTCCGGGCCATGAACCTGACGAGCCCTATGAAATGGTGGGGCGAGAGGGACATGGGTTAGGGGTATGATGGTGGAGGCGCGAACTAATCGTTCGAATCCTTGACTAAGCCGGATCTAACTGACATCTTGATCGACCTGTAGGAGGAGGTACCATCCTTGATCAGTAGACTGGTAGGTGGGAGGAGGGCCGGGGAGGCAACCGGCAGCCGGCCGGAGCTTTTGATGAACGGGAGTGTTCGATACACAATTGCGTCGATTGGGAGGTGCTTGCTTATGGGTGGTGAGGTGAAAGCGGACTACCAAGAGACGGGAGCGTAGACCGAGGTTAATCCGCGCGTGTGGTGCCAGTGGTCATCAGAGGCCCTGAAGGGGGACGAAGTCGGGAAGGTGGGTGGAGTCTTGCAGTTGGCGGATTGGCTTCCAGCGGGAGGCAGACAAGCCTCACCGCTGCCAACCTCTGTCGGTGGCGTATCAGAAGGGGCGTGGGGGGTAGGGTGCACTCGCATGCGACAATGCCAACAGGAGTCGAGGAGAAGCAATTCGTTACCCATCTTGGGACAGACCTCCAGAAGACGGACATAGGGTCGAGGAGGGTGAGGCTGGGGGAAAAGAGGTCTGCGCCGTATAGCAGGATTAGAGAGATCAGGGAAGAGGCTAGAGCCTATCTACGGGGCCTTTTTGTTTCTTTTTTTTACTTTTTTTTTATCTTCATATGATTGCTTAGTTTAAGGTACAAGAACCGTGCATGCAGCGCTAGCTATGGCGTAGAAGAAAACCTATAACCTTCTTCCGCCCGGGCCGACCATATCTCCAAGACCCTCTGGTATGGGCCTAACCGCACATCTCGCCCCAAAGAAAAACCCATCCCTACCATGCAAGCGAACTCAGAGAGTGGAGAAGCCTAACTAAGAAGAAAGCAGGAAATCATAGGAAGGTAACAATGCGGAACTGCGCGAAAAAACATAGGAAAAACCGCACCAAAGCAGATCCCACAACAGCCAAGCCCGAGACACGTGCCGGCAGAGTACTGCAACCATGAACAGGCCCCCGTGGCTGAGGGCAGGCAAGGGTATAGCAGTAGGGTGCCAGCCAAGGGAGGGTGCAGCAGTAGGGTGCAAGCCGATCCAGCGGCCGGAACAGGAAGGAAACCGAACGCGACCGTGGCAACTATCTGTAATTGTGTTGATGTCTTGCTAGGCGGTCCCCGACAAAAGAAAGAAACCCAACTTGAACCGAAAGACTAGGTGGATATGGCCAAATCTCGCAGCGAGACAGACCGCGAAGTCGCTAGCCGAGGCGTTCCCCCATGGGGATCTTGCACACAGGGAGAAAGGCGTCCACCGCCGCCAATGCCAAACTGAAACGAAGAAGGGAGGTCCCCCGAGAAGGAGAGGAGCGAGGTCGACCATCAGGCCTAAGGAGTAGCCCGCGAGTACAGCAGAACCGTGTTCCCAGCTGCGTGCAGCATGGGAAGCGAACGGTCACCGACCGTGCGGATGAGCCTCGCTAAGCGAGGAGGCAAAAGAGAACGGGCAGCATGAAAGCAGTACCGGAAGCTAGAGGCGGGAAAGCCCCAATGCGTGACGATAGCAGAGAAGGGCAGTGGGGAGAGGGTGAAGATGGCCGTCACTCCACGGCCGAAGCCATCGTGGGAGGAGAGGGGAGCTGGATGGTTGGTGAGTACCTAGCATTGAGGGTTGATTTCAATCGCCGGGTGTGTAGAGGAGACAGAGGATGGCCTATCTACTTGGCCTCTTTCTTTTTTTTTTTTCCGTTTTTTTTTTTCTTCTTTATCTTCATGTATCTGTTGATTCATGGTACAAGAACTTGCATGCAGCGCTAGCTATGGCATAAACAAAACCTTAATCTCAAAAACTCTTAGTAAGAAAAGAAAAACTCACGACAAACTATAAAAGCCTCCTATGCTTGTCCGATAGCCGACACCAAATCCGTCAGGAAATAAAACAATAAAGCGCACGATGATAACGAAAAATACAATCCTCCACCACCAAGCTAGGAGAAAAAACAACGGTTTGAGAACCTTTCCCCTCAGGGGGCGAAGCCGTGAATCGCAAGACCAGACTCGGTCTCGTCTGGTGGAAGGGGATGGTCCCATGCTGCTGGGGGCATTCCTGGTGGGAAGCCTGTCGCCGTGACGTTGATGTACCTGGTGAGGGAGCGGAGAGCTGTGGTGTCTGACCAGAGGGGACTGTCCCTTTCTAACGAAGTGAGCCTGCAGAGGTGGCGCTCACAAGGTTCCTTTCGTGACTCGCAGGATAGGATGGCATGGGCGAAGTCCTCCTCTTCCTCCTCACAGAAAGGGCAGAGGGGGCAGGGGTCCTCTGTGAACTAGGAAGGGTGGGCCGCTAGGTAGCTCTAGCCCATACGCATTTGATGTAACCTTCCCGGCATGAACCTTCCCAGGCCCATGAAGGGATGGGGCGATAGGGATATGGGGTAGGAGTATGTCTGGGGGGGCGGGAACTGATCATTCGAGTCTTTGACTAAGGCCGATCTAACCTTTACCTTGATCGATCTGTAGGAGGGGGAGCCATCCCTGGCTGGGAGACCAGCTGGCCGGAGGAGGTCGGGGGAAGCCATCGGAAGAGGGCCGGAGGCCGCTATGAAAGGGAGAGTTCGGTGCGCAATAGTATCAATCGGGAGGTGTTTCCGTATGGGCGGAGACGGCCCAGGGGATCTCCAGAGGAGGGGAGCATAGAGCGAAGTCAAGCCCCGTGTGTGGGGACTGTGGTCGTCAAAGGCCGTGAAGGAGGATGAGGTAGGGAACGTTGGGTGGAACCTCGCAGTTGCCGGATTGGCCTCCGGGGGGAGGCAGACAAGCCGCACTGCCGCCAGTCTCTGTCGGTGGCGTATTAAGAGGAGCATGGGGGGCAGGGTCAATTCGGACGCTAGGATGCCAATAGGTGTCGAGGAGAAACAGTTTGTAACCCATCTCGGGACTGACCTCCAGAAGACAGACATACGATTGAGGAGGCTAAGGCTTGGGGAGAAGAGGTCCGCTCTGTACAGCAGTACAGGGGCGATTAGGGATGAGGCCAGATGGTGGCAGAGGAATGGAGGAAGGCCCTTGCCAGGCCTTAAGATTCTCTTGATTGTAGCGAATGCACCTTGGGCCGGACCGAGTCTTCACACGAAGTGAGAGGTGGTACCTGTCGTACCCGAGGAGGACGAGGGCTGGAACCAATATCTGAGCCAACGAACTAGCTTTGAGGGGCGGTAGACAAGGTTGTCCAGCAGGACCGGGATCCGGGCGGCGGGGACCTTCCGAGAGGGGGTTTCCCAGTGCATCAACTCCGTCTTCGGGATTGAACAGGACACACCTACTTCACCAGCCTTCGGCTGGAGTACCCTAGTGATGCCCTGCAGCCTTTGGATGTTCCTGCGGTAAGAGCCCGAGGCCACTGTTACAGAGAAGTCGTCCACATAAGAGAGGATAAGGCCCCTGGGGACCAAGAAGGGTATGGTTGATACGTAGATGACGGAGAGCAGGAGGGATATTGGGGAGCCCTGGGGGGTTGCGACCGAGCACGGTGAGAAGACTTGGGGGGCCCCCTGGAAGACTTGGGGGGCCCACTGGAAGACCAGGGGGCAGGTGCGCCCGTGGAGGAAAGACCTAATCCACGAGACCAGGTAGCGGATGACCGCTTTGGTTGCTAGTCTGTTGCAAGGTAGCGGGGCGGAGACGTTATCGAAGCCCTCTTTTATGTCCCGGAAGAGGGTCGAGACCTGGAGCTTGGGGCGCATAAATAGCTGAACCTCCTGGGAGAGGGTAGGCGCCGCGTCGAAGGTACTCAGACCAGGCAGGGAACCAGTCTGGTTGGGGGAGAGGAGGCCCAGGAAACGGGCCTGGGCCAAAAGCCGGTTTGCCATCACCGTCACCAGAATCTTTGAAACGGTTTCCAGGAGGACGATGATGCGGAATGAAGCAGGGGTGTCGTAGGCGGGTTTCTCAGGCTTACCCAGCACAATGCCGCTGGCCGTTTTCAGGGAAGAGGGGTGGTGCCCATAACTAACCAGGGGGCCCAGGAGGGAGGTGGGAATTCGGGGTTAATCAAGTGGACTTTCTTCCGCACAGAGTAGGGTATCCGGTCCGGGCCAGGAGCGGAGGATGAAGAGGACTTCCGAAGGGCCGTTGATATTTCCTCCGCTGACAACTCCGGGACGTCCTTGAACTCTCGTAGGATGCTGGGAGGGGGGGAGGATCTCTTCCCAGTGAAGAAGTGCCTGCGGAGTGCGCGATTGATCTTGTTAGAGGTTGCGGCCCCTGGAATTTGTGGGAATAGGTCAGGTGGTCATCCCAAGGCAAACCTTTTTGGCGTCCACAGAGTTTGCGGGTTCCCTGTTTCCGGGAAGTGTTTCCAGTAATCATTCTTGGCCTTCTTGATAGCCTGGACGTACATGAGGCGTGCCTCCTTGCATAGATCTTTGGATAAGGGGAGGGGGTCCTTCCTGGCTGCCAGGACGTGGGAGTGGAAAGCCGCTATTTGCGCCGTGAGGTTGGGGGTCCACCACGGCTTCGACCTGTAGGTAGGCCTTTTGTTGGGGGTGTGGCACTTGAGCTGGGACCTGACCCTGTCTAGGGCCATGTCAAACCAGGCTGACAGTGTGTGTGGTGTGGGGAGGGGGGTAGGTTGGCAGAATGTTATCCTTTTCAGCCCCTCCTCCAGTGCTGCCCAATCTGTTTTCGTCCATGATGGAGAGGGTGGTGGGGGTGGGCCAAAGGTTCTGAAAGTGTTATAAGGATCGGGAGATGGTCAGAGCCCATTGGGGGAAGAGGCGTGCTCCACGATCAGAAGCTAGCCGTGCGGGGTGCATTTGCAAACGCTAGGTCTATCACCGATGGGCGGAGGTTTGTGTCGAAGGGAAAGTAGGTGAGGGTGCGAGAGGTGTTCAGGAGGCAAAAGCCTTCACTAGCAGCCTTCTCAAAAAAAGGGGAAGATGCACCGAGGTACGAAACCGAGAAGAGGCAGCCCAGGTCAGCTGAAGGATGGTGGATGTTGAAGTCGCCAACAACCAGCGTTGGGGAGGGCGTGGGGCGGAACGCAGCATCAGGCTAGGGGGTCCTTTTGAAGGGGGAACCATCCCAGGTGCGGTAGAGGTTTACCGCGCGAAACTTGGTGACAAAGGAATCAAAAAAACAAACAGAAGAAAAGAAGTCCACAGCCATCCAGTCTCTCGCATCAGACAAAACAGGAAGAACCGAGAATTGTTGTGTAGAGAATAAATGCAGGTAGCAAGCCACTCTGGTCTTGCCACCGTTGGGGCAAGGGGGAAGAAAAGGCTTGTAGGTTGCAAACGCAGGTGGTTTGTTCCGGTACAGGGGGGGGTCTTGTATCGCAACTAGGGTGGGGGGGAACTCCAAAACAGAAAAGGAATTAAAAAGGGAGAGAAACACATCCCAGCTTCCCAAGCAGTTGTGTTGTAGAATGGATATTGGTTTATGGGAGCCCGTCGCCAGCACGGAACTCACGGGAGAGGTGCGACCAGCCATTACACGCCTTCCGGTGTCACAGGCAGCAGGAGAGGAGTGGCAGTTGCCCACTAGCCGAAATTCGGCAGTGCTCCTCCTTGGGGTTTCGGAACATTTGCGGTGGGACGTGCCGTGGGGGCATCACCACGTCAAGCACGGGGTGTCTCAAAATCGATGAGGGCAGGAGGGGTCATGCACCAGTTGAAGGACACTCGCCGGGGTCGTTCGTCGTGGCCATTCTTTCCTCATCTTGCGGTATAGTGGGTTCCCTGCGGAGAGTAGGGGGGGCAGGTCTCGATGGGCATTCTCGAGCGAAGGCTGGGTGGGGGCCTTTACAGATGGCGCACAGCGAGGGGGAGGTAGGGCAGCAGTCAGCAACTGCTCTCAGGTTTCCACCCTTAGGGCAAGTTGGGTTCTGGCACCTGCGTGCCTGCTTTCTGGGGGAGAGGGCGGAAATTGGGCAGACGGGGTGGTCAACCTTGCACCTCCCTGAGTGGTGTCCGTATTCACAACAATTATGGCACTGAGTGAGACTGTTAGCTGAGTATGCTCTCTCGATCTTGCATGGAGAGGAGTAAAAGTAAGCGTTGCTCAACATTCCGGCCTCATCCTCCTGGGCCACAGTGACAACTGCCGAGGTCACCGCCTATCTACGCGGCCTTCTTTCTTTTTTTTTCCTTTTTCTTTTTTTTATCGCCCTGTATTCATTAATTTACGGTACAAGAACTTGCATGCAGCGCTAGCTATGGCATAAACAAAACCTTAATCTCAAACGTACGCAATAACAAAAGAAACTCTCGCACCAAACTATAAAAACCTCCAAATGTGTCCGATAGCCGACGCCAAATCCCTAAGGAAATAAAACAACAAAGCGCGCGATCATAATGAGAAATAAAAACCCCTAGCCCAAAACTAAAGGAAAAGCAAAAGGGTAAGTAGCCTACCCCCTCAGGGGGCGAATCCGCGAATAGGCAGACCAGATGCAGCATTGTCCGATTGAAGTGGGTGGTCCCATGCTGCTGGGGGCATGCCTGGCGGAAAGCCCGTCGCCGTGACGCTGATGTACCTGGCGAGGGAGTGGAGAGCTGCGGTGTTTGACCAGAGGTGGCTGTCCATGTCTAACGAAGTGAGCCCGCGGCGGTGGCGCTCACAAGGTTCCTTGCGGGACTCGCATGATAGGATAGCATGGGTGAAGTCGTCCTCCTCCTCTTCGCACAACGGGCAGAGGGGGGAGGCGTCCTCGGTGAACCAGGAAGGGTGGGCCGCTAAGTAGCTCTTGCCCGTATGCATTTGATGTATTATCCCTGCCATGAACCTTCCGAGCTCCATGAAGGGGTGGGGGGGTAGGGACACTGGGTAGGGGTATGTTGGGGGGGGCGGGAACTGATCGTTCCAATCTTTGACCAATGCCGATCTAACTCTCAGTTTGACCGATCTGTAGGAGGGGGCTCCATCCCCGGCACCGAGACCGGCTATCTGGAGGAGATCGGGGGAGGTCACCGGAAGAGGTCCTGAGGTCAGGATGAAAGGGAGAGTGCGGTGCGTAATCGCGTCAATTGGTAGGTGCTTCTGACTCGGCGGGGAGGGTACAGGGGATTTCCAGAGGAGGGGAGCGTAGACCAAAGTCAAACCCCTTGTGTGGTGTCGGTGGTCGTCCGAGGCCCTGAAGGGAGACGAGGTTGGGAACATAGGGTGGAGCCTCGCAGTGGCCGGATTGGCCTCTGGGGGAGGGCAGACAAGTCGTAGTGCTGCCAGTCTCTGTTTGTGGTGTATCAGAAGGGGCATGGGGGGCAGGGCCAACTCGCAGGCGAGGATGCCAATCGGTGTTGAGGTGAAACAGTTTGTTACCCATCTCTGAACTGACCTCCAAAAAACGGACCTACAATCCAGGAGCTGTCTCTTATACACATCTAGATGTGTATAAGAGAGATGAGGGCAGGAGGGGTCATGCACCAGTTGAAGGACACTCGCCGGGGTCGTTCGTCGTGGCCATTCTTTCCTCATCTTGCGGTATAGTGGGTTCCCTGCGGAGAGTAGGGGGGGCAGGTCTCGATGGGCATTCTCGAGCGAAGGCTGGGTGGGGGCCTTTACAGATGGCGCACAGCGAGGGGGAGGTAGGGCAGCAGTCAGCAACTGCTCTCAGGTTTCCACCCTTAGGGCAAGTTGGGTTCTGGCACCTGCGTGCCTGCTTTCTGGGGGAGAGGGCGGAAATTGGGCAGACGGGGTGGTCAACCTTGCACCTCCCTGAGTGGTGTCCGTATTCACAACAATTATGGCACTGAGTGAGACTGTTAGCTGAGTATGCTCTCTCGATCTTGCATGGAGAGGAGTAAAAGTAAGCGTTGCTCAACATTCCGGCCTCATCCTCCTGGGCCACAGTGACAACTGCCGAGGTCACCGCCTATCTACGCGGCCTTCTTTCTTTTTTTTTCCTTTTTCTTTTTTTTATCGCCCTGTATTCATTAATTTACGGTACAAGAACTTGCATGCAGCGCTAGCTATGGCATAAACAAAACCTTAATCTCAAACGCTCGCGATGACAAAGGAAAGGATCGCACCAAACTATAAAATCCTCCTAAGTGTGTCCGATAGCCAACACCAAATCCCTGTGGAAATAAAGCAAAAAAACGCATAATCATAACGAAAAGTAAAGTTGCCTTCAAAGAAAAACCATCCTGAAAGAACGACAATAACAAACAAGGGGCCGTCCCCCTCAGGAGGCGAAACCGTGAATCGGGAGGACTGAAGTGCTTGCGTCTGGTGAAGACTCTGGGTCCCATGCAGCCGGCGGCTCGCCTGGTGGGAAACCTGTCGCCGTGACGTTAATGTATCTGGCTAGGGAGTGGAGAGCGGTGGGATTGGACCAGAGAGGGCTGTCCCGCTCTACCGAGGGGAGCCCCCGGAGGTGGCACTCACGAGGTTCCTTGCGGGACTCGCAGGACAGGATGGCGTGGGCGAAGTCCTCCTCGTCCTCCTCGCAGTAGGGGTAGAGGGGGGAGGGCTGCTCAGTGAACCAAGACGGGTGGGCACCAAGGTAGCTTTTCCTTGTACGCATTTGTGTATTCTCCGCGCCATGAATCTTCCAAGTCCCATGCAAGGGTGGGGCGAGAGGGACACGGGGTAGGAGTACGGTGGTGGAGGTGGGAACTGATCGTTCCAGTCCTTGACTAATGCCGATCGGACTCTCATCTCAATCGACCTGCAGGAGGGGGTACCATCCTTTATTGGCAGGCAGGCAGGAGGGAGGAGGTCGGGGGATGCCACTGGCACGGGGCCGGCTGCTGTGATGAACGGAAGCGTCCTATGCGCAATCGCGTCGATGGGAGGTATTTCCTTATTGGTGGTGAGCTGACAGGGGACCTCCACGAGAGGGGGGCATAGACCGAGGTCAATACTCGCGTGTGGTGCCGATGGTCATCGGAAGCCTAGATGGGGGGTGAAGTCGGGAAGGTCGGGTGGAGTCTCGCAGTTGCCGGGTTGGCCTCCGGGGGGAGGCAGACCATCCTCACCGCTGCCAGTCTCTGTCGGTGGCGTATCAAAAGGGGCATGGGGGGCAGGGCCAACTCGCAAGCGAGGATGCCAACAGGCGTTAAGGAGAAGCAATTCGTTCCCCATCTTTGGACACACCTCCAGAAGACGGACATGCGATCGAGTAGGGTGAGGCTAGGAGAGAACAGGTCCGCCCCGTACAAGAGTATTGGGGCAATTAAGGAGGAGGCCAAACGATGGCAGAGGAAAGGAGGAAGGCCCTTACCAGGCCTTGCAAGTCTTTTGATCGTGGCGAAAGCACCTTGGGCTAGGCCCAGCCTTCTCACGAAGTGGGAGGTGGTACCTCGAGTACCCGAAGTGGAGGAGGGCTCGAACCAATACCCGTGCCAGCGAATCAGCTTGGAGGGGCAGACGACGAGGGCTTCCAGCAGGAGCGGGATCTGGGGGGGGGTGGATCTTTTGAGAGGGGGCTTTCCAGTGCATCAGCTCTGTCTTCGGGATTGAGAAGGACACACCTGGTCTTCCAGCCTTCAGCTGTAGGACCTTGGTGATGACCTGCAGTCTCTGCATGTTCCTTCGGTAAGAGCCTGAGGCCACCATGACTGGGAAGTCATCCACATAAGAGAGGATGAGGCCCCTGGGGACCGGGAAGTAGAGGGTTGAGACGTAGATGACAAAAAGTAGGGGGGAGATTGGCATGCCTTGCGGGGTGTGACCGAGACTGGAGAGAAGATCTGGGGTGCCCCCTGGAAAATCAGGCGGCTGGTACGCCCGTGGAGGAAAGACCTTATCCAAAGGACAAGATAGGGGTTGACTGCCGTGGTCGCTAGTCTATTGCAGAGTATCGGGGCCGATACATTATCGCAACCCCCTTTTATGTCCAGGAAAACGGTGGCGACCTTCAGCTTCGCGGGCATAAACAGTTGAACCTCGTGAGAGAGGGTAGCCGCTGCGTCAAAGGTGCTCAGACAAGGCAGGGATCCAGTTTGGTTGGGGGAGAGGAGGCCAAGGAAACGTGCCTGGGCTGAAAGACGGTTTACCATCACCCTCTGCAGGATTTTCGAAAGAGTTTTCAGGAGTACGATGATGCGAAATGAGGCAGGAGTGTCCTCGGAGGGCTTCCCAGGCTTATCCAGCATGATGCCGCTGGCCTTTTTCAGGGAAGACGGGTGGTGCCCATACCTAACAAGGAGGCCCAGGAGGGAGGTGAGAATTCCAGGGTTTGTCAGGTGGACTTTCTTCCAGAAAGAGTAGGGTATCAGGTCCGGTCCGGGGGCGGAGGACGAGGAGGACTTCCGAAGGGCCGTTGATATTTCTTCAGCTGACAGCTCCCAGACGTCCTTAAACTCATGTAGGATTCTGGGGGGGGGGAGGACCCCTTCTCAGGGAAGAAGTATCCTAAGAGTGCCTGATTTATTTCTTTGGGGGGCTCAGACCCGGGAATCTGGGGGAACCTGTCCGGCGGTTTGCCAAAGGCGCATCTTTTCGCGGTCCATAGTGTTTGGGGGTTCGCTGTTTCCAGGAAACTTTTCCCCTAGTCATTCTTGGCCTTTTTGATAGCCTTGAAGTACAGAATGCGTGCTTCTTTGCACAGCTCCTTGGAAGAGGGTATGGGGTCCTTGCGAGCTTCGCGTATGGTGGAGTGGAAGGCCTTTCTCTGTGCAGTAAGGTTTGGGGTCCACCAGGGCTTCGACCTGTAGGTGGGCCTCTTTTCTGGAGTGTGGCTCTTGAGCTGGGACCTGACCCTGTCTAGGACCATGTCAAACCAGGCTGAATGTGAGTGCGGAGTGGGAACGGGGGGAGGGGGGCGGAACACGATCCGATTTAGTCCCTCCTCAAGCGTGGGCCAGTCTGTCTTCGTCCATGAGGGAGATGGGGGTGGGGG
>JACCEG010000005.1:77398-151612 GCA_014065205.1 Tuber brumale
AAACCAAACATAAAACATATAGAGTATCAAACCGATACTCGAAACCAAACATAAAACATATAGAGTATCGAACCCTATACTATCAGGCTAGAGGCACACCTCGTTTCCTGAAATAAATTCAAAACTCAAACAATATCAACTGATACATAAAAATCCTAAACCAGTAACCAGTACTGGTTACACCCTGAAAACAAAATAAAACCTTTATTTCAAATCATAACAAGAAAATTGCTAATCCTCGCTATCATAATCAGAATTCAAATAAGGATCCCAAAAACCTCTATCAACTGGGAGTACATTTTGATAGCTCTCAAAACTATCTTTAGTAGGAGAGTAACAAATAGGAATAAACCCAGAAAATACCGAAGGAAACTCATCTCCTGGCATGTTATCTGTCTACCATGCCTGAACCAATTCCATCGTATGTTCTAATCCTTCCACTGGCTCCCAACTATTCTCGCTGGCTGGCTATCCCTTCCAACTAACCAAGAACTGTCCCTTTCCATATCGTTCCCTGTAATCGATGACTGATTGGAATTTCTATTCTTGTTCTTGGTTGATGAGGATGGTTGCGGGCTTTGCAAATGTTTGTCCTGGAAACCGGAAATCGTCGTTAGGGTGGTAAGGTTTGACTACGGAGCAGTGGAAAACTCCTTTCTTCCTACGGTACATTCTAGCGTCCATGCTAACTTTACAGTTCTGGGTGTGTTCGTCAAATTTGAGTAGTGTAAAAGGGCCTCGCCAGCGTGGCGGCAATTTCCGAGATCTGCCAGATTCCGTTGCAAACCGGTCTCCAAAAACCATAATCCTTTCCCCAATCTCGGCAGGTTAGTGTGAGTTCCTCCTCCTGATTGCTACTTTGTTTGATCTTGCTCTAGCCAACCGTAACGCTTGGCATGCTGCATTTCCGATATCCTGGTATCGATTGTAATAATCCTTGGATGCAAGTACTGTGGTAGCATTGACCTTTAAGGTATCGAGTAGTTGGTATTCTCGTCCATACACAGCCTTATATTGTGACATTCCAATAGTATCGGAGTGACCTGCATTGGAGTAAGCTGTTACTTCAGGGAGAGAGGTAAGCATGTTGGTTTGGCCGGCGTTTACAACATTCCTTAATGCTGTTTTCAGTTGTCGAATCTTCCGTACTGCTTGTCCGTTGGTCTGGTGGTGGCCACGCGTAGCCATCATGTGTGCGACTCCTATTGTCTCTAAAGTTTGTTTCCAAAACCAGGAGTTGAATCGAGAATCAGCATCGCTGAGAATTGATGCAGGTATTCCATGAGGGGTGAAAATATGGTGACGGAGTAACTCCATAGTCGAAATCGGAGTAGCGTTTACTGATGCTGGTATCAGCCAGCTGAACCCAACTGCTCTATCCACTACCACTAATACTGAATCATATCCTTTCAGCTTCGTAAAGGGACCCATGAAATCGATAGCATAGCTCGAAAATATCTCAGAGGGAAAAGGAAGTGTGAGGGTGTGGCCAGTAGGTAATGCAGTCCTTTCCCGATTCAGTTGACATATGTCACATTGCTGGACATAGTCTTTGAAGTCCTTCCTCATCTCCGGCTAGTAGATATATTCTGTTGCGCACCGGAGGTTTTGATCAGCGCTATGGTGTCCTTTATTATGTATCTCCCCTATCATCAGCTCTCTTAGCGTTTCTCCGTTCACTCCATGACCCTTCGGAATGTAAAGGCAATGTTCTCCTCCTCTTGTAGTAGCGTATAGTAGCCCGTTGCGTATTTGGTAATGTTGCATCATTCCGTTTCGTGAAGTGAGCTTGAAATCCTTTGCTAACTGATAGATAGGGTCGTTTCTATATCCTTTAACCATCTGTTCCCTTCAAATGTTCTTCTTATCATCTACTCCTTGGATGATATCCCTTTCATCCACCACTCTTTCTAATACCGCTACCTTCTCCTCCTCCTCAGGTGCTTCATACACTTTGTAGAACTGGCGTTTCTCATGAGGTAGGGAGGGTGGTTCCACTACCGGAACCTCATTCAGGTATGCGAGGGGTCCTCCATAGAGGGGCTCATTGTGGTGGTGTTCACGGTACTCGGAGGCCTGACATTCGGTAGGGGGCGTGCCACAGCCTAGATCTTTCTCGACAAGTTCTTTGATGGCTCGGATATCGCGGCGGGGATGTGGTGAGTGGGTAACTCCATCATTGTGATCATCATTGGTGTTGGGTGGAGTTTCGATAACTGGTGGGCTGCTGCCAGGGGAGCCAGCGTAGATCTTAGTCTTAGGTTTCAATTCCTCGTGGTCAAGGCAGAAAGGTATGTTGCAGAATGCCCCATGCATTGATGCATGTTCACGTTCCTCCTCACTCCTACCACTGGTATAACTTCGGTGGTCACCCCAATCGTTTACGGGTTCCCTATTTGTGTAATCGTCTGCATCTAGCTGTGCTTGCTCCCGGCTGCAGTTACTCCCGCATTCCAAATTAGCACCGATGTGCTTAACTGTGAGGGCTTCACCACGAGACTTTTCATGTTCAATAGTAGGTTCTTCGTAAGAAAGAACCGATGAAATAGGTGAGGAAAATGTTAAATCGTCTTCTGATATAGGATCATTTGCGGCATGGGGGTAATCATCCATCTCATCATAAAGGCGGGACAAAGTATCTGCTTAATAGTTCCATTTTCCTGGTCTTTACACTATTTCAGTAGCGTACTTTCCCATAAACCCAGACCAGCGTAACTGTTTTTTGGTGGGTGTTCTACTTGTCTTTAGGTACGTCAGAGGTAGGTGATCTGTGGCAATAGTAACCTTGCTTCCTGCAAGTATGTGATGAAATGCTGTCAGTGCGTCGACATTCGCTAGAGCTTCCTTGTCGGTTGTGCCATAATTCATTTGGGCATTAGAGAATTTTCTGCTATGAAGCGAAGCAGGTCTGGCGTTTTCTGGTGATTCTCCTTGTCCTACCCATGCTCCCACGCCTGTGTTGGATGCATCGGTTATCAACCATATTGGAAGTGACGAATCATATTGTAGTGGTTTCATAACCTCGTATTTTGAAACAAGTCTCTTAACCTTATCCATGGCTTGGTCTTGTGTGGCGGTCCACACAAATTGTGCAACTCCGGTGCGTTCTATTAGGGGTGATGTAATGGTTACAATATGTGGCAAAAACTGGCTGATGTAGTTGACCTTTGCTAGAAATTCCTGTAACTCTGTCTTAGTCTGTGGCGTAGTCCATTCTTCGATCCTCACTATTTTTTCTGGTGCTGGGGAGAGTCCTTCGTCATTGATAACATGGCCTAGCACTTCTATACTGATGGCGAAGAATTCGGATGTTTTCCTGCTTGCATAGAATCGTGCCTCCTTGAGCTTGTCGCAAATCAGAGATATGTGTTTCAAATGTTCAGACACGGTATTGGAAAAAATGAGTATATCATCCATACATACCCACATGAATCGTCCTAGGTAGTCGGCGCAGAGATCGGTCAATAGGCGCATGAATGTTCCTGGTGCGTTCATATCTCCCTGTAGCATTACTTTGCTATCGAAACATCCAAATTGTGTTTAAAAAGCGTTTTTTCTCACATCCTCTGGATCCACTCTTGTTTGAAAGTAGGCATCGCGAAGATCTATTTTACCTCGATATCTTGCCCTAGCTAGTGCATTCAGGATCATCTTTTGGTCTGGAATGGTCTCAACATCCTTGATTGCAATCTCATTTCTCGCTGTGAGGTCCGCTAATGGCCTCATTCATTTTTTGTCCTTTTTTTCTTGTGCAAACATGGCTGCTGCCGATGAAACTGCTTGTCTCTTGACAATTCCTGCTTTCTCCTTTTCTCTTAGCCATATGCTCATATCTGTTGCCCATCGTTCCGGTATCGAGTAAGTGGGTAATGAGCACTCCTCTTTCGCTGTTTGCAGATCTATCTGAAGATTGATCTTTCTTAGGGGTGGTAAGTCTGCGGGGATTTCATCGGGAAATACTTCCGGGTGTTGGCTCATAACATCTTCAGTGTTGATCACTTCTGCCCCCATCATACCACTAGTAGGGGTGCAAATAATTCGAACATTCTGCTTGTGAAACTGGATAGCTAATTTGCCACATTCAATTTGAGCTTGGTGTTGTTCTAGGAGAGGCATTCCTATTAGCGCATCGTATTTCGCCAGATTCCTGACTAACATCCTAGTCCCTGGTGCACTTAGCTTTCCTGCTGATATGTTAACAGAACATTCTTTATGACCTTCGGATCGTGATCCTTTCATAGCTAGGGGTATTCTGATTGCTGTTTTCAATTCCAGACAAGGAATTTCCCTGTGTGGTCACAAAGGTAGCGCTAATTCAGTTTGCTCCTATTGATCCGGTATCAAACAGGACTCTTGCTGCTTAGCCATTGATGTGCATCGTTCCTTTGAGAGTGTCATGGGGTTTGATGTTTGTTGGTCTAGCGGCCATTGTGATAACGTCTTCCTCTTCTTCCTCTGTTTCCATACCATTGATAAACACTTCTTCCGCCAGTTGTTCTTTTGTTCCATTCTGTTGGAGGCAACTTCGTTCTTCACCTTAGCCTTGCCGTTGCCTTTACCCTTCTCATCTTTGCTAGGACAGTCTCTTGCTAGGTGTCCTTTACCTCTGCAGGTATAGCAAAGACCTTTTTCTTTTCGTTCCTTATGTTTGGAGTGGGGTTTGTTGCTAGTTTTCCGATTATCCTTGTGTCCTTCTTGTTTGGAAATGAATTCTTTCACTAGTTGTTCGAACCTTTCTTTCCCACAAGCAACAGTGCTTTTTAGGGTAGCATCTATGCACTCCGCATTTTGTATAACTTCCATAACATTGTCATTTACAACATGCTGTAATTCCTCTTCTTGCCGTAGTCGAGGGTGCATGCTCTTGAAGAACTGTTGAATGAAGGCATAGTCGCTTCTGATATTTGCAGGTAGGCATGATCGGAACATTAGCATGTCGGTTGCTATGGTTGATATTCGCTGTATCTTGCCATTATGCACTTGTGTGATTTCATGGGACTTGCGATAGGTATCATCTTTCTGTTTTCAAGACTGGAATCTGTCTCGTAGGAATGCAACAAGGTATTCTCCGGTCATGTCTTCTGCGAAATATTCTGCAGCTGGGAAAGCTGCTTATTGAGCTCGTCTTTCAGTATAGAGGATCCAATAGTTTCCTACTCCGGCCTCGCTAGTCCGTAGTCCATTAATCCGCAAGTACCACTGTACTGAATTATACCATCTATCCAACGCTTCTGGTTTGAGGTCAACTCCTTCACCAGTAAACTTACTGAACCAAGGTACTTTGATGCTGAGTGTAGCTGTAACACCTGGGTGAGGTCTCGGTGTCGGTGGTCTAGGGAATTCTGGTGCGGGGGCTCTGGACCCTGCGGGTCCGGCTTCTGAGGCCATGTTGTATGATAGTTTATCGCCATCGGACCTATTTGGATCGTTGCTTGGTGGTCCTGGAGGTACTTGTGTACCTGTAGGTTTTCGTGGGGATTCTGGGTACCCTCCGGGGCTAGTGGTTGGGGGTTCCAGTGGTTGTTGTGATGATTATTCTGTCGATTGTGGAGCAGCGTCTCTGGCTAACTGCCTAGCAGCTGCTTCGCGTGCTGCCTGCTCCAAAGCTGCTGTCTTTGTGAACCGTCCTTTGGAACCCCTTGTGCAATGTTGCGAACCTGTCTCAGGGCCTTTGCCCTTTCTCGTGCTGAAACGCCTTCTATGTTGATAACTTGCTGAAGTTGAGAAAGTTTAACCACCTCGCAGGAGATGTGGAAATCGTAGGGTTAGTGCGCTTTGTTCTGTACCAATGTGGCAACTAGCGAATGAAAGTTCGTGGGCTTTAGCCAAAGTTGTTGAATAGACTTCTTACTGTATCGCAACTACTGAAGTCTCCGAGGTGTTTGGTAGGTCTCGAACTAAAGATTCTTGAAGCAAACTGAAGAGAGTAACTGTTCAACCAAGTATATTGAAAACTCTATCTGCCGAAGTCTGCTTCTTCTAACAAGAAGAATAGCAGTTCTTAAATACACCACCTACGCTACTGGGAGCCTTGTTCTCATAACATAATAGACTCCGAAATGGTAGCCTTGAAACCAAACATAAAACATATAGAGTATCAAACCGATACTCAAAACCAAACATAAAACATATAGCGTATCAAACCGATACTTGAAACCAAACACAAAACCTATAGAGTATCAAACCCTATACTATCGGGCTAGAGGCAGACCTCGTTTCCTGAAACAAATTCAAAACTCAAACGATATCAACTGATACATAAAAATCTTAAACCAGTAACCAGCACCGGTTACACTTACGATTACAGCATCTCTTAAGAGGGGGTTACACCTGATTTAACTTCTGCAAGTTATCAAGATAGAAGGCATTACAGGACCAAGAAAGGGCGAAGCCCTTGAGAAAGATTGGCGGCGGAACACCAGGCATTCAAAAGCACAGTTCACAAAGACTCCAGCTTAAGAACAAGCTGCAAGTGATGCTGTGGCTCAGCAGTTAGCCAGAGACTCCGCTGAATGATCAGCACGAGAATCGTCACAATAACTACCAGAACGGCCAGCCGCTACCACCTCAGGGTACCTAGACTCTCCAAGAACGCCTACAGGTATACTGGTACCTCCAGGACCACCAAGTAACGATTCAGAGAACTCCGATAGCAATAAAAGATCCGACAGCATGGCTTTCAAAGCAGGACAATCAGGGTCCGCAGCCTCACCACCATAGGTCCTAAGGCCACCGGCACACAGGCGTAACCCAATTGTTATGGCTAAACTCAGTATTATATTACCTTTACCTAGTCAGTTCACAGTTGAAGGAGATGACCTAAAACCAGAAGAGTGTGACAGGGGGTATAACTGCATACAGATATATTCATGCCTAAATAGATTACGAACTAGCGTGGCCATAGGAGGAAACTACGGGCACCTCTATAGAAAAGGGCCAGCTCAAGAAGCAGCTTTTCAAGTAGCTGAGCATTTCGGTGAAGACATGACCACTGAAAACTTTGTTGGATTCTTGCGAGAAAGATTGTAATCATGAAAACAGAAAGACGATACCTACTCCAAATTCTATGAAATCATGCAAGCGTAAAATGGCACGATAGAAAGAATATCAACTATAGCAACTGATTTGCTCATGCTGCAATCACATCTACCTGCAAACTCCATAAACAATTATGCTTTCATTCAATAGTTCTTTAAGAGCATGCATTGGAGGCTACAACAAGAAGTGGAATTACAGTATGCTGAAACAGACACTGTTATGGAAGTTATACAAAATGCAGAAAGTATACCTGCTATGCTAAAAAGTACGGGTGCTTATAGGCAGGAAAGATTTGAGAAACCTGAACAAGAATTCACTTCTAAACACGAAGCATGGAAGGACAACAGAAGATCGAACAACAAGCCCCACACCAAACCTAAGCAATGAAAGGAAAAGGGTCTGTGCTCTACGTGCAGGGGTAAAGAACATCTAGCAAGAGACTGTCCCAACAAAGATGATAAGGGCAAAGGCAAACTCGAAGTGAAGGTGAAGAAGGAAGTCACTTCCAACAGAGTGGAACAGGAACAACTAGCGGAAGCAGGGTGTATCAATGGCATAGCATTAGGGGAGGAAGAAGAAGACGTAATTACTATAGCAGCTAGACCAATAAAGTTCAACCCTCATAACACTCGGGCAGGAACAAGGCATATCAATGGCAAAGAACCTAGAGTCCTGTTTAATACCAGATCAAGAGGAGAAAACCTGATTCGTGCCACCTTTGTGATCACGCAGAGATTTCCATCTCAAGAATTAAAGACACCGATCAGGATACATCTAGGTATGAAAGGTTGGGGGTCAGAATGTCATAAAGAATGTTCAGTCAACCTATTAGCATGAAAGCTGAGTGCACCAGGAACCAGGATGTTCATCCGTAACCTTGCAAAATACGATGCACTAATAGAAATGCCTTTTCTGTAACAACACAAAGCACATATCGAATGTGGCATATTGGCAACCCTGTTTCGCAAACACAAGATTGGAATTGGTTTCACATCTACTAGGAGTATGATCCGGGTAGTAGTAACTAGAACTGAAGATATCAGACACCAGCACCCGGAAGTGTTTCCCAAGGAAATGCCGCAAGATTTACCACCTTTAAGGAAGATCAACCCCCAGATCAACCTACAACCCGGAAAGGAGCAGGGCACCTTACCTACTTGCGCAATACCGGAATCATGGGCAACAGACATGAGTATATGGTTGAGAGAAAATGAGGAAGCTGGAATCTTTGAAGGACAAGCAGTTTTATTGGCAGCACCCATGTTTGCGCAAGAGAAAATGGACAAGAAATGGATGAGGCAGTTAGTGGATCTCACAGCTTGGAATGAGATCACAATCAAAGATGTCAAGACCATTCTAAACCAAGGAATGATGATGAGCACTCTAGTAAGGGTAAGATGCCGCAGCTAAATCGATCGTAGCGATGCCTACTGTCAAACAAGAGTGGAACCAAAGGATGTGAGTAAGAATGCTTTCCAAACACCATTTGCAGTTTGCGTCTGTGAGGTTATACTAAAAGGAGATATGGATGCGACAGGGACCTTCATGCTCATAACGTCCGATTTGTTTACAGACTACTAGAGACATTTCATATGGGTATATATTGATGATATACTCATCTTTTTGCATACAGAGTCTAAATATTTGAAACACATATGCCTGATTTGCAACAAACTAAAGGAGGCTCAATTCTATCCGCGAAGGAAGAAATTACAATTCTTCGCTGCCTTCATACAAGTGTTAGGCCATGTTGTCAATGATGAAGGACTCTCATCAGTACCTGAAAAAAGTAGTGAAAATCGAAGCATGGACTATGTCACACACCAAGAGACCACTACAAGAATTTCAGAGAACGTTCCACTACATCAGTCAGTTTTGTCCACACATTGCAACCATTATATCACACTTAACGGAACTCACCGAACTGCACAATTTGTAGGGACCGCCACCCAACACCAAGCCATTGAAAATCTTACATCCGTTGTTTCAAAATACGAGGTTATGAAACCATGACGATATGATTCGCCACTTCCTATATGGCTAATAACAAATGCAGCCAATACAGGGGGAGGAGCATAAGTAGGACAAGGAGAAACACCTGAGAATGCAATACCTGCTTCACTTCATACCAGGAAATTCTCTGATACCCTTATGAAATATGTCACAACCGACAAGGCAGCTCTAGCGATACTGGATGCACGGACAGCATTCCGTCATGTACTTGTAGGAAGCAAGTTCACCATCGTTACTGATCATCTACCTCTAACGTCTCTCAAGATACACACTACACTTACCGAGAAAGAACTGCAATGGAGACGATTCATTGGGAAATGCGACACTACAATAGTGTGCAAACCAGCAAAATGAAACAATTTAGCACATATGTCATACCGTCATTACGAGGAAAATGATAACTATCCACATACCGCTAACGATCCCTAAAAAGAAGATGATTCCCCTACTTCCTCACCTATTTCAACGTTTCTTTCCTTTGATGCACCAGTTTCCGCAACCAACATATCCGGTTTTCTAGTGATGACAGTTGAGCACATCGGTGCTCATTCAGAATGCGGAAGCGACTGCAGCTGAGGGTTAGCACCGCTAGATACAAAACGATTAAAGTAATAGTGAACCTCTAAATGATTGTGGAGATATCCGAAGCTACACCAGTAGAAGCAGTGACGAGGAACTTGAACATACGTCAATCCATTAGGCATTCTGCAATATATCTGTCTCCGTGACCAGGAAGAACCGCAACCTAATAGAAGGACCTGTGCCGGCTGTGCTAGTAGTAGCCCATCTTCTATAGACACTCCTCCTGACAACGACGATGATGAAGGTGGCAAAGATACTCAGTCCCCATGCCTATGCCATGATATCCGAGCCATCAAAGAGCATGTCAAGAAAGCGGCAGGTTGTAGTACCCCTCCCACCAAATGTCATAACTCCCGGAACCCTGAAAGTCAGCATATCGAACGCCTCTATAGAGCGCTCCACGCATACCTGAATGCAGTTCCAGTAGTGGAACTACTCTCCATGCCTCATAAAAATCGAGAACTCCACAAAGTGTATGAAACAGCTAATGAGGAGGTTGAGGTAACAGTTGTAGATAGGGTGGTGGATGAAACGGATGTCATCCAAGGAGTGGATGATACGAAGAACATTGCGCGAGAACAGATGGTTAAAAGAGATAGCATCGACACGATCTTGCAGTTCGCGAAGGATTCCAGAACACTTCACGAAATGGAATGATGCAACATTATAAAATGCATCGCGGTCTGCTCTACCCGACTGTGAGAGGAGGCAAAGATTGCCTATACAATCCGACAGGTCATGGAGTGAATGGAGAAATGCTAAGGGAATTGCGGATAGGGGAAATACATAATAAAGGACACTACGGTGCTGAGCGAAACCTGGGCTATGCAACAGAATACATAGACTGGCTCGAGATGAGGAAGAATTATGATGAGTATGTCCAGTAGTTTGACGTAGGGTAACTGAACCGAGAAGGAACAACATTACGCACAGGCAATACCCTTTCGTTACTCCTTCCCTAGGAGATATTTTCAAGCTATACAATCGATTTCATGGGGCCCTTCACTAAACTCCGCGGACATGATTCCGTATTGGTGGGAGTAGACTGAGCAGTTCATTTCAGCCAGCTGATACCATCATCAGTAACTGGTACTGCAATTTCGACAATGGACCTGCTCCGGCAAAATATATTCACCCCTCAGGACCCACCTATGCCCAATTATTAGTGATGCTGACCCCCAATTCACCTCCCAGTTTGGGTGACAACCATTGAAAATGATGAGAGTTGAAGACATTATAGCTATACCTGGCCACGACCAAACCAATGAACAAGGGGAAAGAAAGATCAGAGAACTTAAAAGAGGATTGAGGAATGTGGTTGAAGCCCGCCAAACGAACTGGTTAACCATCCTGGCTGCAGTCACTGCTTACTCGAATGCATGTCACTCTGACACTATCAGTATGTTGCCATACAAGGCTGTGTATGGACGCGAATATCAGCGACACGATACCTGTAAAAAGACCTCTACAACTGTACGCACATCCGATGATTACTACAAGTGATACTAGGAGATCAGAAATGCGGCATACCAAGTGTTATGGTTGGCTAGAACAAGATCAAAGAGAGTGGCAGCCAAGGGGAGGAACTCAGACAAACCTGGCGAAATTGGAGAAAGCATTAGGGTTTTTGGAGACCAGTTTGCAACAGATTCTGGCAGATCTCTGAAATTACAAGTGGGTTGGCGTGGCCCTTTTACAGTACTCGAATTTGACAAACACAGGCAGAACTATACACTTAGCATGGATTCAAGAATGTATCCAAGGAAGAAATCAGTATTCCGCAGTTCTGTAGTTTAATGTTACCACCTTAATGACGATTTTGGCTTTCCAAGACAATCGTTTGTAAAACCAGCACTAGTCGTTATCAAGGAAGAAGGGAAATGGGAAGTTCTATATGTCCACGATTACAGGGAACGCTATAGAAAGGGACGGGTCTTGCTTAGTTGGAAAGGATATCCACCATGGCAGAATAGTTGGGAACCGGTGGAAGGATTAGAACATGGGATAGATTTGCTTGAGGCATAGTGGACAGATAACATGCCGCGAGATGAGTTTCCTACCGTATTTTCTAGGTTTATTCTTCTGCGTTATTCTCTTACCCACCATGGCTTTAAGTGCTATTCAGCGGTACCCCCAGTTGATAATAGTTTTGGGGCTCCTCACTTGAATTCTGATTATGTCGGCAAGGATTAGGGATTTTCTTGTCATATTTTGAAATAAGTGTTTTATTTTGTTTTCGTGGTTTGTGCGGTAGAGGTTACTGTTTTAACATATTAGGTATCAGTTGATAGTAATAGGGTTTTGAAATTGTTGCAGGAAACGAGGTGTCCCTCTACCCTCAGAGTATAGGGTTTGATACACTATATGTTTTAGGTTTGGCTTCGAGTATCAGTTCGATACTCTTTATGTTTGATGTTTAGTTTGTAGTATCAGTTTGATACTCTGTATGTTTTGTGTTTGGTTTCGAGTCTCGGTTTGATACGCGATATGTTTTATGTTTGGTTACGAGTATCGGTTTGATACTCTATACGTTTTATGTTTTGTTTCCCGTATTTGTTTGATACTCTATATGTTTTATGTTTGATTTCCAGTATCAGTTTGATACTCTATATGTTTTATGTTTGGTTTCGGGTGTCGGTTTGATGCTCAACATATTTTATATTTGTTTTTGAGTATCTGCTTGATACTTCATACGTTTTATGTTTGGTTTTAAGGCGTCCGCTTGGGAGTCTTGTATGTTATGAGAATAATGCTGCCGGTAGCCTACGAAAGTGTATTTCAGAACTGCCAATTTTCATATTAGAAGAGGCAGACTTTGGCAGAAAGAGTTTTCAATATACTTGTTTGAACAGTTACACTATTCAGTTCGCTTCAAGAATATTTAGTTTCCGATGTACCCTAACATCACGGAAAACTTCAATAGTTGCGAAACAGTTAGAGGACTATTCCTGAACCTCGGTGACAGCCTGCGGCCCTTGATTCCCCTGGTACCAATTAGCTATAGAACCAAGCCCATTAACCCTACAATTGTGGCCGCTCACGAGCAGCAGTCACAGTTCCTTGATATATTATGGCAAAAATTGTACAATTAGCTAAGTGATATGTAACAGGAATCATGCTAGTTCTAATAAATCGAATCAGACTGGCACAATAGAAAGAAATTGGAAAGAATTGAGAGGCATAAGGTTTCCGGGGGGTGATAGGCTACGATGTCAGAAGACCACCGCACAATGTGCGGATACACTACAAATAAACAAATACCGTGTATGACAGAGCCCCCTCTACTTGTTTTCCCTTTATGTAGATGGGGCAGTAGCACACCCTGAATAGTGAACTCACATTACAAAATGGTAGATCAACGATCCATTCTTTTAAGTACTGAAATTGGGCAAATTGCGTGGAACATATATCACCACAATCAGCACACCCTTTTTGAAAAGCAATTTTTTTCTTAGTCATTCGTGGAAGCAGATAGGATTGAGAAGGGGTGTGGAATGGCTGGAGTTCCCGTGGAGGGGCGGTACGATTGCTGGATCTCCGGCCATGACCGCAAGTGCAACCTGCAAAAAGGTCCCATAATGAGTATCAGGAGATGAATTGAGTTCCCTTATGACTGAGCACGTAGGCAAGAGTCCTACCTTCTGATGAGTAAGATTTACAATATTTATAGATAAGCACGCCAGATGAAAACTAGTGCCTGGGTCACAATTGTAAAATGTTTGCGAACAAAATGTGACTAGGGCATACATGTTGGGTGGAAAGAATTGAAAAAGAGCCGCGGGAATGCATAGGACATGAGAGAATAAACTGGTTCACAATCAGAGGAGTGTGGCGCACTAGACAGGGAAAGCAAAGTTGGGGCATCCAGAAGTGGACATCTAAGATTCGATCCAGGCATTTTTCCTCCGCGGTGTAATTTTATTTCACTGATGTGGATAATATCATACCGTTACAGGGGCAAGGATTATAACATCTGTGACACATGTCAACAGTAACTGGGGTCTCTCAACCCCGTTCCTCCGCACACCCTCCAAGTTCCTGTTTCCAGTTCTGCCTCATTTCCCCTCTTGCCTTCACTTTTGATAACTTAGCCAGCAAGTTTCCCTTCAACTACCCAAACTCGGTTAAAGCCATGCTTTTTCATAAATTGTCATTCTGTGTGGCCTGCCATTAGTCATCGACCGTTGTGGTAGTTTAGAGAAACCAAACAAAAGATAGCTGCAAGACAAGGACACAGGCGATGAACCGTCCTAGTATTGTATACTACATAGCACTCAGCAACTGAAATGATTCCTTCCTGAATGATTTGAATTCCGGGAATTCAATTCTTTAGATTTCAGAGGTGATTTTGGAATCTGCCTTTCGGGCATCAGATTTCTAGGCCTATGGTTTCACAGATATAGTACCATTTTGACCACGTTATTTCATGCTCACCAACCATGCCCTAATGAGATGTTCTGAACCAATCTCTAAACTAAGATTACACGTGTGACAGCTCAGCTGGTGGGGTTTTGAGCCACATACATTAATTTTTCAAGTGGGAACAATACTCAGAATTATTGCAGCCATAATATCCAGTATTCACATAACCACGATCTAGGACTCAGAGTTGTCTATGTACGTTTTTCACACGCATTGTGCTTAATACCACTTAATAGAACAAGCATCCTAAGAGTGGTGTACCTGTTTTTCAACGGCTCTATTTTAAGGTATTCTAATTTAATCAAATTCGTCACTAGTGTACCAGAAACCTCCTGCTGAGTATCTCACCCAGTCTAGCCCACGGTCTTGTTACAGTCTTAATGCTTGAACTAGCATACTGAACTCCACGCGCTGTGACATGTAGCATCAGTGGAACGGGCTGCAGTCTTTTGGTAGCAGTGTCTTCTGGGAGTCTAACGGATTCCACTATGATAGTACCACTTGTTGCAGCCAAATCATCATCGCTGTCAGGTTCGCTGTGACCCGCGAGACTATCCTCCACACCACAGTCTTCACCAGTCTCGGAATCAGGTACAACATACTTGTTCAATGTGGTATCCCAGATTCTATAATCTTCAAATCATTCTATGAAACCTTCTTATTGATTTAGATACTGCTGAAGCTCACTTGGCTAGGGACGAGTATATAGAGATTCCACTAAGCAAGGATCCAGCAGTATAGTATTGGCTTACTTGCCAAATGATTGACTTCGATCCTCATCAGCCAATGACCAGTCCACGTCATTGTTTTGGGACTCCTCATCATTCAAGTCACAGCCCTTGTACTCTTCAGAACCTTTGTCAGGCTGGTAGGCCCAACAGTAGTAATCCTCCATGGTCACCATTTCTTCCAGGCATGCTGGCTTCTGTTCTGGGTCACAATTGGCAAGTTCTCATCGCAACTGGTATGACACGGAGGATTTTACGATTAATGGTTCCTGTACGATACTACTTCACAATCTACAGTCGCGGTACACAATCACCTCTCTCAATGTACTCAATAATGATTTAAATCACCCATTCCTGAATTCAGTACTGGAATATCCTACCCTATTGGGGTTAAACCTGGGAACCTCGCAGTATTATCCTTCCACGGTCCGCACACATTGGTCTCCAAAAGAATAACAGCAGGACTAGTATCTCGTGTAGGCACCGCTGAACTACTATTCCCCTGCTGAGTTGCAACATCTGTATCCGATTCAATATAAACCACTGCCTTATTGATAACAGCTGTCTGTCTTGCTGTATAAGCATCATTGGAGTGACTGCTTGACCTGAACGAGGCCATTGGTGTTTCAGGTGATCGAGTTGCGGTTAGAGACTGGCAAAGATCATAATATGCAATAAACTGTCCTTTATAAGTCCTGTCAGGAGTAGCCTCACCACTATAGCTACAATCATCTTCACAACATAGGTCTAGTTTACAGTATGGGTTAAGACACTTGCCAATTCCAACTAGCAGCCCTCGTGGATTTTGTGTTCTACTATAGTAGGCCACTATATTCAATTTAACTCATATTCAACCCTTGCAAATACCTACCTTCCACAGCATCACCTTTCATCCCAACTTGCCAACCAGCGGCACCAAATTATCGAAGATAGCGTGATACACCTAGAACATAAGATGGACCATAACTCTATGTGTTTGAACACCTATATGGTCCACAATTGTATGGGTTTGAGGACCTACAAGATATGGTCCCATTGCCTCCATTTTTGGGGGGTAGACCACAGAGGAATATTTTCTCGCTAGGTTGGTAGAAAGCTCTTGGTGAATTCAAGTAGCTGTTCGGATCTAGGCAACCTGTTTTCAGTCCAGTTGCAGCGTAATGTGAAGTCGTTTAGCAGTGTAATCGGGATCCTGACTCTCTCTTTCTGTATTTCGGTGCAGTGCGGGGGGTATTATTGCGTAGGACTTACCGCGATATTCATTTTCTAATACTAGTTTAAATAAAATATGATTAGTGTGATTTAAGTAAAAGGTTTCCAAGAACCACCAGCTGAAAACTTGAACCTAATTTATATTTCAAGGGTTCTTCATTAATGATGCTTATTCTTTTACTTTGAGCCTTAGGAATTTGGGATATGAACTTGACAGTATGAACTTAGGAGTATGAAGTTGAACCTATGAATTCAAGTGTAAGCACTTGGGTGTGGAGTTTTATGCAGTTACGGGTATATGGGGACTGGAATATATTACCTTTTCGGTGGTCTTCTAAACACCAATATTTAAATTACCAAACTTATCGATGTAATCCCCCTTAAAACCAGATAGCCTATGAACCTCCTTCGCTTTGACTTTCATCTGGCTCACAAATGCTCCAAAAATGAGTTAAACACTGTGGACCATACAAGGAATATGGTTTTCTAAAGAGCACAACTTGATAGATAGTAAATGTAATACTTTATTTAAGTCTACAGTGAGTGTTTTGTTATTGCTTGCACTGTTAGTGGTAAATTCAGGAATTCTATCGCGAATATCATATTCTGCAAGGACTCTATTCAATATCCCCACTATCTAGGAACCTGTGTGGTACCCCTGTATTTCTTTGAACACAATTAGCATCTCCTCTGTCTTCCAGTCATCCGAAACCCACTATGTCACACTGCCCAACATGCAAGTTTATTGGGTTAGGTCCATCACTCTTTAGCCATCCGAATCTTTACATTAACTGGAAATACAGGGGAAATGTTGCGCACGGTAGCGTTACCCAATCATTTCAGCTGTATTTTCAACGCTGTTAGGCTTAGAATGTTAATGCCCGGTGAGATATAGTAGAACACGTGGCTCCAGGCCATATTTGTGAACAATTAGAGCCAGGATTCGAGGCAATAGGGCCTTTAGTCCCAATTCTTCAAAATTGTGCTAATTGAACCTGACGGCTGTTGACAGCTCACCCATCCTACTACTATGTCGTATATTAGTTGAATTTTATACAAGAGTTAGTATATCTGACAGCAACTAGCTTGGACCTTGAGGTATGTTAGACAATGTAGACTCCGGAGAGGTAGTGAACTCCTTATTGTGGTGCATCAACCTGGTACCTGTACCACTTGAGTGAGTAGGAACGTGATTGTTTATAATGCGCATTACTCGTCCTCTGTCAAAGCAACTTCCCTAGCATTCCACACATTGTCGAAAGTATTTCCCTACATCTCTGCCTCAAAGATCCCGGTTTAATCTCATCTGCTTCTGTCCTCCATATTTCGTAGTTTATGCTGCAAAGTCTGCTGTTTCGTTCCACCACTCCATCCCACTGTCATGATATTCTTCGGCAGAAAGAATCACAATTTCCGGATATACTCTATGAATTATGGCCTCAGGGGCAACTGGCAGTACTGCTCGGTTAAGTGTATCCCAAGCCCGCGCACAGATTGTAGGTTATGTAGTAACAGAATCTGGGGGCTAAGGATTCCCAGAATATAGTGCTCAACCTATGCCGGGTCATGGGGTTACTGTGGCCGGAACTTCAGTCATAGATGGACTTAATCCACCAGAATTGAGGGGATAAAGCAGGATACTGTTCCTTTGCTGCGCTTTCTTCTACCAGTAGAAATGATGTCCTGTTTTTTGCCCGCCTACTATCTAGGTAATGGGCAAATTGGTTTCCGGTAGCCGGGGATCACTGGTTGTGAAAAGGATTTTTACAAAGTATGAAAATAGTATAATATTGTGTGATGGTTTAGAGGTACATTTGAATAGTGTGAATAATTGGATTTTCTTTGAGATATCTAAAAGGCTTCTAGCACCAGACTATAAACTGTAGTTACAAGATACATTAGACATTACACTACTAGCTCACTAGAGTGCTATTTTGTAATTATGATTCTTTACTTAGACATGAGTCTTTATCAACATGTGTGTTTATAGCTGCATATGAATTGGTGGTAATTAGGGCTGTATAATGAATCACAGGTGTCACATCCACTGAGAATAGTTATCAGATGATGAAAAGTGGATGACCTGTAGGATGGCAATGGTTTTCTGGGTTTTCTGGGAGAGTGAGTGCATAGGTGAGGGCTGAGGGTATTAGAGTGTAATGGAAGTGAGATATTTATCAGATTATACTAATGCGAACCAAGCACGGTCACACAATGGCCCCCCTACATGGCGACTTCACCTTGCAATATGGGCTACGTGCCCTGCAGGCCTTGATTTGGTTTGATAGATTGGAAGAAAGAACAACATGGAAATGATACTGTTTAAGGGCAATACCTATATAGCACAATCTCTGGGTTAGTTTCCTACTGATCAGACATGATTTCTAATTGTACCTAATGGATATAAATTGAATCCCATGAGATGTAGGTCATCTAATTCCTATCCACTTCAATGGCGGTCTTAGGGTAGTTACAAGACTAGTATACTACAATCTTTGCTATTGTAACACTTTTCCCTTCTCCTTTGTTTAGACAATTGCTACTACACCTTAGCCTGGTTCAATTGTGTAGTTTCACACATGGGAATTTGGCCTTAACAAACTAATAAGTCATTACTGTACATCTGTGAGCAGGAAGATTGTTGCACCGTATGTCCGTAAGCTAGTACTGTATTCTCTCCTGCTTGTGAGGATTTCTTATTACAGTCACAATACGAGCTAACCGTGGAATGAAGACAAGCCTTAGGCTAATAGTCACTCTCTCCGAATTGGACAAAATGTAAGTTCAAGCTGAGTGGGTTTGAGGGTGGAAATAATAGCGGCAAGGACGTCAAATTAGTGCAGAATGGACGGATTGTGGGAATGTGGAATCCTCACGTAGAGGGATCTCATACCATCATACAGGTATGGATTTCAGAGGACTAAATGCAGGCACCAAGAAAGCCAGATATCCACTACCGCGGATAAACCAAGTCCTCAATAGATTGAGAAACACCAAGTGCTACAAAAAATCGGATTTGAAGAACACCTATCTTCAGATCAGAATTGGGGGGGGAACCTTCAGAAAAGGGGATTTGAAACGAGATATGGGTTATACCAATACCGAGTAATGGCTTTCAGACTATGCAATCTACTAGCAACATTCCAGTGCTGGATTAATTCCAAACTCGGCGAATTCCAGGATATATGTTGCATTATCTGTCTCGAGAATAGCCTCAAAGACGCAGAAAACTGAGAACAACAGTGGACAGATATCGGAAAAAGTAATACAGGGACTAAAGAATGTCCAAATCAAGTTAAAATGGACAAAATACTAACTCCATCAACAAGAAACACAATATTTAAGATTCATCATCAACCTCAAAAAAGTACGGACAGATCCGGGCAGATAAGTGGGAATCCATGAATAGAAACTACACAAGGGTGTGAAAGGGAAAAGAGGCTAGTGCAGCTTTCACAAATTTTACGGATGGTTCCTTGAAGCTTTTTGCCACATGGCAAAACCACTAGACAAAACAACTAAGAAAGATGTCTACTGGAGCTGGAAAACAAGGCAACAAACAGCATTCTATAGACTTGGATACAAAGTTACAAAGGCACCAATAGTAAGGCACTGTGGCCCCAAACTACCAAATATGATAGAAACGAATGCATCTAAAGATGAATCACCCCAAATCCTTTCACAATTAGGTGCACACAGTTTATGATGACTGGTAGCATACCACTCCAAGACAGTGATAAAAGCAGATTGCAACTACGACCTTTACAACTAGGAACAATTAGCAATGGTACAAGCACTACAGCCATTGAGGAAATCCAGACTAGAAAGCTTACACTGCAGCTAGTGGTCACGGACTACAAAAACCTGTTGCCCTTTACTACTATAAACGAACTCAATTAATGACAAGGGAGTTGGAGTGAGGCCCTCTCTCAATACCATATCGTGATTAAGTAGCGTCAAGAAAAACAAGGATGGCAGCCGGACACCCTCATGTGGAGACCAGAAGACATACCAAATAAAGAGGATAAATGGGCCCAATAGAGTAAGGGGATCCGCTTACCAGGGGAGAAACCCTGCAAGAAAGAAGCCGAAAAAGACAGTCGATATGAATGCATTGGCGGGGTGGCAACAATTATAATATGAGACACTAGGTAAGGCATACAAAATTGATAAACGGGAAGATGGCCGTGGATGAGGAAATACAAGTGGTCTAACCGGACTTGAGAAAAAGCCTAAAAGAGGGGAAAGAAGTGGTACTGGGACTAGGTAGAGAGCAAGACAGTAAGCTATAGTACGACAAGATAAGAAGGATTGTAACTGCGGATCCCCTCCCAAAGGAAACAATTTGAAGAAACCACAACATACCACAAGCTAGACATGGAGGAATGGCTAAGACTGCGGAACAGTTCCGGGGATCATACTACTGGCCCTCAGTAAGCGAAGATATCAAACAAGATGTCAAAAATTACAAGATATCCCACAGGACGAAAGCAGTACAACATGCATCATATGGATTACTCCAACCTATCAAACCAACCTATCAAACCACCAGGAAGGCAATGGCAATCAATAGCTATGAATTTCATCGCCAGTCTGCTAGAATTGAATAGTTATGATACAATATAGCTCACTTTTGAGCATGTAAGAAAAATGGTCCACTCTATACCATGCAGGATAGACATAGACACACAACAGTTCTTCTACCTATTCCAAGATCCAGTATTAAGAGTATATGGGCTGCCACAAGACATGATATTAGACTGTGGATCATTATGCGGGGTAAATATCTGCAAAGCTATCGCGTTGTAGTAACAGATTGAGCTCAAGCTCAGCATGAAATTCCATCCCTGGACTGATGAAGAAAGGGAACAAAACGTGCTGATATTTGAACACTATTTGCGTGGATATGTCAATTATCAGCAAGATGATTGGGTAGTAACTAGTGTGACAGCAGACTGTGCGAACAACAAAGGAAAATGCAATACAATCAAGACCACACAATTGTTTGCAATCAATGGAGGGGAGAGAATTTACGAACTGGCACAATACGACCTTTAAAGACTAAGGTTGCCAAAACAAAGGATATGCCGCACCGATATGATATACTACTCCAAGAAATATGTCATTGGCAATTATAACAGAAATATTGTAGCCATCACCGGAGAAACACAATCTCAACCTTCCTGTTAAAGACAAAGTGTAGTTGTTACTAAAGAAAATACAAACTACACAAGCCACGCTAAAGCTCAATTACAAGAAACCAGTCATATTCAGGAGTATCGAAGGCATAGGACTACCAGCATAACAACTCGGCCTCCCAGGTGCAATGAACAACACTGATACTACTTTGCACATCAGTCTCCTTGACTCCTACTAAGACATTACCTTTCCCTTACTATAGAACGTACCTCTACTGCTGTTAGGTATCCTACCTATTCTCCGATGTCAATATGTATCCTGCGACAGGTAACAGTTCTCTGTCAGTCTTCTTGTAATGGCACAATACTTCTCTTCCTTGTTGTACTGTACTTCGTTCTTTCTTCTATCAGGACTTTGATTATTATTCTTAGACCATTGTCTACATTCCGCCTTTGAACGCTAATAATCAAATCGTATCGTTGTAGAACCTTCGAAGTGGTAGAATAGATTTTATTCTTAATAGTATAGGTAGGAAAGTATAATAGGTGGTTGCGTGAAGAACAAACTACCAGGCTCTGACGGCCTACTTTTATAGTCCTTCACTCAACAGGCTTGTAAAGCAAAACAACTATCAGTCATAACTGTGACTCATGAAAAACATCATATGACCGCATTATTGGTCATGTGCATAAATCACTTGACCTCTCAATAGGTCATGTGCGTGAAAGTAAACCAACTGCGTAGCAGCCTTGGCCTCTTGTGCTGCCCCCATGACCTCTTGATAGGTCAGGTGCGTGAAATAACATATAATCGATAAAACCTCATGACGAGCATTCTCATCATGGTGGAACATCTCCATCGACTACCTGCCACAAAAATCTCCTTCCACTATCTGCCACAAGCGTCTCCTTCCACCATCTGCCACGCAATCGTGACAACCACCCCTTGAGATTGGAGCAAAGGACAAATGCGAACTTTAAAAGATCATACCTTGGGGTCTCCACCACAAGAAACGCCAAGACCCGGCACTGTGCACAGGCTATCTTTCCGACACGAGCAAGACTGGCGACGAGCCACTCAGATCAAAAACACGTAAGATGCTATCGCACTCTGGCATGAGAATTACCCGTGCAAGCCCATATGGCAGCCTGATGGATGATGGAATCTGAGTCAAACAAGACATCAAGGAGGACGACTGTGTCCAACTAGTGGACATACCAAGCAAGAAGACCCAAGTGAAGGTAGAGAAGCTCCAATCACATTTGTTATGGACACTATGCTACAAGGATAGGTGCCCAGTGTACAACACGTGAAAAATGGTAACAAATGACTTCTCTTGAAAACAATACAGGACACCACCACTGTCATCCCGATTGGCGGAAAAAGACAAGGTTTTGCTGACAAACCTAGGAGGCCGGTGAGCAGAAAATCCACAAGGGTCACCGGCACCCGTAAGAAGGACGAAACACTGGCGTGCCGTTCTTGGGCAACCAAAGTGGACAGGGTTGCGAACTTCGCGCTGGAAATACTGAAACTCAGCAAAAGCATCAGGAGCGTGGAAATAGATCCAAGACTCTATATTGGGGAACGTTGATGTCTGAACAAAGCTTAAGAAAATGGGAAAGGAAAAATGCAAAGCTGAAAAGAGTGATAACCGCCTAACAGGTCAGTACAAGTTTGGCGGAATACAAGATTGGAAAGTTGGATTCGTGATCAGAGATGTGGGGTTCAAGGATCTTGAGCGGCGAAACCTTTTCTCAGAGACCCAAAAATACATGCGCTAGATAGGACACAATATCCCGTACTCAGTACGAGATGAAGAGGAGGACATGCAGCATCTCTCCTAATTGGACCGGTGCTTTGAGGCAAGGGGGGCTATTGTCGGGGTTGCCTGGCAGGTATAGTAGAAGGTGATGTTTGCACTATGATGTGGATATTCAGAATGGGGTTTCATATGTTATATTGTTATTCAACATATGATACCAAGGGGGCTGAGCATTATTGTTAACTTTTACATACCGGCCCTATTGACGGGTCACTGGGGCTATGCACATGAGCAAGGTGGCTATGTAGGAAATATGTTATTGAATGCACATGATCAGTTCCGAGATCATCTGGCTTATGCACATGACCAATAATGCGGTGGCATGACCATTTTGTAACCAGAGTGCTTCAGTCCAGCGTGCGACCGACAGTTGTTCTGATTTATACATGTATTGTAGAATGAACTGTAAATAGAGGACGTGAAAGCATGGTAGTTAGTTCTTCATGCAACCACCGATTATAATTTCCTACCTACACGTTAAGAATATAATTATATTCCCCCCTTTAATTTACTACCTTGACACGATCAGATTATTAGCATTCCAGCAAAGAACGTGGGAAATGGTCTAAACATAATAATCTGAGTCTCAATACATTATAGACAAGGAAGGAACTATTTCAAGAATATATAAAGAATGACTACTCTGATATCGTTGCCTATCCCATGATATATAAGAAAGAAGTTAACCTGTAGACTATCTAACACTTTCATGATATTGGTTTGCTTATTATTTCTCGGCTATATCAGTCTGGAGTTTCCCGGCTACTTTCAATTCCATATTCTCCAGCTGGTGACGATTAAGTCTGTAGTAGTTTGTTTTCAAGATCATTGCTGAACTTTCTATTAGCGGGAAGGAATTGGCTTCCGCCATTTCTGTGTATCCATTGTTATTAGTTCAAACCCTGGAGACTCTCAGGAAACCCAGTGTTGTTAAATCGTACTAGCTTGGCGATATCGAACTAGATATCTATCAACTGCCCCCTGTTCCATCACGGCCGATGTAGCAGCTGATGATGGTTTCTTTGAGGGAAAGATCTTCCCTCAGAGTGCTGTAACGGGGTTCAAGTGGTTCGAGTAGCCCCAGGCAAACCACCGTCGGAGCGATGGGCCAAGGAGTGTACTGCGGTTTAGGTGTATAAGTGCAACAGTACTCATTCAGGTTTCCGGGGTTCCGGGTTTGGATAGACGTGTTGGGGCCTCATCGTCGAGGAAATATATTTATTTCTCGCACACAGGAACAGAGAGGCAAATAATACGTTACGTAAAGAACGTCAAGTAGCGTACGCTAACCCCTCTGGAGATAACTAAGAAATCTTCCCCTCATGACTAATCCCACAACTCCACCACATTCCGCTACTTTTTCCACGCTTCTGCGACATTCTACCTGGTTTCTACCACTCCTAAACCCTTTCTGGTTCCCTTAGTTTCCATCTGCTTCCATCAGGTTCCATCCCATTCTGCCTTGTGTAAGCTGAGGGGTGGTAGTGCCATGACAAGTGGTATTGACAACTAGAGCAAGCTGGAGCCAAACCTCTTTTCACAACAATATCTCTGCTGGGTTGCCTGGAGCTCCAAAGTTATATGCTTCTTTTGTAAGTCCGATATTGGAATAGGTTCATCCCTTATACACTGCTCGTAAGATTGGAGTGCATACGTCCAGGATTATATGAACGGGGGAATTTATATCCGAGTATTGGGCGCGTCATATTGGTTGTGGACGAAAGAACACCAAGACTAGTCAGAAAGTCTGTAGGGCAAATGAAAAGAAGTAATATCAAGGTTCTTATGCTCTGAGGACAGGGAATATCACGGGATTCTTGTTGGTCTAAAGGGAGGACTCTGACCCGCTGCCAGGGTGCATTCAAGGAGCACAATGTATGCTAATAGTACTAGAAGTAGAGATCATATCCGAGTGGTTCACAGTGCAATTGTAGATTGTAAATCAGATTGAGGGATAGAATTATATCCTCCGCACCACCAGCATTAGCTTGCAGAAAAAATATGCGCAGTAATTTCATCGGTCAGCTGAATTCTGAAATTAATATTTGATATACCGTGCCAGTATAAATCAGGAATAACCGCAGAGATCTCAATTTAGGCATTTAGTGGGCATGTGGCTTCAGGTATGTCGCTGAGGACATAAGGTTCGGAGTCTACCTTTTGCGATATCTTGTTTTGCATATTGGGGAGGGTATTACTTTAGGCATCTGGTTGGGGGTATGGCTTTGCGGAATTGGCTCTAAGCACATGGTTGGGGTTTTAGCTTTTGTTGCATCGCTTTAGGCATATAGCTATGGGCACATAGTTAAGTTATAGCTTAGGGCATATGGCTTTAGACAGATATTTCGACTGCGGGTATGTAGCAATGAGTATAGGACTTTGCGCATATAGTCAGGCATATGAACTATAGCCTACGCAATTGTTTACGTGGTGTATAATGCACACACTCAATGAGTAGATATGAATTACAGTAGTACCCATTTGGGTTTTAATGAGGATGAAATCTACATTATAGGGCAAACAGAAGACCCATCTTACAGGAATACAACAATATATATAGCATGAACCCAGGTAATATTAAATATTGATAAGCTCAACAATTTATATGCTGGCACTGGTTCGGAGTAAGGAAGACAAGAATCAATCCTGAAATAAGGTAGTCACACGAAAAGTCCAATTGATGGATTTCTGAACTGGAAACACGAGATCAAAAGCTGGGAGCAAGACTTGGCAAGCGGTTAGAGGCTAGACAAATCAAGTAGAAGAACTAAAGGCATTTTGATAGAAATATGGGTAAATTGGGAGAAGGACAGAGGAGAACTATAAAGGAAACCTTGACAGGAGTAATAGTCAAACAGAACGGTAACAGAGCAATACAAAAAGGGGAAGAAACACCCACGTCAAGGCAAAGAAGAAACCCAGACAGGGCAAGTAAGTCCAGAGAAATAACACTGCGAAGCTAGAAAAGAAAACAAAATGCAGGAGAAGAAAAAGAGTGGCAAAAGCAAACTGACAGCACAGCACTAGGAAAAAGCAAGGGGAAAGGAAGAATACGGGAAAGGAGAGTGGAGAAAGGATAAGAGGAAAAGATTTGAAAGGAGTGCGGAATTAATCCTGGGGCTCCAGTTTTCTGTGCCTGGGGAATTGCTGGGGAGCGATGTTGAGCAGAGTGATCCTATCCATCTCGTGGTCCATAATGTCTATCCCCTCCGGGTTGTTTGCTTTCTGTAGACCACCTTTCCTCATACTGCCTCAAGGTCCACCAGGAGCCCATCATTGCCAGCAAGGAACTGCCTCCCCTCGCTAACACCAAGTTGAATCTTTTTTTTTTTACTCTTCAGGGCAGCTGAAGAAGTCCTCAGAAGTCATTGCCTGCCCAAGCAGCTGAGCTCAAATCTCTTCTATATTTGGCGCGAAATGTGTTTTCCAATATATCTCGTGAAAGCTTAAACATGGAGATGTTGGAATCCTGTTGACAAGTGTTCCCCACCGTCACCTCTCACTTGTCTGGCCCAGATCTTTGCCTGATTCCCGCGATTACGATATCTGCATCTTTGGACTTGACAAATAGCCAGGGGCAGGATTTCTTTTCCACGATCTCCTCACCCTCCTTGTCCTCCTCATGACTTCCCTTACCCCCACCCGCGGCCCACTTGGTCTCCATGTTATCACTATAGACCCCAGCGTCAGAATACTGACTCAAATCACAATCAAAATTGGCAGACTCGTAGCAGTCGATATAATCTACATCTTTGCCATGATCATCTTCCTCCCCCTCTTCCAAGTCTTCCACAATAGTGCGAGTCCGTTCCCCAGGCTTCAACCAATTGACCAAAGATCGACACCAAGGATCACACTCCTCTTCATGGCCTGCCTTATTCAAATACACTTCTATATCCTCTGCAGTAAGACGCTACCCGGACGTACTGCACTTGGCATGGGTAGGCATCAAGGGACTTGTTTGAATATGGGAAACCAAAATATTAGTACGTATGTCGCCAATGAAACTAAGATATCACTTACCTGTAGTTTAATAAACGCCCCGTTGACTGTGCCATACTAGCACCTGCCACTTTGCTCAGTCCAATCCAAACTCTCGCGGGCAGGAAGATGGGTTCCTGCGTAGGCCTATTACTTGCAATTGTGGAAGTTTGTGATAACGCTGCGACCAAATCAAGGAGACCCTCTGCATAACACAATGATAACCTAGTCACACTCCATATCAGTTCCGCTGCCTACACCACAAATAAGTGACTTTACCATGGAAGGCGGACTATGGGAGAACACGTTCACAAAGGAGGAGGTGGTACTCGGGATGAGGGGGTATAGGGGGGAGGAGGTAGAAGCATAGTGGATGGAGGAGGAGGAAGAGCCATTGACAAGATGATGAGAGAGGAGGGGCTCACGTGGCAGTACGGGCTGGTTAAGTTGCTTCTTGGTCTCCAGGTCACATGGGGTTGAAGGTTACTCATGTGACCAGCAGGCAGGAGGTATGGTGAACCAAATTTATGCAACTAGTGAATCTAGCGGAGTAGGAACTGCAATTGGGATAGGAGGATTCGCAACTAGTAAACTATTTTCGTCGCACAGACATAGATGGTATTGGTGCCACGCAGCCAAGATTGCACTGACCATCCACCTCGAGTATCTTATTCTTCTGCACACATATTAAGTGGTCTTCCACAGCTTTGACATCAGCCACGAGGTGAAGGTAGTCTGGATCGCGACTTGTGAAGTCACCAGGTAACTTTAGGCAATTTACTCGGTGTGTGCAGGCATGTTTAAAGCGGCTTTCTAGAACGGTACGATTTACCAAGTGCTCATTCCAATAGATGGTTTCAGGATTTACGGGGCTAGCCAAAGCCCAGGCGGGAAGAGGTTTGTACTTGTAGGGGAGATGCATTTCTCGTGTTGAGTTTTATTTCACCGCCTTGGATTGTGCATATGAATTGTACCTAGTACTTCCCGTGTATGAATTCCGGTATATGAATGGTAGGCACAAAGATACCGATTGGGACGAAGTTATTATTGGTAGTGCAAATGCCCATTGACTTATAGTGGCTTTGCACATTATGTGGGGAGTGAGTAACTAGGTAGGGGGGCAGGGGTGTAGCCGAGTAGGGCTGTAGCCGAGTAGTGAGGCTGGGGTAGTAGGGCAAAAAGGTAGAAGTAGTCAGCAAGGCTTTATGTTAGTATACTATCTTCGCTAATATGTTAGGTACCAAGAAGCAGTTCTGAAGATGATAGAGTGAACTGGTACAGTCTGGTACTATTTGTAAAAATAATGTAAATGTAGTAGTTTGGATTAAATTATAAAGGAAAGCATAGCAAAATAGGAAGCCGACTTGAAAACAACATTTTGTAATGCATTCAAGGCTAAAGACCGTCGCTAACAAATAACCATCACTCGTACGTTCTTTCTACTATCCACCACAAGGTACAGTATGTATATATATTCAGCAAATCAAGGGATGACGCTAGTTGTAGGTATGCTATTGAATCACATTGGGAATTACAAACACCACTGGCGACTAACATTGTGAGGTAACTGTAATGAACAGCTGTCTCTCGGCGCCAAGAGATATGATTATACATACAAACTAGGGTATATTGATTTGACAGAAATTTGGTCTGGAAATCATATTACAAGGTGGATTGATCAACAGTTATGATGCCAAACTGGTATCAGTTCTAGCAAGGGTTGACGATACTTCTCTCTTCCTTCTTGCAGATAGTTCTTAGACCTAAGTCTAGGTTAAAGTGGGGAAGGCTTCTTGTCACGAGTCCTCAACAGCTGTCGTACTCCTTCTTTAAAACTACTCTTGTAATAAAGTCATCATTGGAAGTAGGTAATGTAGTAAAGTGTGTAAAGGGTTACATTTGGAAAAGTACAAGGTAATAGGTAAGAATATAACTTTGAAGGAAGTGTCAAGAGCTCATATATTTAGTCATTTTCCATTGTTTTTCATTTTTATCACTATTATCATTTTTATTTTTTATCTTCATCTATGTCAGTAGTGTTTAGGGTACCAGAATCTGCCTGCCATGCGAGCAGTAGAATAAAACAATCCCCATTCCTCCTTCCGACCAGCCTCCGCCATATCGGCGTGACCACCAAGCATCAACCCTTGACCACGTCTCACTTAAAGAACAACCCTGCACTACTTCCCAAGTGAACTCAGAGAATAGGAGAATCCTAACTACCGGCAAGCCGGAGAGCCTAAGAAGCAACCACCCAGAATATCTCCATCCAAACAAATAAAATATTGCACCAAAATCCCCCAATAACCAAGACTGATAGATGCGCTGGCGGACAAATGACTGTACTAGCCGTTGTGGAATCGCTCGCAGCAGAGAAATGCAGTTGACAGTGGGAGGACGGTTTGAGAGCACAGTAGTGGTAGGGCAGAGGGGCTCTGAAAGGATTTAGGAGTACAGTGCCACTTAATCCTACTGTTGGGTAAGGAAGGGAGGTGAAGGCGACCATGTCAACTTGGAATGACCGTATTCATATCTTACCCAGTGGTACCCAAGAGTGTAGTGAGGTGATTTTACAGGGTCTCTCATGTAGTGCCTTATTTTCGGACATATAGTTTCACTTAGTAGATGGGAGACCACCCCTTAAGCCAAACGTAGGGAGGAGAAATATGAATCCACAGGGCCATGGTGGAGTTACTGTGTACTGCACACCCTATTCCAAGGTGTTTGCAGTATGGGAAGTCCACGGTGGCCAACCATGTGCAGGCACCTAACCAAGCCAGGTGAGCGGGAGGAACCGGCCAGCAAAAAGTCAGTACCAGAACCCAAAAGGATGGAAGCCTCAATGTGTCAGAAGCGGAAGAAGACATTGTAGAGAGCATGAAGATAGCCATCACTCCTAAGCCGAGGCTATCACATAGGGAGAGGTGGAGGTGGATGATTGTGAGAATCCTTCATTTTGGGTTGATTTCAAGCGTGAGGAAAATAGCAGAGACGCAGGATGGCTTATCTCCTTCTTCTTCTTTTCTACTTTCATTTTTGGCTTCTGATATTTCCTCATTATGTAGGGGACAATAATTTGCATGCAGCAGCAGCTATAGCAGGAATCCATCCTCATGCCTGCTTCTGCCCAGCTCCAATGGTATCTCCACGACCCTTTGCAATAGGCACAACTGCACATCTTCCCTCATCAAAAATCTGTCCCCCCTTGCCACCGACCCTAGTGAATTTGCGAAGGCTATCCAAAGACAAGCAGGAGAACATAGAACGGGAACAACTATGAACATCAACAGTAGAACAAAGGAAAAATCACTGCTCTAAATAGCAGAACAACCAAGTTAGAGATACGGGCCAGGAGAGGAAGGACTATGGTAGGTATTCCGGAATGCGATAGGAGTGAGAAACTGAGCCAACTGTGTGAGCTAACGATTAGGGAAGCTAGTAGTAGGGTACTAGCCGGAAAAAGCATCTAACGGCAGGGAGCATGCCAATACAACCTACAGGTCAGGAAGTGAACGTAACGCAATTGTGGCAACTCTCGATAACCATATGCATGTCATGCCAGGCAGTCCATAGCCATGGAAGATGAGCAATGTTACCATATTTCTCCTGGAGTCACATGGTCTGAGAGAGATAGCATGACTTAGTAGATAGGATACAACCACTTCAAAGGACCATAGAGAGATACAAGATTGAGGCATAGGCATGCTGAGAAGTTCAACCATGCTGCAAACTGTAGTCCTCGCCATCAGATGCATGGGAAGCGAAGGGGCAAGAACAAATAGTAGAAGGGAAGTACAAGAATGAAAAAGCAGGGAAGCCTCAACTGTTAAGAACCAGATGAGGGCAGTGAGACCGTGATGAGGATGGACCTCACTCCCAGGCCAAGGCCATTATTGGGGCCGCAGGAGAGATGGATGATCATGAGAATCATGCATAGAGTGTTGATTGCAAGCACCAGGAAACTAGTCATGATTGAGGAGGCCTCATCTGCTAGGTCTTTGTTGTGCTCACTTTTCGTTCTTATTTTTCTTGTTTTTTCGCAATTTTGTGGCGTGTTTTAATGTATATAGTGCACAGACAGCTGAAGCATTTGCCGATGCACTCACCTCCCCACCTACTCCCGCCCCCAACTAGCCAAGAGAAAACCCGCTAACCGAGGGGGAACAGAGAAGCCCACTAGCAGAGTGTACCCATCAAAAGCCCGCAGACCATGACACCGGCCGAACAAACCACTGCAGGCGAAAAGAACTCCTCGGCCAGGTAAATTTGGAGTATATACATCATTTACAAACAAACAAAAGAAATAACCCCTTGCTCAAAACAAAAGAAACCCCACATTCCAACCGTTACCGCAATCCAAGTAAAACTGGGAAACTCAAAAGCCACACCACTACATTCTCCAGCCACCTACAATAATTGTCGAAGTAGCTAAAGGGGTAAATCTGTCTAGAGGTGGAAAGCCAGAGCAATGGAAACCTTAAGTTGAGAACCGACCCTTGGTAAGGCACAGAGACCAGTGCAAGTAGTGACTCAAGACTTTGAAGTCACCAACCATTTGACGTCCAGAGAGGATGATGAAGTGGGTAGTGCCTGCTAATCAGATCAAAGGAAAAGCCACCGAAAACCCATTTCAACCCTGGCCACTCTCACTCAATTTGTTCGTATCTGACAAGGCCCTCTCTCCCGGATAAAGGCGAGCATGTTACCAGGTCTCTCATGTAGTCAGTTGTTGTATGAGTGATAGTGTCATCCAGTGGATAGGATACCACCAATTAAGCCAACTGAAGGGAGGGGCGAGGCCTACCCCAAGGGCTTTCCAATGTTCCTATATTCAGCAAACTATAATCCCTACCATTTAAAGTATAGGAAGTGATAGGTCACCGACCATGTAGGGGGGGCCTCATTAAGGGTGGCTATCGGAGAGATCGGGCAGCAGAATGCAGTACCGGAACTCCTGGGAGCAAAAGCTAGGAGATTCAAGAAAAGCAAATAAAGCCAGTACGTACAGGAGCGAGATCGCCGCTATCTATAGGCTGTAGCCATCAGAGGGGCAGAGAGGTTGTTGGTAGGTAGTATGGGATTTCCGCGTGGAGGATTGATTTCAAGCACGAGGAAAATAATGGAAACCGAGGATGACTCATCTACGGTGCCCTATTGACCCCCTTTTATAGACGCTCTTGTTGCAACATGTCTTACAGTGAAAACTATTGATATGATGAAAATGGTCAAATGTGTAAGATAACATCCCTACGACTCCTCAGTATAAGTGATGTGTAAACATTATCCCAGGGATTCATATGACCTAAATGGTCCTTTGTCCGAAACCCATGAACTGCAATTGAGGTCCTGTGCGAAACCTAATATCCCTATGACTCATAACTATTAGTCATATGCAAGCCTTATACTATCAAGTGATATGACCTAAATGGTCATTTGCTTGAAAGGTCCATGACCTCTAAGCAAGGTTATGTGCAAAGAACACCCTACCTATTACTCATAACCATGAGTCATATGAAAGCCCTATCCTTGATGAGCCTTATTTGTGACATCTACGGACATACACAATCTTGGCGACAATACAATTTGACAGAGGTTGGCATAGGAACAATTTTTATTAGTAACTTCACCATGTGTACATGTTGACCTGTGCTCTCGAATTATGACAACTCTGGGCTACAGGAAAGCCTGCAATACAATACTCAGGTGTGTTGAAAACCGGTGTTAATGATATGGCCAAGACTATTTACTGAGTTATAATTTATTGTACTTCATAAACGTTAGGGTTCTGATAAACCTTTTCACTGGAGGTGACAAAAACACCAATAGTGTTCTAAAAGGACAACTATAAGACCGATATGCATCCCAACCTCTAAAGCTGAAGCCTACTCCAGCACTTGTACTCACACTTCTACTAGTAACCCTACTTTTTTACACCTCACTACCAACACCCGAGATCACGACTTCTTTCTCTCTCTGCAACCACCACCCGCACTCTCCAAAACAAATTTCTTTTACTGCCTCACAACTGAGTCGGCGTAACCAAAGACCACTTTCTTTGCTGGCAGAAAAAAGTATCCTTGACCAATACCTTCGAGACCGCCAGTGCGAGAGGAGGGAAGTATCTAGGGCTTACAGAGGTGTGGTAATTGGGGGCGCACAACCATCCACGTGGGATGAAAGAGAGCTGTGAGTGTAGCTGATACTATGCGACGACCAGCACAATACCTGGTGGGCCGGTTAGTCATGGCGGAGATTATCAAGTACTTGCTGGAGGGAGGATCCTTCAGCCGCCACGCGCAGTTTTACTTTGTTGGCCAGAAAGTTGTCGCAAACCTGGATCTCCCGCAATAATTACGGTGGTCCATGTCTGTTGTTGCGTGACTTCAGACGACAGTTATAGAGTATGTGGTCATTAATCTCTCTGCTAAGTTCTTTATCTTAACAAGTTCACATTATTTGTTAATTCTTCATAGTTGGTAGCATGGGTGTAACAAATGCAGGCGGCGTGACTCTCATACTCACCAACTTGAGATTGGTAACCGATGTCACGAACGCCAGGGCTGGGGAGCCACATTGCAGAAGATGCGCGGACTACAGGCGCCATCTGAGAAAGGAGATCCCAGAGCTACAGACTGATAAGAACCCTGTTATAAGGGACAATGATGCCGACAATGAATGTCTCACCAGCTAGGTCCCGGGGCACTCTGGCTTCTCATCAATAGCGGGAACTATGTAGAGGAAGGATGGTGATAATAGCAGGCCCTGCGGGATGGTGAGGGTGGTAGTAGGGATAGGGAAGGCAGGAGTAATGGGGAGAGCAGTGGCGGGGTGGGTGAGGGGGCAATATTCAAAGCGATAAGGGGGGGGATGTGGTGGTCAATGGAGGCGGGATGGAGGAGGAACAAATGTGGGGGTGAGCTCCGCTAGGGTTCTGTTGCATCCAAGGTGCGAGAGAAACTGGACTATTGGATCTCAATAGCGTACTCAGAAGCTTGGTGCCAGTATTTGAGTGACGATTCATGGTGTCGGAAGTAGTAAAATTGTTGGTGATGGGCCTCGGGTTGGTGGGGTGTGTGGGCGCTTAGCCCACGAAGGCCATTTCTTTTACTTTCTGTTTGTGATTTTGCTCCCATGATATTTTACCATTCCTTCTCTTTTCTTTTTTCTGTTTCCACATGGGGTAGCCAGTTATAGCGTGAGAGGGGCATGAGTAATTTATAGGGCTCGCAATGTTTGTATAGCTAGTCTAAACACCGAGGAGCTTTAGCATTGCGGTTGCGCAACTTGGTATATACTTTCCATCTACGATGTTACCCTTGGGGACACTCCCGCACCATATGTGATGTGATGCTATCAAAGTGTTAGGAATATGGAAATCTGAGACAAGGTGCACAGACCTTACAGCAGTGTAACAGTGCACAGACCCTCGATTTACAGGGGCTACACACCCTGCTCCGCCCCTATTATGGGCCCCCACTTCATTACCCAGATTTCGAGGGTGGCTCCCATAACTCAAATGATACATCAAGGAAGCCCACTTCATGAAACTAATTATACCACGCCGCCATCGGTCCAACTACATCATATTCACAAGATATCGGTGCGGCGAACTTTGATGACATCTGGGAGTAGAATGGAGGAGGAACATCGCAGCGACGTTGAGGGAGTAGGCTACGATACTAGGCTTCCCGATTGATGGCCGACGGTGATGGGACGCTTTTTGCGAAATATTCCAGCTGCATGACCCAGTGGCAGAGGCTACTAAGGACATAATAAATCTATACATACCTTGTTGAGATCAGCTGAGGTGTGGTTGGTCCTCGCAATAGGACCCCTCTATAGAGGTCCATAGACTAAGGGGAAGAACCATTAGAAAGGAAGACCAAGATAAGTCCAGGACTCTTAAAACGCATCGACATTTGACTTCGACTTGCGATAAGCACCAGGTGGCCCTTCGTGAAACTGATCACTTCATCACCCCAGAGACTACTCAAATTATAGTTAACAAGAGCAGAGTAATAGAATAGGCGATGCAGGCGATGAAGTTGAGAGCTGCTGCTTTGTATGCCAATCGCGCGGTCATCGCAACCGCGGCATACTATGCGGTAACCAGCAAAGGGCGTGTCAAGTTGTATGGTCAAACCGTGTTCGCATTTATGGGATTATAGACATTGGCTCATTAAGTCAAGAGTGGTACTGGTGGCGTACAAGTCAGAAGGTAATCCGCGAATACTCACACACGAGATAAAAATATTGACATATTTCACGAGCTGGACAAACATCATCAAGCAACGCAGAAGAGATCTTATCGCGATAATATTGTTTCACACTTTAAATCATATCCTCGCAGATTTATTGAGACGAGGCTTCTATACCTGATACTCCGCTCAAATATTTGGCCTGGACTTGTCAGTTATACTAGAGTTTAGATTCTTCCTAAGCGTATATTGATAGTTCTCCTCTTACCAAGTCTCGCTATATGAACTGAGAGTTCGCTTCAAACTCCGCTACCAATTCTCCACTTGATTACATTTTGGCAGCACAATACGGTCCTATTTATATTCATACATTCGTAGGATTATTTGTAACAGGGTTATTCAAAAATTGATGAACAGTATATACAACAACCTACCTGATTGAGAATAGCTTTCGGAATCCGAATCTGTGATCAACTCAATTATATATATCTTACCTTGCATGGTTGGAACTTCGACTAGAGCTAGACCGAGTCAGAATCCCTCCTCCAGTGGAGTGGGGAGTACTCTGCATAAAAGAAAGATAGGAATTGGGATCCAAGTACAAGGCATGCTCCCACCATGTGCCAATCACCAATACATGTACTATAAGTACATGCTGAACCGGGAAAAAGATGCACTGCATGTCCTGAGTGCCGAGTTAGACTGCCACAATGCCTTTATCCAGACACCACTAGAATATCACAGATATTGGATACCTTACCTATGATTCAGTAAATCCTTCACTGGACTGAGAACACTGTGGCAGGAAGTACAAGTGATCAGGTGTCCCAGACTAGTAGAACAATTAGCCAACTGCGAGAAACGTAAAAAGTCTAGGATAACACCAGCTCCTGAGTACAGGATGCCGGAGGGTGAACGAATGGACACCCATGGGGAGAGATCTGCGAGGAATGACGAGGAGATCTAGAGTGCATCGCGATCAACCCCTTTTGACGCGAGTTTTTGAAGTGCACTAATACCTTTATCACATCAATCATCCGCTATGTTCAGAACATACCCGAAATTACAATCATCCACTCCAAAGCCCGGACACCACGCTGCCAATCTAGCTAAGTTAGCCTGCTATCCCGGGATTACCTGCAGTCTAATCAGGCAAGATATAGACATATAGCTTGCGCCAGCCAATATTGCCTTCCAACATTTGGAAGCAGCAATGTCCGACAATACTTCAAAATTACTTCCGGGACAATAACAAATAGCGTAGGAACAAGATGTCCATGATAATGTAATCGCAAGACTGTTGCTGCTGTTGGCAGGCACGGAACAAGAAGTTAAAGACATTCAAAAGGAAATATTACGCAAAGTAGCAGAAAGGATTATGGCGTATGATGAGTAATAACAAGAGCAGGAGGGAGTGACCAACTGGTTACATGGTATGCGAGGACCATAAGGATAAGAGGCCCTTGCCCGTGACCAAACCTTGGAGAAAACCGTCGCCAACACGCTGAGGGAATTCCGAGAATTGCCTTCTCGGAAGATCAGCTGTGATCAAAACAACAGGTAGACGTTGGACTCGGGGATGTTAGATGTGATAGTACACCAAAACGAATTATGGGATCACAAGAGTGTTTAGCATCTGCAAGGAGAAGAGACCACTAATCCCACAAGGTCAGTAACGGCATCGCCAGTAAACATAGTAGCTGCGGTGCTGGGACCAAATACTGCCGGAGCAATCCCGTTAGCTGCAGTCCAAGAAAATAATCGTGGTGAATATTATTTTCCACCGCGGTGGATGGAAAAGAGAAAAGGCAGTGCATAATGCGATGCAGGCCCTGAGGTGGTATAAGTATGAGATCCGGAAAATCTTGATGAAGAGGATGAGGGTACTGATAAGGATGAGGAAAGAGAATGAAAAAGTGGAAGTTGGAGCTTTAGTTGGTGAGGAGAAACACCAGAACAGTCTAGGTTAGTAGAGACGCTTGCCAATACAATGATACTGAATGTTAAGCAACTATCGTAAGCACCCCCATTCGTTGAGGCTAAAACCTCATAAGATATATATGTATAGATAAGCCAGGATACTGCATATTTTGAGAGAAATCCCTGGATCAGGGATGATACCTGAGAATGAGTCATGTATGTACTGAATCCTACAAAATGAGATCTACTCTCACCATACGCCATCTGGTGTTGAAAGGCATTGGACAGACTTCACGGAGAAACACAAGTGCCCACGGTGGATATGTGGACACGGTTAGACGATCGAATGATCATACCTTTGGATGGAGTCAAAGCACACTGAAAAGCACACCGCGATATGCAGTTAGTAATGCATAATGGCAATATTGTATTGAACTTAACATTTATGCGCAAGCTCAATATCCGAGCACAGATGACGGGAGAACCGCGGAGAGAGGAAGTACCAAACTATCTTCCCGACCAAATTGTCCGCTCATTGTTGTAACAACGCTATACCATGGATCAATAATTGGAGGAAATATTGCAATTAGTTGGTGGGTCCGAGCCGGTGTTACGTGCAAGAAAGAAGTGTGCGGGAGATCAAGTAGCTTCACCTAAAATTGTCCTAGCGGTCAAAAGAGAAGACCGAACAGACTCTACGATGAGGGGATAGAAGACTGGGAAGCCTTGTGTCAAAAGAGGTGGAGTGCCACCAGAAACACGAGAAGTGGAGGAGGAGCCAGAACGGCTACCAAGGAAGTTAGGAGGCATCGCTAGGGCGACCCACACCAACTTTAATTGGGCTCATAGTGGTATCTCGGAAAGTGTTATTGACACTAGAAAGTGGGAAAAGAATTGTACACATTGTAGAAAGAAGAACTATGGCTATTAAACAAGTTGGGGAGATGTCCCTATATCGGCAGCAATGGTAGGCTCAAGAGTAATGAAAATGCGGATTCAGCGTGCATAATCCGCTAGTGTAAACCGCAGTTCAGTAGGCAGAGTCGCTACCATCCAGCAACGAGCCAGACCAAATAAGATGTTGGAACACATAGACTACAGAGTACTGGCTTAGGTTACTTCACAGGCACCAGCGGTGAGGGCCTTTAGGTAGTGTGTGTCTACCGGAAACTTGATTTGAAATGGGAATTCCGTTTCGCTGGCGTGTAATGGATGCAGACTTTAAAGGGGATCGGGTAGTCAGTGTGCAACCAGTGGACCTTAAAACTCAAAATGAACCAACCCAAGTGAACCAAGTGTGTCCTTAGAAGATCAAAGCAAGTATGCTCTCCATGAATGGACCCCAGTAACGACTTGGAAGCTCGACCACCAGGATCCAACAAAGGCAGAGTATTGGGCGAAATAGAGGATAGTTAGCATGCGTACATGACCCGGCAGCCAACAGAACAAAGTTCTTCAAGATACCAAGTGGCTTCTTGTACTGATATGCAAGCAGGTTACTATACCTACTAGGTTGGGACTTAGCAATTCAAGATCTACTTGATGACAATACAAGACAGGAGGATAAGCGATGTGTGCTGTTCCACCTATCACGCCAGTCTGAGTGGCATTATATCCATGTCATATCTAGGCTTCAGGCTACAGTGTGGGGCAGGGATATACCACTTTGGTGCGCAACACCCATTGGAGGGAGCGGGACGCATAACCGAATACCTAGGGGAAAGTAACAGCGTAAACAGGAACATCACACAAGTGGAATCAAATTGCTAATAACCGCGCAAAAATCCGCTATGAGTTTGGGCATGGCATGTGGGGAGAAGGCATCCAGTCTGACAAGTGGTCGCGAGCAATTGCGTATAGGAGAAATGCTTCTGAGCATGTAGACACAGATTGTTAAAGCTAAAATTTAAGAATTTGTTGCAGGAGACCTGATTGGTCAAAACTACGCAGTGTAGAAACAAACATCTTGTTACCTACACCCGACTACAAGTATGCATAAAAGAAAAATCCAGTTGAGCCATATTCATGCCAAGTGTGTGGAATTGGATGCTCTAAAACTCATACAATACTACTGTCGCCAGGGGATCGATTACCTCCATATACACTATAAGTAATGCGCAGTTAAAGTCTTATTAAACTGCGGATACAACGTCTTATTAATCAAGCCCTGGTTCAAGACGTGTGCATTCTTACTGTTAAACGCGACAACACTATTGATATCTTAGTCTTTGATGGGCCATTAGCAGCCTTGGGGGGAAGTATTATACGCTACCTGTAAAATTGGAAATTCGAAACAAACAATACATTACCGAAGTGTGGTGTGAGGTGGCTAATGCAGGATAGTGTGAAATGATAATTCCAGGCAGTTGGTGGCATCGTGAACACCCAGTATCATCCAAAGAAGATGGAAAAAAAGGGATATTGTTTGCAAAAGGTTGTGAAAACTTTGCTGAACAATATACAGGATTAGCGGACATGGTTTAATATGATGCATCTGTCTCTTTTGATTGTGACCATTATCGTATGAGATGAATCGGAACAATCGCAGACCAGGTGCAACTCGAATCATTATACAAGGAATACTGGCACTACAAGCATTTGTTTGAAGCCCCAACCGCAGAAGAACAGGTTTTCAGCTAGCCCTTGGGCCTGTAGATAAAATTGGTTGCCGGATCAATACCCCCAGCGCGACTGATATACCCATTATCAGCAAATCTGCTCCCGGTTGTACATGAATACTAGGAAACCAATATTAGGCAAGGGAACCTTGCCTGTATTCAATCCCTGGCAGGCACACCTATGTTATTCCTACTTACACCTGATGGTTGACTACAGTTGGTAGTGGATTATCAGAATCTAAATAAGATTACTATTTTGAACAAATATCTCCTTCCACTAATGTCTGAGTTTCCAGACCGTGAAGCTATCGCCAAGATCTACACTAAGTCAGACCTTGAAGACGGTTATTGCTTGATTAGCATTAAGAAAGGACATGAATGGAAAACCGCTTTCAGGACAAGAGATGGACTCTACAAATCTAAGATTATACCATTCAGACAGGTCAATGTGACTGCAATATTACACAATATGAGGAATCAAGTATTAAAAGAATACTCTTATATGCCTGTTGTATATTACCTTAATGAGATGCTCATATACTCAATACAAGAAAAGGAACCTATTGAAGCGGTTAAAAAATCTCAGAAATGTATTGGACTTGCAGTAGCACTATCGCTAAAAAAGTCAACCTTCCCGGCTAAAGAAGTGGAATTCCTGTGCTACCTAGTGGTGGTTGATAGAGTGTTGATGAGTACCCAAAAATCAGAATCCATAATGGTTTGGAAACCACCTAAGTGGGGTGGAGACGGACAAGTCTTTATTAGATTCGCTAACTTCTCCTGATGATTCAGGAAAAACCTTTTCAATATTCGCAAGCAAGTGATACCAACATTACTATGAAATCTGAAGGATTTCAAATGAGGAGCAAAATAACATATGGAGTTTGAAGAACTAAAGCAGTTCTTCACAATAGCCCTCATCCTCTACCACTTCTTCCCTGGAAGGGTGATAGTAGTGGAGACTGATGGTAGCATATTTGTACTGGGTTGCGTCCTTTCTCAATACTTGGAGAAAAAACTACATCCAGTAGCATTCCATTCCCTAAAACCAAACTCAGGAGAGCACAATTATAAAATCCATGGCAAGGAACTTCAAGCCATCTTGGTACTATTCCAGGAAAGGAGACACTACTTAATAGGAACAGAAAAACCATTTACGGTTTTTACATGCCCTCAAAACTGGAATATTTCCTTGAGTCCAATGTCAATAGTGGTCGTTAAATTCGATTGACTCAGAAGTTGGTAGTATACAATTGTCACCTTGTTTACATACTAGGGAGGAAGGGTGAAAAGGTTGATGCATTAAGCTGTAGTCAGAGTACCACCCTGCGAACGGTCTATGCATCGAGAACTCATAACTTTGAACATGGAAAGTTTGTTTGTATCACTGGTAGTGTGGGTCGGCGATAAAGGGAAATACTATGATAGGAAAAAAGATTAGCAGCTGGAACCTCGTAGTGGTAGATAGCAACCTGTCATTAGGGTCAAGAGATAGAGCAAAGTAATATACTTGCCAACAAAGGGCTCAAGAATGGCGGCAGGACATCAGCTGTATACCATAGAAGATAACAATGTCCTAAAATAGGGATGAAGATTAATTTGGACTGGAATTGCCATAGGTCTATATAAAAGAACTTAGGGAGAAATTGCTACCTGAGGGGCACTAGTGGTCGAAAGCTGAATCTCCACTGGAGCTGCGATGATGAATACCCATTATACTTGTAAAGTCAAAGTTGTACTATCGAACCACAAAGACATGGATTGCCAAACAAGAATGTGTGATCTGTTAGCTCAACAGGTGGTAGAATGGATTGATACTGGCAATATGATGGAGGTGGATGACTTGCAAGAAACTAAGAGAGGAACTGCGGGATTTAGAAGCAGCGATATCCTAACCTGTGCCTTGATCATCAAAGAACTGGAAGCTAGTATCAGTTACTTACAGGCGTCAGCCAAAACCACCCAACACTGGTATGACATTGCAGATATACCAAAGCAACCTCTGATGTCAAAGGCTATTATCGCGCAGAAATGTCTGAAACAGTTTATTGCAGAGTTTTTCAGAGAAATAGGGAAAGCAATGGGGACAGACATAACATAGAGGCAATGGCGGCAGAAACTAGTTATGTTACGAGATGCACGCAGGGATTTCCGCAAGAATTGTACCATAACCGTCGATCTACTATATTATAAGCAAAGAGTGTGCATACTCAATAGTCAAGCACTATCCACCAAGATTGCAGATAGATATGTCGATTCAATGATCAGAGGACATTTTGGGGAAGAGAAACCCAGAGAAACAATGATGCCAGAGGTCTGCTGCAACGGACTAGCAGCCTCGATCAATGATTACATAAGATGCTGCCATGAATGTCAATATCACAAATCACCAAGACATGCCAAGTATAGATTATTGTGACGATTGCAAATACGGAACACTGCATACACATCTATCTCAGCGGACTTTATGATAGTACTACCTCAGTCACAAGGATGCACTGAGATTATAGAAGTATCGAGCCAAGTCATGATAATGGTAGATTGCATCGGACTACAAATAATGGCAACTGCTAAAGATGTCATAACCGCATTTCTTATAGAAGTCTGGAGGCTGCATGGGCTGCCCACCCAAATCATCTCCGACATGGACGCGCAGTTAGGGGGAGAATTTCAGTAATCCCTTTGCAAGACATGGGAAATTCAGCGAAGAATATCAACCGCGTACTACCTGCAAACTGATAGACAAATGGAATGTAGCAACCAAGTCCTGAAAGTAGACCTGCGAAGCTTTGTTAGCTACCATCAGGATGACAGGTATTAGCTACTACCATTCGCTCACCGTAACTATAGCAACTCCACCAGCAATGCAGATGGGGTGTCACCATTCTATGCAAACAATGGTTTCCATCCAACAATAGAATAGATGAAGGTACCAGAAGCTCAAAATCTAGGCCCCACGTTTTATGCGAACTGGATGAAGACGTTATATGAACAACCCAGAGGGTCACTTGCAAGGCCAAGGGAAGGAATGGCCAAATACTGTGACCCACAAGCCAGGCAATAACCTGTGCTTAAGATTGGGGACAGAGGAATGTAGAACTCAAGAAACATGGATAATCAACGAAAATTGTAGTGGTTGAGGCCAAGTCTTGCTGGCCCTTTCCAAATTCTGAAAAAAATTGGATTACGAGCCTTCAAGCACAACATATCTGACCAACGGAACATCTATCCAGTGTTCCAAGTTGGACTACGGTAACGTTATCGCGTGTCTATTCATGGTAATGGTCAACCACGGTGAGAAAACTGGAGTACAATGACAACGAGCAGCGAGCGCAGGTTGAGCCAAAAGTCTGAAGTGAAATATGCTCTTACCAAAAATGAATATGTGGCTGCTATGAAGAAAGGCAGGAACCAGGGTACTTTGTCAAATATCAAGGGTGTTCTGAAGATGGGAACACATATGAGCCAGCTACCAGTGGGAAAAACAGTGAGAAATTTGTACAAAACCTGGGTGATGAATGCCTAGACATGCCAGGAAGGGCAGAAGTAAGATACTGAGGAAAAGGTTTTCCTACCATGGACAAGCAAATGTAGGGGTTTTTCACAATGACTACACTACATCTTAAAATGTATTTAGAAAAATACAGGAAAGTTGTAAAAGCCTTCGAGTAGAACCCTAGTAGGAGAGAGCTCATGTGAGGCATATAAATATTTGAGACAAAGTGCACTGCCCTTACAGGACAGTATGAGTGCACAGATCCTCGATTTGCCAGTGTCAAATACCCCCCTCCAGCGCCCTTACAGGGCCCACAGCTCATTGGCGAGATTTTAAGAGTTGTGTCCCATAACTAAAATGCCACACCAAAGAAGCCCACTTCATGGTACCCTATTTGTCGCCAACATCTGTCTGACGGCCTGAGGCTAGTGGGATCCATGGAAGTGGACCTTTGGGGATACCTGGGAAGTGGAATAGAGGCATACCGTAGCAGGAGCATTGAGATTGTAGGCTACACCACTAGGCTTCCCAAGTATGTGCCACCAGTGAGGGGATGCTTTCTGCGAAATACTCCAGCAGGAAGTCCCCAGGGTAGAGGGCACTCAGGAAATTCCAAATCCTCCCATACCGTGCCCAGATCAGCTGTAGGTTGGTTGGTCATAGCAATTGGACCACTCTAAGGAGGCGAGTATACTAAGGGGAAGTACGCTCTGAAGGTAGGACTCTGACAAGTCAACGACCCTTAAGATGCTGACACATCGCGCTTTGACTACAGATGGGCTCGAGGTGGCCCGGCATGAACCTGATAACTTCATGACTGAAGTGACTACTGGAATGACCGGCAACAATAGTAGAGCAGTATAATAGTCTATGCAGAGGACGAAGTTGCAGGCCCCTGTTGGGTATAACAAATAGTGGAGTCATCTCGAGGGAGGAATACTATGCTGTAACGGTGAAAGTGTGTGACCACTTTCCGGGTCAAAAGGTGTTCCCACTTATAAGAATCTGGACACTAGCGCACTAAACCCCCTGTGGTACTGCCGAGGCATAGTAGGTAGAATTAGTTCGCGAATACTTAGATGCAAGATATAAATATCGAAGTGCCTCCCATGCTTCACAAATGTCATGCAGTAATGGAGAAGAGATCTTTTCAATATAATCTTGTTTTACTCTTTACATCTTATTTTTACCTATTTAGAGAGGCTAGCCTTGCTTGGCAGATTCTCGGATCGAAGATTTAGCCTACACCTCTCAGTTAAACTAGAGTCTGGCATCCGCCCCACTCAAAGGATGAAATCTAGATTACAATTGGACAGCTACTCAATCTAGCCTAATAACAAGTCCTAGTTGTATCATTCATATGTGCAAGTTAGTCTTATTGCAGATATAAATATGCATAATAGCTGATGGTGTGCATATTATTTACTTGCGCATGATTGAACACCTGGTTGTTTATGAGCAGGTGACTTGTGAGGTTTATGTCCTAGATTACAGCTTCATGCATATGATCTTTTCCGCATAATTCAATATATAATTTTTTAGGTATGATTTTGAGCATATGATCAACCCTAGGCAGTTACAGTTGACGGTAATCTATAAAACAGGAGACACTCCAAGACTAAGGGAAACCTACTGGAGGAGCTACACTGAGGGAGGAGGAACTCGAGGGTCTAAATAGGGGATAGTGCGAAACGTAGTGCCCTGGACGGGGATAATGACAAGAGAGGGGACAGGGCAGGGAATAAAAAAAAGAAAAAGGGCCCTCCCAAGGATGGTGGGCCCGAAGGGGCAGGGAATGTGGGCGGGCCACTGCGGGTTACGGGGCCCTGGAGGTCCCGTAAACAAGACTATAATTAATAAAGCCAGGATTCGTAAATGGGGTGGCCCTTGGGGCTGGGCTGGGAGGAGACCATGTAATTGAATCAGGGAAACCAGACGCATTCACGGGAACCAGTTTAACTAACTCCCCTGGTTCAAAGGGCCAGTACTATGCCGAGTTTAGGTAGGCTGAAAGCGTGTGTGGGTTTCAAGAATCTGGTCACAAGCACACTTGTCGGCCGCAGGTGCCGCACTAATTTCTGGGCGTACATGACAGTACACTATTTGGACCTCCAGTTGCTGACCAACGCTCTCTTTCGGTGAGTCATAATTCTGGCCCCCTCCCTTCCACCCAACCCCGCCCGGATCCATCTGCTGAAAGACACGTACCGTCTGATGACCTGCCGCAACTTCAATAGCATTAGAGCATTTTCGGCAGCAATTTGGCCGCGGAACCTGAGTCAAGGCATGAGTGTTATATAGCAGAGTTGGGGCTGTTGGCACAGGTTAAGAAATCTACAATGACGTACTACCATAGATCTATATTGCGTTATATTCCTGCTAACTCCTTTTCCCAATGCATCACCCGATTAGACCTCCCCAGATTGCTACTAAGCACTGTGGCTCCCTGTAATTCAGAGTGTGAATGCACCTCTATAAGGCCATGCCCTGTTTGGCTACCACTGAGGTGCTGGCAACCATGATCCTGGAATCGGTTAGGGGCCATAGGCCCACTGAATATTCAAAATGCACCCTCGTAGTCCAGTGCCAATGTGAGGAGTAAGCCGCCTGGTGCCTCTGATATCTCGTGGGGGAGACGGGTGAGTGCGCAATACTACTTGGTCATGCAGCTGTAGAACATGTGCCGCTCACTGAGCTCATTATCTTATATAAAGAGAACAACATCTATGCAGAGATCCTAACCAATATTAGTGAGGATGGATAGCACCTTCCGGTACCGAAGCAGCGTCAGCCTGACATACTAACCTAGACCCCTGCGAATATCATCAGCACATACCGGTTCTTTCACCGCAATGTCAAGGATTGCTGTGGGCATGCAGGGGATATCACAGTGGCCATGAAAGCAAGGTAGGAGCAGGAGCGCGAGCAGCAGGCGGAGATTACCTCTCTCTCCAGCCAATGTGCACCATGAATCCTCCTCATGGAGCATTGTATCTAAAGATACCTGGTCATTAGTTTACATCCACAATCGTTGTTGATAGCTAGTAACGTACATAGAACGGAGACGTGATTACTCCCACACTAACAAACCCCCTGCGGGTCAACCATCCGGCCTCAAGGCGTGCAGCAGCAATGGTGAAGGATGACAGAAGTAATTCACTTTGTGTAATCTCCGATACCTGATCATCAAATAAGTGCAGTATCTAATCACACATGTAAGGTGATGAAGCAGACACCCCAGGCCGTGAGAGCCCCCTCTGCACCACCTGCCTGGCCCCCTATAATATCGATGTAAGTTGTTAATCCTGATAAGCTTTCCCTGACAACATGAGTCAAGTACTGTCGCTAATTAGATACATAGGCTGATCTGATTGCCGTACGCTGGCCTGGACCCCATTCTCACGTCGGGCAGTCTCCCCACCCTGGCCACCATCTCAACTTGAGAAGCTGCAATATACTGTGCATCTTGTCCATGAAGGCACCGGGATTGATGACTTCATAGAGACCTCCAAATACCAGGCCGGACCCCATCATAGGCACAATGGGGCCCTGGACACCTGCTTTGACTGTTTTTCCTACAGCAAGCTGCGAGCGTGAGTACAACCTCCCACCTAATTCCTCCCATGATCCTGCCAGCGCCCTTCCTCACCTGTCGTACAACCCATGCCCCACTGCGACCATTCTAATGTCTCCTGCAACAATTGCTACAACACCTTCTCAGCAAGCAAACACCACTCCTGGTTCTACTCTGCCATTTGTCATGACTTCCGTGGCTACGACTGCTCTACAGGCTTCAGCTTCCCACCATCCTACACTACTGTTGCCCTCTACTTCTGTGACTACAACCGCTCTGTTGGCTCCTATAGCCTCTCTGCATTATTGTTTTGTTGCCGCGGGCTCCGGCATCTACAACCACTTTGATAGATCCCGTGACTCCTACCACGACCTACGATACAAGCATATCTACCTCATGCGATTCGCTCTCCTATGTGGCCAAAGAAATACCAACACCACTAGACCCCCGCCCTAGCAGCCAGTGCCGGAGTTCTAGGAAGTGATACATTGTTTGTTTGTGAGAGCTTTTTCGTGTTACGCTTCTTGCAGTTTTGGGTACTTGGGTACCTAATCTTCAGTTTTCCTATCTGGTGTTCCATTCTGTCGGTTTAGCAATCATGGTTTTATTTTTTATTTTGTCGAACTCACCTGTGTGTCTATTGCGTCTCATGCATTGAGATTCTCAATGGTTTGTACTTTTGTTCGCCGGGAATATTCCTCCTGCGGTGCATATCTTTGCCAGAAGTTGATCTTCATAGTGACAATACCATTGGCTCGTAACATCTGGCTCATGCATTCCTTGGTAAGCAAGCTGACCCGACATACGAGTCCCTCGCATCAAGGAACTGAGTACAGGCCGGGTCACGGATCCTCAATACTTTATGTGAACTCAGATGTGCATAGGTGGTTCGCGATACAAAATATAAACTCCTAGAGATGCTCTGGATTCGATCTGTTTGTGCGCGGGACTTGTGGTATCGGGCTGGAGATGCCATAGCAATTGGACTCCTCCCACTGGATTCAGGTGCGGGCAGTCTATAGTGCTCCCTGTCATAAATTCCACACTTATTACCATCCAGGTCTCGAACAGGGCTGGCTTTGAGATGTTGCCGTATCTATTCCCCTGATGTTCTTAATGATATACACCTTTTACCTGGATTCGGTTTGAGTGCTTTGTGGTCTGGAGATAAAGTTGCATATCTCCAATCTCTTTTTGGCTTGACATTTGTTTGGCGAGAGATAGCTTTGGCTAACTGACTCTGTTTGTAGCTAGATCTTATTAAACCACCTGCCTTAACACCATCTTCATTTCACTGGCTGCACTCTTCTACCAGCCTTGGACTCCTGCCGCTTGGTTAAGAAACATATGGTTGCCGCACAAATAGAAACTCCAAGTTGTATATTCAAAAAAAAAAGTTATATCCTTGAGACCCAGCTTCTTCTATGCCGTATGCTCTAGAGAGACTTTTAGACTCTCCAATTCTGTAATGCTTGAATCCCGCACCTGGGATAAACAGGAATGTATTGATCAGACTTGTAATGTTTAACTCGCACCAAGAATTGTTTTTACCAAGGAATCATGAATTCAATACTGCATGTTACGGGATGAGTGCTGGCACCCTAACCCTGTCCTTAAGGCCTAGTGTATAAGACCGAACAAGTCATATTGAATATGTGAAAGCCAGACAAATTGCTCTCCAACTGTGCAGCCGAAGCATGATTCATGAAGTTTGTATCCCGAATACTGAAGCACGAGACATTCATCAACAAGTTACTCAATGCCCCGGCGAGATCTAAACCAGAGGCACAGTTGGCTAATTCAGCGAGTGGGAAATATACATCGACCCAGATACAATGTCTAACATAGCAGAACAGAATCTGCAAATTCAATAGCAGCAACCTAACCAAAGAAGTATAGAAGCTCTACAAGTACAATAACAAACCATTCATTGTCAGGTCGAACCAGGTTTCCTGCATGAATAGCCAGCACGTAGCTAGGAAGACTCTGACCATAGGCTGCTGCAGAGAAAATCAAAGACCATGTGGTACACAAAACTCGAAATGGAACCTTCTGGACAAAAGGATGTCACAATAATGGTTCTGAATGAGGTCAGCGGTGGGGTGTGCTGCGAGCCACATACATTTAATAAAACGGAATGTGACATTGCACTGGATGATGTGAATATCGATATCGTTGACAGCGCCCAATAATGGCACACTGATATTGTCTCCAGCAGAAACTTGACTGCGAAATTATCCCAGCATGATGGTACTTGCGTCAAGCATTTTCAGACCACAATGTGCGAGTACCGGGTAGAAGACAACTGGTACTCGCTGATCTATAATTACCCGCGGGATCTGCAATCTGCCCGTATTTCCATCATCCTGGATCGCGCGATTTTTACAACAAATTGACCGCCGCAAGTATCGCACATCTAATGTCAGGAGGTTTCGTGCTACCAATTACGTAGCCAGCACGCAGTAGGATAACCTGTAGTCACGTATGTCCTCATCCAATCTGGCAAGCAATACTGAAGGCGCAATATGAAGGTTGGCAAAGTCACTCCTTCTGGGGCACATCATGCTCAAGGCTAAACTGCCAAATGCTGTTGTATTGACTCCTCAGGTGCTCAAAGTTTGGCCGGATTTGATGGAGGGGTATGGATATACACATGATGTTAGACTGTTGGAGCAGTCTCTATATCTGATAGGTCAACTCTGCCCACTCTTATTGCATTCAATATGCACTACTAACAAAAAAATATACACGAAAAACACTGCAGCATGCGATCAGAGTTCATACACAATTCATAGTAATACGAAATCACGTTTTACGCATTCTGGGATAATATGCAAGCTAGACCTTGTAGGGTGAATTATAAACTGGAACAGGACCAGTTCATATGCAACCCAGAAGGCACTCAAGTTTTGTGACACCATGTGACTGCCCCGTACCGACTAGTACTGATCGTGACTCAAGTTGGTGTGGAACCTGTAGTGAAGCTATGCTACAAGGCATATTCCTGAGGCAATTTACATTATGAATTTCTCCCGAACAAAATGTCTTGGATAATAGATCCCAAGTTTTGGAGCTTGTCAGTAGTCCAATAATCAACATGACGGGCACCAAAATATGTCATTTATTGTGTACATGGGAAGAGGGTATCAATCAAGGGTGAATTGACTTCACGAGGCCGCCAGTTGGAGTTGAGAGCCCAGAACTATCGCAACATATTATTTGCGACCAAGCCTACAATTGGCTACTTTGCCACCCAAGAACCTGTTGCAGTAAAGAAAGAAACCTGTGGCAACTCTGCGATGGAGATCTAGTGTAACGTTCTGAAATATTTGCCACTGACAATCCAGATGCGGGTACACCTGATTCACGCGGTATAGTACGAGTAGTGAGAAGGGTCCCCAAATGACCTGAGTACTCTATGGATCACGCTCCCAAGTCTTATTACCAACCGGATTCATTCACACCCTGTTACACACCAGACCGGGTTGGAGAACGTCGTCCTCAAGCGGTAGTGGGAAAGTTACTTACAGTAACAAGAAACCGACAAATTGTTCGATTATACCCAGATGTCGTTGCAGAGGCTCTGGGATTTCATGCCACAATCTAGCAAATCATTGCCATTCACCAGAGAGGTGTTTATGATTAATAGCAGGTACTCATTTGAGTGATTCACTTTCTCATCTCCGGTTATACAAGCTCAAGCTATCACAGGAAGCTCAGTGAACAGAGTCGGGATTCACTAATTGGCCACAAGACATGAATGCCGGAGAGTCCAGTGGGGGTGCCTGCAATTGGAACGAATCGCGCTTATGAAGGTGTAAAGATTAGTTTTAATAAAGGAAGCTTTGTATCTGTGTGCTGTTATGGGGCCCAAAGAGGAGAGAAGGGGATGATTAAATCATAGATTTTATAAGCATGTATGAAATGGGAATTGGGTAGGATTTTCAACTATAGAGTTAATGAGATTTGACTGTCACAACAGGTGAGGGCAACCGGAATATAATATGTAAGATATTTGTAGAAAGACAGAGAAATTATAGCATAAAGGACACAGCTACAGATGGGTCCAGAATAATTTGGCCCGCACTCAATGCATCTAGAGGATGTCCCTATATTCAATTGTCAGAATATGAGAGGACAAGGGCGCTGGGAATGTGAGGGGAAGGTGACTTGTAGATAGAAGCAATCTGGAAACAGAAGTGGGTATATCACGATATCATGATGTCACGGAAGCATGAGATTTGTCTGCACCCAGATCACAGGGCGCGATTTACTGTGGTTGGAGAACGTGAGGAATGACTTTGTCTGGATATGAGTGGGAGGAGTAGACGACGTCCGAACATAGCCAGCGAAGGTCATAGCTCGTGCGCCCCTGATCTTGAGTGTCGCGTAACCAACGTCATCTATTCGTAGTGAGCCATATTCAGATATCGTCCCATTGCTAGCGCCGAGTGTGAGAGGTTGATGTGACGAAACAGGTATAGTGTTGGCACACTCAGGATGCACAGTATATCACCCGGATGCAGCTTGCATGCAAGAAAGGTCAAGACGCGACGCCCAAGCGACGTTGCGTCCTGATTCGAGGTTCACATATTGCCGGTCCCATGCATCAGACTCGCAGGATGCATAGGACGCTGGTATGTATTTTTGTTGTTGTACTCAATGCAGTGTAGGCACCGCCAATGACTTCCGGTCAGTTTCGCGATAATTTATCATGTTGGTTATGCACACAAGGGCTGGTGCCTTGGTAGAGAACATCTCTTACCAGTCTCAAATGCCGAATTCATCTATCCGGGGCACTTGTCACCCATTACAGGCGAAATATGGACAATTTCTGGCCAAAAATGTCGTGTCATAGTACTGTGTGTTGAGTTAGGTTATTGTGACTGCAGCACCTTTTGAACAACCACCCACAAGGTTCTTCCCGCTACAAAACAGAAACCCTTGCTTCTCTACCTTAAAATCCAGTTGTATAATTGAGTTCCATTGATGATATGTGGGAAGCAGACTCGTATTATCTAAGAATATCCGCAGCCATTTTATGTGGTTATGTCGGTTCGATCTGACCGTTCATATTAAAACCTGCCAATTGGAATGTTTTGTACTGTTCAGTCCTCCCCGTACTACAACAAGGTTAGACCCGTCAGAGATACAAAACCGCGCCGAAACTGGAAGTCAAACTCGTAGCAGAAACCGCGGCGGTGAACGAAGTCAAAGCGGGGGCTATGATCCGAAGCGGCCGGTGCGGTCAAAATTCCGAGCGGGGGCCAAAGCCCGATGAGGCCCAGGCAAGCACCTGGTTGAGTCTTGGGGGACACCCGTGTCAAAGCGATTTCCAGGCAAAGCAGCAAGATATCCAGATCAAAGCCACCTGATTCCCATCAACTATGGAGATATCTATTGATAGCCTGCATGATGTATTTTATTCAAATCCCTGGCAATTGGATAATTGTAGCCACATGCCCTGGGCAGTATACATCTCGCTTAAGCCAAATTGATTTCTTCTACCAATGAGCCACCACCATACCCAAAAGTACTATCCAACTCTTGACGCTCTATATCATTCCTTAGACAACTCTCTAATCACCTCAGGAATATGTATTAGCCCAGTGATTTCATAAAGAATTACGCATGTGGAATAATCAAATATTTCGTTGTAATGAAACACAAGCAACCTCTTGAAACATCGGCCCCCCAGTGACTCGGGCCGAGCCCGGTTTTAGTTTGGAAACGCCGCTTTGCCAGATACGCCTATACTGGTCCATTGGGATCAAAGGGCAGTGGCTAGGGAAGTCGATGTGCTTAATAGCCATTTGGCTGCTGTGGCAAAGGAAAGGATAATCCGTTAACCTAGAACTGTACTAATACTGACTATTCTGGAACAAGGAAAATGGGAATTGGTCAGAGCGGCAGATAAGGTGGGTGGCAGGTTTCGTCGACGGGGTTGCTGTCTTTGGTTTGCCGTTGGATTGGTTGTGACGTCGCTATGTGTTATTTGCAATAAACCTGGGAATATGTGTCACTGACACATCCCAGCTAATTCTCAAATTCGTTTCCAATTTGCAGTAAAGGATTGTCCAGGAACTCGCTCAGAGGGGAATATATCTCTCTTAGGGCACTACCACCAACAGTGTTCGAAGGACAGCAAAAACACACTAGGCGCGTTTTGTGCTAGGATTTTGTGTTTATTATTATTAGAACGGGGTGTGGCAAGAAAACCCAGTTAGGGATCGACCGTCAATAAAGTAATTGATTGCCCTCCTGTTCTACAGCGCTTACCATTAATCAGGCTTCATGAGGTCTGATGCTGCGAACGTCTTCTTTGGAATTTTCATGAAACCGGATAATGACCGATGAGATTCAATTTGCTATGAAGTTTCATCAGATCGTCGCAACCGCAGCTGAGCTTCTGTAAGAAGGTTGGTTGCAGTCCTAGAATTCTTGCCAAAATCAAGCCAACCGCCCTTGCCCTGTGCCACCCGTTCTTAATAAACACCGCGCTTGCGTGAGCTGGACTCACGACAATGGGACTGGCTCCAACACCGGTAACCCGCAGAAAATGTAATGCTAAGCATCTCTAAAGAGGTGTATGGAACAAGCTTTCATTCAGCTTGCGAGGATCCTAACAACCCACTCTCACTCGCCAACTTCTTTGCTCTTGCTCGCAACTTGACTAACATATGTGCAACAGCCGAGCAGTATAAACAATCCACCCAAAGAAGGTCCCCTGCCCACCCCACCACCTTCCATAGCCGTCCATCACCTTCTATGTTTCACGTTCCACCAGCCGAGTGCCTATTCTTTATGCCCGCTCCTCAGCTGAGATCAAAGTAACATCAAAGGGAAAACATCGCGCTTCCGAACGTTCCCGGTAGCGGTATCATTACTGTTCCAATATCCATCAAGTTCCTATATCGCTCCCATGGCGGTGCCACTTCCACGTCCCCCCGGGCATGCGATACTGCGAATACAAAGAAAAACAAGCCGCGAACGGTATTCAACTGAACGGCTACCAGTATGCTATCGAGCGGCTAACGGTATCTCAGCGAAGTGGCGAATAAAGCAATAGGTGGAGGAATGGATATGCTAAAGAAACAAGCCACCGAAATAGTGGAAAGAGGTGAACACGCGGAGCAAGTGCGCAGGGGGGTTAGGATAAGGGAGAATAAACCAAAAAATAAAAGGAGCTGAAAGAATCGGTTTGTTTAACGACCCCCGAATTACAAGGAAATCTGAGGGTCCAGTCTCTGGGGAGGCTCAGGTAAGTTAAGTACAAATCGAGCGTACAGAGAGCGAACAATGCTCAAAAAGGAAATTTTATGAATGAAAGCAGAAAAAGAACTCTGCCCCATGCATATCTAATATGTGCACATCTCCCCACCTGTTCCTCCACTCATGGCGTACCATTACGATGACCAAGAGATCCGAGTGGATTATCACGGTGCTAGTAGGTTCCTGTATTCGAGTAGTACTCACAGATTGGCAACCGTGAAAATGGGGAGGTAATTAAATAGGAAAATAGAAGTCCGGAGGGTAAACAAAAGTAAAATAATAAGACCAATCACGCGAGAATCATATATTGGGGAAGGTGAGCAGTAGGAAACTACAGATCTGACATCAAGTGAAATTCCAAGCGATAAAAGCTTGCTAGGACAACATTACAGGAAACTAAGAGAGAGTTTTAGTTTTGGGGTAAAGGAAGTAATTCAAAACAAGCCATATATAAATAATTGAGTTGAGAAGAAAGTCTGTAAGAGGGGGGAAGGTGCATGAATCAATACAGTTTGCTTAGTCCGGCCCGGTCTGCATGCTTTTTCACCAGCCAGGTGCGGTGCTGGCCACTTTATGGATTCGCTTAATTTGTAATAGGCTGGGAGGAGGTGCTTGAAATTTCCGTTATTGCTTTCCGTTCTGCTTCCCGTCCCGGACCTGTGGGTTGAGCTTCTCCCCTAATACGTTTGGTTGCCCTTCATGTTGTCTCGGGGCCTCTTTCTCAGGTGCACTTTCTACTGCCCTGGCGTAACGACGCTCCAAATTCCGGTAGCACTTGGTAAGTGTCCTGTGGAAATCGTTCTCTTCCCGTTCCTCCTCCCCTGTATCCTCACATAACTCCATATATCGTGCAAGTAGGTCGTAGAGCTCCCTATTCATCTAGTTAGTATATCTCATATGGAATGACAATGTACAATGTTTTGGGGGCACGAACTCAGTACCAGTTCTCTCATTACTGCGATCGTGTCGGGTCCGGTAAGATACTGCGGTATGGATTCCGGCTGCATTATGGGGGTTTGCTATGAAAGTTTAGTTTCATTTATTGCAAGGCCACGGGGTACCGCCACCCTCGCGTTCCACAATGGTAAGTCGTTGAGGGTAGATTCAGAGCTTACCACTACCGGCAACCAAGGGTGGCCGAATCTCGCTAACACCATCACTGCCAATATTGGTATCGTTCACCGCAAGTGCCACAGGAGGGCTCGTGCGGATTGTTGGTTCTTGGGAGACTTGCGGCATGTCAGCACGTTGCGATCCAGGGAGGTTGGCAGAGCCAGGAGCGACGAAGATTTCGCGAGTGACTGGGGTTGAGAGGTGAGCCATTGGTGAGGGGTTGGAGGGTGGAGAAATATCTCCACACTCTTGTCCTGATCTTTCTTGGTCAGGGCCGCTCATCGTCACCAACGATTTGGATTTCCTTTTCACGTAAGTGTAGTGTGTTGAAAGCGGCTTTGGTGGAAGGGACGACCTGACTTGTATTTCGCTGCACTGTCAGGGATGGACGCAATATATAGGAAACTAAATACATGCCAAGCCTTTTCTCTTGCTGTACCAAAACCCTATCTCACAAGCCCCTCACACCGGAGGATGGCCACAGGCAGTGAATGACCACAACATAACGACAGGGGAGCTCGTGGCAAGACACAGGGTGGTTGTCTTCTATCATACCATTTTGTGGACCTAACCGGCGTTTTAGATGTTCCAGTTAGTACCGTGCCACTACTCCGTATCCACGAAACCATGGGCGTTGAGACGGAATCAGACTTCACCTCAGATGTAGCAGAGGTAAGTGGGAAACGTGTAAGTGTAATAGTGGGATTTGATTAGTAAATATGTGTTGGTGAACGAACTTTGCAAGGGGTTGGGGGTTCCGGATTTCACTCGAATTTGAGGGGACATATTGGATTGGATCAAGATAGTCAAAATACATGCAAAGATACAGTTTGGTGTTTTCACAACTTGACAACCAACCAGAAAATGGGACACTGTACATTAAGTTGTTGAACTGAGTAGACTACAATTTATGGCAGAAAAAAAGCTAGGGAGGGTAGATGCTCCGCCATCTCAGGCAGGGAGAAGTGAGAAGCAAAGAAGAGCACAACAGTAAAGCAGTTGAGAAGCGGAGTGAGAAAGTATGGGGAAGGAGGACGAAGTAATAAATTCAGAAACTGAGAACCTACTAAGGAGGAGATACAAGTACAAGGGGACCGGAAATGTACAAAGAAAGGGCGCCATATGAGATACAAAGTGATGAGAACGGGAGGATAGGAGGAATTCATCCACCATGAAGAAAGATAATATCATCTATGAGGAAGACAAATAATTGAAGATATCACACTAAACAAATATGTCAGAATTTTTTAGGGATATTGAAGGAGTTGCAATACCAGGCAAGAATTATCTATGTATGTCGAGGAAAATAAAACTAGCAGGGGAAATGTTTCAGTTTGTGAAAGCTGTTGATGCTGGTAGTATTAATGCCACAGTGGTAAACGATAACAAGATATTTCACACAGAACCTAGACTCTTCGCTCGTGCGATCTGTATTGTTTATATTTTCTCTTGAGCATCCTACCGTCCCGGGAGAGGGAAATTGGGCTAACTATATACACATCGGATGTGGCCACCTATGGTTTACCTCAAAACACTAACAGCCGATATGACAGCCACCAGTTGATCATGATGTCTCCATTCGGATACGATTGTCATCTATTATCTACCGTGATAGCACGGGTGTGCGTGGAGAACGAGAGGATGGGAACTTAATGTATTTCCTAGCTACGAACGTTGCTACCTAAGTGAATACATGACTGCCAAGCCGTGACGCCCACTGTGCTCTCCAACCCTAACGTCTGTCCGTGAGGTAACCCCAGTACTACATACCACATGCTAACATACCGTACCGTAATGTCAACGTCATCCTTCCATTATTGGGGCATACTTCAACACTATGCAAATGCATGCACCAGGCCGTAGTGCAAACGGCAGGTAAAACTCTCTCGTGATACAGTTGTCGGAGGGGATACTGCACTGCCAGGACGGGGCATATTGCTACAGATAACAGACATTTCACTATGGTTACTTCCTAGTCTTCTTGTACTATATCTCTTGATCTTCAAGTGATGAACTTGATAGTTATTCAAAGTTGGAACAGAAAAGAAGTAATACTATTTAAGTTAAGTATGAAATACTATGTCTGTCAAGGTCTGCTGCCTCGAAGCTCTTGGAAGATCTCAGTCCGTAAATACATACTTTCTTCCTATCATGTCCCATAAACAAAATCAGGTAATTTGGTTATTAACCAATTTTTGATATCAAACATAAAATACAGTATTAAAACCACGCAACCTTGACTAGCCTGGTCTCATAATTATTCTCCCATTGCGCACCTTAAATGCATAGACTAGTAATAAAATGACCAGTCTCGGTCAAAAATATCTTAATGCTTATCGTTATTGGCAAATAGCACTGATAACTGAGCGCAAGAAATTGATAGCAAACTATAGGTAGGAAAATATAGGCCCGGGAGGACAAATGGTTGAATGGAAAATAAAGCAGGACTACAGCGTGAAACCGAAAACTTCACAAATCTCTATATGAACTGTTCAACATCAAGCAGGCAGGAGAAAGGTAGTGGTTGTAGCGCATTTCCTCCGTGAATTAAAATAGAAATTGCAACTCGGGAAAGACATGTTTACCTTTAAAATTGTGGATACCAGTAGTGGGGGGGTATTGTGGAGATCGATGATCCAAATCAAACCTTTACCCGGGGATAGTCAGTTGAATATTGCAGTGAACAATCAGGTACAAGAGAGAAATGTGTGATGATGACATAGTAGCAAGCCAAGTGCGAAGGAACTATATTGAAGGTTAAATAGATAAAAAAGGTAAAATTCTGTATTGTCTCAGTGAAGATAATCAAAATCTTACAAGGGTCAAGATGAAGGAGGAACGAGTAGATGCAATAAGATTGCCGGGAGCTGGAGGGGGAAAATGTATTAAAATAATTGGGAGGTAGGAATAGAAGTATACGGTAATGTTAATGAGAAAATAGCGGTCGTTAATCTTTCATATTCGGTGTAATAAAAAGATTTGCTATAGCGGGCAGCAATCATCTATGTGGACAGTAGGGTTGAAATATCCTTCTTTTGGTACATATAGGGTGGAAAAACATGCACATATCCTTAATCCAACGTGAACATAAATTATAAGTTAGTGATGGAGGGTGATTTGTATGTTTAAGTAAGTATAAATAGCCTTTCAACTGCAATAACTATAGAGTAGCAGAATGAAGTTATCACAGTTTAGAATATAGAGGAGGAGGGGTAATATATTGCAAAGATTATCATGAATGGGCCTAGTATTGTTACGCACACACTACGTCTATTATAACTACGCGACATGGCTGCAAATCTTAAAAGGAAAATGAGGCGGAGAGGGTTGTACCAATAAATGGTGCGGTTGAGATTTAAACCGTAAAACACTTTTATATTCATAACATTCCTGCCCCATTGCGTGATACTGTCAGTCAAGCTTGTAAGGCACCTCCATAGTTATCTGGTACACCTGAGTGTTCACGTACTGCTTTTAACAAATACGCCTCCTTGGTATAACTCTGATTTTTACATGTGAATGTCAGGTATATTATAAGAGTGAACATGTTATTGCCCAAAAACCTCTCATGCCCATTCATGGGTACAGAATAGTATTCCTGCCCTGCGATCGCTGAACCAATCGTCATACCACAGTTCGGTATACACCTATGTATCCTGCATTGTTTATTATTTTGCTTCGCTCTTCTCAACTATTATGTCAGTAGTTTTTTTTATCACAGAGTCCCGGTTTCATAATGGGCAACCTATTACCAATTGCAGGTTCAAGCTAGTCGAGCTCCTGTCTCTTGAATTGTATCATTATCTCAGCATTCCTACATGCGTGTGCTTCCTCTTGGTATACTAGTCGCTACTGACAAGGCCTAGTACTAGAACCGACCAACCTATATCCCCTCATGAAGGTGTTTGGGTAGATTTAGTTTATGCATGCCGGTTTGTCCACTGTGACATTATCTTTGAGCTTTTCCAAGAAATGTCTAGTCACTTTCTCAACAGCTTCACCAAGGTTAACCTCAAAGCTTCTTAGCTCAGTCCAGCTAGGACCTAACTCTTACGTATAACATCCCAGATCTCATCCACGGTCTCCGCATATATATCCGGCAAAAAGAATAGAGTCAGATAGATGGCAGCGAGCTACATTATTCATAAAGTGGCCTTTATTGGTGTAACATTTTACTTGATTAACTCAACTATCAAAATCCTACTAATGGCCAGCACACTGCAAAATCGGGCCAGAGTGTGGTATTGGCAAGTTTGTATATAGAGTGTCTATGTGCAGTTACCTTACCATGGGTTGGTAAACTGACCGGAGAATTTCATATTACTAACATAAGCTACAGGCTATTAGACTTCACATCGAATGCCTTCATAACTTTTGTATTTTACATATACATTGTCGGGCCGCATGTGGCAAGGGGAAAAAACCTTTTTTTTCGCTTATTTCGTGCTGCTAGGAAAACTTTTTACATACTATCCAACTTCACCCTTTCCTCGTATCTTTGACTTTTCTTGTTGCAAACTAATCACAACTTCTGCTACATTCTTCAAGCCCTTGGTTTGCTAGCAGGTATTCGCATCAACCGAATACTCCTGCCATTTCAGAAGGTATAACCACTTTCCGTTTTCCACATAACTATGGGTTAACAGATTTCCAAAACAGCAGCTTGTACATTTTATTTCTTTCTCAACATCTTGTCGCCGCTTATCCTGCTTGTCTTCTTGTCCTCTTGCGAGTTATTGAGTATTACAGTAAATGCGTTGAGGACTGGATTGCACTAGTCACATGCCCACGATATTATGAATATTCCGGCCTTCCCCAATGTAACATTTGTAAGCTAGCAATCCTTTCTTTTGTGGAATTCTGTAATTTACCTCAAGCTCTGAGCCCATAGTTCCCGTGACCTATGTAATGCTAGTAGTGTTTTCGCTTTACACATTCTTTCATGTTTGACTATGAAATACTTTGGTTGCTGAGAACTTGGATCAGAATATCTCTCCATCCTGTCTCACTTTCATATTTACTGTGATCCTGGAGTCCATTTATATATAGTCTTAATACAGTTTACATATTGTATAGCATCCGGATTTTGAGCTTCACCCGCCTTCATCCAATCTGTGTGTGGATAGAAACTGTAATTGCGATCCAATCTAGGCATTGCAAGGGCATTTGTTGCGGAATTATTATACATTTGTTCAGCCTGCCACAATAACCAATCAAGCTATACTCCTCGTCATTCACAAAATCTCCGCATCTGACTTCTGGTTTTTCAGTTTGTGTCCTCTCTGTTTGTTTATCAATTTGGCAGTGGTAGGCTTTGACATTCTTCACATGATTTCACCAGTGGTTCGGTAAAATACCCAGAATTCTCCACCAAATTTGGAATCCATCCTGCTAGTAACTTTGCTTCATAAGCCATACCGCATGCAAACCTCTTTCGGAAGAGCATTAGCAATATCTCTTGCAGTTGCCAACATATTTAGGCAGATACCATTTGTAATGTCGGTCAAGTGATCAACTACAGGTGTTATTAGAGTAAAGGATTGTTTCACAAGAGGCTATACGACAAGGTCTACCAAGACTGAAGTATATGCTATAATGTTGATTTATAAATGTTACAGGGATCAATACTTAGAGGGTAGAGAGAACCTATCCGGCTGGCACTCAAGGCATAACCTTAATTGGTGGCCTATTTGGCTAATGCTGTCTCACTGGTATGACATATGATGGGATCTACAATTTTCTATTGACTGAGATGTCCTGCAATGTTCACATGTTAACCTCATTCTTCTGTAGTAGTAGACCCAGTCAGACTACCAGCTACAACTAGGCTTTACTTGTATTAAAGTAACTAGTCAATTAGGGTCTACTACTTGCAGAGTTCCTTTCTCTAGTTGCGTAGTTTAGCCAATTCTGACTTTGCTTGCCACTCACTGGGATCTAACCAGATGTCTTCCTGTATCGTGTATAAGAACTGAAGATTGAATTGCTGCATTCCCTTGTACAGGATAAAAGTGCTTGATATTGCAACTTCTTCTTGTATTTCTGTGAAAGTGTACTAGTGTGCATTGTTGTGAGCAAATGGCTTTATATAGCTGGTGTGAGATTCTCACTTTTTTTGACAGTTAGAGCCCTTGTTAGTATGTGAGTGCTAACAAATTGTCAGGCTTTTAGCCTTATGCTCCTTCTTAAGTAACTTGTGAACTTGCATCATATCAAGGATATCAATATTTTCCTCCACCAGTTGGGTGATTCAATCACCTATCTTTAACTAGCAATCAAACAGTGCAATATGTGATGTCAGATATTGAGTTCTCTTATCTAATATGCATGGATAACTTCTGATTTGGTAGAAATCTCACTTCATATATGCTGGCAACTGCGTGGAGCAATTTTTCCCTTAGCCTGTTCAGGTCATCCAGTCGCTGTTACATCTCGGTTCGGTTTAAGTCGTCCTTGTGCCATCATTTCTCTTCCTGCTTTGTAGACATTAGTTGAAATCAGAATATGCATCCGATGCGCAGGTGTCGTGCCCGAACAGCTGGTAGACATCAATTGAGTTCTGTGTATCCTGTATGTCAGGAGATTCAATATGCGTCCCCAAGATGTGGCGAGCATACTGCGAGTATCGCGAATACTTGTTACATCTAGTGGTAAGCTGGATGTCAGCAGCATCGCGGGGTAACAGGGGATATCTCGGTTGTCAGGAATACATGCTAAGTAAGCAGTCCGCCTTGGCAAGCCACATTTGCAGATCTGGCTAGTCTCACTAAAGGGTTATACTTGCACTGCTAGAAAAACAGGGATCAGAGAACTCTAGTACGGAAGCCCTGGTAAGTACTAGAGCTAGCCTCTCCACAACAGAGCTAACCGTTATGTAGCAGCAAAAAGAGGAGACAGGACACGAAATGTATTTTAGGTTCTAGAAGAATTATTAAGAGAAACTGCAGCAAGTGCAGACTGGAAAATGGCGCGATAGAGTTCTACAAGTTATGCATGAGCCTGACCCTGGCAGGCCAAGTGTGGATCATCTTCCTGACATTGGCATAGGTCAGGTAACCATACAACATGTGAGTTATCTCTTACCTTCACCAACACCTGAGTGCGAACTTTAATCCCAGATTCCTTCCGAGCCCTTTGGCAGGAGTATGAAATGCTTTGGCACCAAGGCGTATACAACGCCAGCTTTCCAACGGTGCAAAAGACCTCTACTTGACTGCAATATCCGCAGAGTTACTGCCTGGCTAGCCTTTGATTAAGTACTAGCTTTGATACTAGATTTCTTCAGAGCCCTTAGGCTACAGCATGCGATACGATGGCACTCAGGCCCACCTAATACCAGCCTTCCAACGGTGCAAGGAACATCTACTTGATGCCGATATCCATGGAGTTACAGCCTGGCGGGCCTTGCATTAAGTACTAACATTGATGGCAGATTCCTTCAGAGGCCTTTGAGTACAGCATGCGATACATTGGTGGTCAGACCTAGTCGATGCCAGCGTTCTACCAGTGCAAAGGACATCTACTTGAAGCCAATATCCACGGAGGTACAGGCTGTTATAAAGGTGGTATTCCCAGCAGAGATGTTGACTAAGAACTGGACATGGCCCCAGATTCCTTCCGGGTACTGGGTATGCAGCACGCAATACATTGCTGTGTAGACGTACTGGGTGCCACCATTTAAATGGTGCAAAGACCCCCTACTCAACGGCAGTATCCATGTCACTACTAGTTGTTATAGAAGTGGTATTCACTGGTGAGGTTTTCTCTAAGTACTGACTTTGATACCCAAATATTTCACAGCCCTTGGGGCGGAGATTTCAATGCTTTGCCACCTAGGGCCACGTGATACTAGCCTTCCCATAGTGCAAGGCACGTCTACAAGACGGAAATATCCATGGAGCTACAGGCTGTTCTAGAATAGGTATTCCCTAGCAAGATTTTGACTGAGCGCTGAATTTGAGAACAGATTCCTGCGGAGCCCTTTGAATGCCGTTTTCGTTGCGTTGGTATGTAGGCCTACTCGGCGCCAGCTTTCTAAAGGTGCAAGCAAGGCCTACTCGACGCCAATATTGATGAAGGTACAGGCTGTCAAGGAACTGGTCTTTCCTCGTATAGTTGCACTCACTGCTTCTGTATGTTAGCTTTGATAATAAAAACCATTTTAGAAAATCAAGTTTTTGTGACCTAGGTCAGTAGTATTATGAGTTCGATTATGGTGTTTAAGTCGGACAGGTCAGATAGTTTGGTTGATGTCTCCCAACGCCACTACATTGGCACAGATGTCCTGCACCTTTGCTTCGACAGTTGGGTTTCTTACTGTGCATTTGGTTGCCACATCTGGTTTCATCCTATGTCTGTGGTTGCTGACTCTGGTTGTGTCCGGTATATCCAGGCCTCAGGTTGCTGCGTCCTGACACCTGTTTCCACACCAACTTGTGCTCGGGGTCAAGATTCACCTTCCCGCATTCGGTGTATATGATCCACACAATGCACCGGATCTCTGCCTTTATTTTTGCAGATGGAGGACATATACTGCGACAACTTATGAACCCTTTATAGACAGGTATGCATTTGGACTCAATATCTTGATACTGGTTATAGGTTCACTTCTATCTCTACCAGGTTTCAACTTATAATCCATATATTCTCGGCTATCCTCCGCTTCTTTACCAATCCTGCTGACTCATGACACTATGCAAGTTTCTACTACGCAGTTCATTTGTTATAGCAGTGGAGCTTCAACCACAGCATGGTACCAGCGATATCGACTTCTTGCAACAGGCTTTCTGTCCTGCCAGCCGAGTCGCCAGATGAGATGAAAGCTGTACCGGACAAACATTTAGTCACACATAATCTGCCAAACCACTTTGAACTTTAGATGTTTTCAGGTACTCCAAGTTCTCATGTACAGTAACTGCTTTGGGGTGCGTTTCAGACCTACGGGGACACTGTCTGCCTTTCTTGGTTGCCTGGTCAGAGTGTGCCAAGCGTGCCATTATGTTTCTCATAGTTGCCTGCGGTGGTGTTTAATTTTGTGGAATACTGTAAGTGCCTGTGGGGCGATGCGGAAATCCTAGGATTAACGGGCTCTGTTCTGTACCAAGGCGGCAACTAGGGAATCAAAGTCCGGATGCTTTAGCCAAGGTTGTTGAATAGACAGCTTACTGTATCGCAACTACTGAAGTCAACGCGGTGTTTGATAGCTCTCGAACTAAAGATTCTTGAAGCAAGCTGAAGCGAGTACCTGTTGAACCAAGTATATTGAAAATTCTGTCTGCCGAAGTCTGCTTCTTCTAACAAGAAGAATAGCAGTTCTTAAATACACTACCTAGGCTGCCAGGAGCCTTGTTCTGATACCATAATAGACTCTGAAATGGTAGCCTTGAAACCAAACATAAAACATATAGAGTATCAAACCGATACTCGAAACCAAATATGAAACATATAGAGTATCAATCGGATACCCGAAACCAAACATAAAACATGTAGAGTATCAAACCGATACTCGTAGCCCAACATAAAACATTTAGAGTATCAAACCGATACTCGCAACCAAACATAAAACATATAGAGTATCAAACCGATAATCGAAACCAAATATTAAACATATAGAGTATCAAAGCGATACGGGAAACCACACATCAAACATATAGAGTATCAAACCGATACTCGAAACCCAACATAAAAGACATAGAATATCAAACACTATACTATCAGGCTGGAGGCACACCTCGTTTCCGGAAACAAATTCAAAACTCCAACAATATCCACTGATACATAAAAATCCTAAACCAGTAACCAGTACCAGTTACACCCCGAAAACAAAATAAAACCCTTATTTCAAAACATAACAAGAAAATTCCTAATAATCGCTATCATAATCAGAATTCAAATAAGGATCCCAAAAACCTCTATCAACCGTGGGTACATTTTGATAGCTCTCATAACCATCTTCAGTAGGAGAGTAACACATAGGAATAAACCCAGAAAATACCGTAGGACACTCATCTCCTGGTATGTTAACTGTCCACCATGCCTGAACCAATTCCATCGCATGTTCTAAACCGTCCACTGGCTCCCAACTCTTCTCGCTTGCTGGTATCCCTTCCAACTAACCAAGAACTGTCCCTTTCCATATCGTTCCCTGTAATCGATGATAGAGTGAACTTCCCATTCGTGTTTTTCGTTGATGAGAATGGGTGCCGGCTTGGCAAATGTTCGACCTAGAAATTGGAAATCGTCGTTCGGGTGGTAAGGCTTAACTACAGAGCAGTGGAAAACCCCTTTCTTCCTTCGGTACATTCTAGCGTCCATGCTAACTGTATAGTTCTGGGTGTGTTCTTCAAATTCGAGTACTGTAAAAGGGGCTCGCCAGCATGGCTGCAATTTCCGTGATCTGCCAGATTCTGTTGCAAACGTGTCACCAAAAACCATAATCCTTTCCCCAATCTCGACAGGTTTGTGTGAGTTCCTCCTCTTAATTGCCACTCTGTTTGCTCTTGCTCTAGCTAACCTTAGCGCTTGGTAGGCTGCATTTCTGATCTCCTGGTGTCGATTGTAATAATCATCGGATGCCGGTACTGTGGTAGCATTGACCTTATAGGTATCGCGTAGTAGGTAATCTCGTCCATACACAGCCTTATATGGTGCCATTCCAATAGTATCAGAGTGACCTGCATTGGAGTAAGCTGTTACTTCAGGGAGGGAGGTAAGCCAGTTGGTCTGGCGGGCATTCACAACATTCCTCATCGCTGTTTGCAGTTCTCAAATCTTCCTTTCTGCTTGTCCGTTAGTCTGGTGGTGGCCAGGTGCAGCCATAATGTGTTCGACTCCTATTGTCTAGAAAGTTTGTTTCCAAAACCGTGAGGTCAATTGCGGGTCCGCATCGCTGACAATTGACGTAGGTATTCCACGCCGGGTGAAAATATGGTGACGGGGTACCTCCATAATCGAAATCGCGGTAGCGTTTACTGATGTTGGTATCAGCCAGCCGAACACCACCGCTCTATCTACTACCACCAGTATTGACTCATATCCTTTCAGCTTCGTAAAGGGACCCATGAAATCAATACCATAGCTCGAAAATATCTCTGAGGGAAAAGGAAGTGAGAGGGTGCTGCTATTAGGTAATGCAGTCCTTTCCCGATTCAGTTGACATGTCACATTGTGGAACATAGTCTTTGAAATCCCTCCTCATCTCCGACAAGTACATGTATTCTGTTACGTACCGGAGGTTTCAATCAGCGCTATGGTGTCCTTTATTATGTATCTCCCTAATCATCAGCTCTCTTAATGTTTCTCCATTCACTCCATGACCCTGCGGAATGTAAAGGCAATCTTCTCCTGCTCTTGTGGTAGCGTACAGTACCCCGTTGCGTATCTGGTAATGTTGTATCATTCCGTTTCATGAAGTGAGGTTAGAATCCTTTGCTAACTGATAGATAGGGTCATTTCTATATCCTTTAACCATCTGTTCCCTCCACATGTTCGCCATATCATCCACCCCTTGGATAATATCCCTTTCGTCCACCACTCTTTCTAATACCGTTACCTCCCCCTCCTGCTCAGGTGTTTCATACACTTTGTAGAGCTCGCGTTTCTCGTGAGGTAGGGAGGGTGGTTCCACTACTGGAACCTCATTCAGGTATACGAGGGGTCCTCCATAGAGGGGCTCATAGTGGTGGTGTTCAGGGTGCTCGGAGGCCTGACATTCGGTAGGGGGCGTTCCACAGCCTAGAGCTGTCTTGACAGGTTCTTTGATGGCTCGGATATCGAGGCGGGGGCGTGGTGAATGGGTATCTCTATCATTGTGATCATCATTGGTGTTAGGCTGCATTTCGATAGCTGGTAGGCCCCTGCTGGGGGAGCCGCCGTAGATCTTAGTCTTAGGTTTCAATTCCTCGTGGTCAGGGCAGAAGGGTATGTTGCAGTATACCCCATGCATTGATCGATGTTTAAGTTCCTCCTGACTCCTACCACTGGTATAACTTTGATGGTCTCCCCAATCATTTAGTGGTTCGCTATTTGTGTAATCGCTTGTATCTAGCTGTTCTTGCTCCGGTCTGCAGTTGCTCCCACATTCTGAGTGCACACCTATGTGCTCAACCGTGAGGGCTTCGGATCGAGAGATTTCGTGTTCAATAGTAGTTTCTTCGTAAGACAGAAAGGATGAAATTGGTGAGGAAATAGGTGAATCGTCTTCTGATGTCGGGTTGTTTGCGGTATGTGGGTAATTATCGATTTCATCATAAAGGCGGGATAAAGCATCTGCTAAATAGTTCCATTTTCCTGGTCGGTACACTATCTCAGTATCATACTTCTCAATAAACAGTCGCCATCGTAACTGTTTTTTGGTGGGTATTCTGCTTGTCTTGAGGTACGTCAGAGGTAGGTGATCTGTGACGATAGTAAACTTGCTTTCTGCAAGTATGTGATGAAATGCCGTCAGTGCATCAACTATCGCTAGAGCTTCCTCGTCGGTTGTGCCATAATTCAGTTGGGCATTAGAGATTTTTCTGCTATGAAGCGAAGCAGGTCTGGTATTTTCTGGTATTTCTCCTTGTCCTACCCATGCTCCCGCGCCTCCATTAGATGCATCGGTTATCAACCAGATTGGAAGTGACAAATCATATTGTAGTGATTTCATAACATCGCATTTTGAAACAAGTCACTCAACATTATCGATGGCTTGGTCTTCCGTGGCGGTCCAAACAAATTCTGCAACTCCGGTGAGTTCTGTTAGGGGTGATGTAATGGTTGCAATATGTGGCAAAAACTGGCTCATGTAGTTGACCTTTCCCAGAAATTCGTGTAACTGTTTCTTAGTCTGTAGCGTAGTCCATTCTTCGATCTTCGCTATTTTTTCTGGTCCTGGTGAGAGTCTTCCGTCAGTGATAACATGGCCTAGCGCTTCTATACTAGTGGCGAAGAATTCGGTTTTTTTCCTGCTTGCGTAGAATCGTCCCTCCTGGAGCTTGTCCCAAATCAGAGATATGTGTTTCAAATGTTCAGCCTCGGTATTGGAAAAAATGAGTATATCATCAATATACTCACATGAATCGTCCTAGGTAGGGGGCCAATAGATCGGACATTATGCGCATGAACGTTCCTGGCGCGTTCATATCTCCCTGTAGCATTACTTTGCTATCGCAACATCCAAATGGTATTTTAAAGGTGTTTTTTCTCACAACCTCTGCTGCCACTCTTATTTGAAAGTAGGCATCGCTAAGATCGATTTTACTGCGATATCCTGCCCTCGCTAGGGCATTCAGAATTATCTTTTTGTCTGGAATGGTCTCAACATCTTTGATTGTAATCTCATTTCTCGCTGTGAGGTCCAGTAATGGCCTCATTTGTTTCTTGTACTTTTTTTCTTGTGCAAACATGGGTGCTGCCGATGAAACTGCTTGTCTCTTGATAATTCTGGCTTTCTCCCTTTCTCTTAGCCATATGCTCATATCGGTTGTCCATCGTTCCGGTATCGCGTAAGTGGGTAATGAGGGCTGCTCTTTCTCTTGTTGCAGATCTATCTTGTGATTGATCTTTCTTAGAGGTGGTAAGTCTTCTGGGATTTCATTGGGAAATACTTGCGGGTGTTGGCTCATAACATCTTCAGTGCTGATCACTGCTGCTCGGATCAGACCACTAGTAGGTGTACAAATGATTCGAACGTTCTGTGCGGCAAACAGGATAGCTAATTTGCCAGATTCAATTTCAGCTTGTTGTTGTTCTAGGAAAGGAATTCCTATTGGCGCATCGTATTTTGCCAGATTTTCGACTAACATTCTAGTCTCTGGTGCACTCAGCTTTCCAGATGATATGTTGACAGAACATTCTTTATGACCTTCGGATCGTGATCCTTTCATAGCTAGATCTATTCTGATCGGTGTTTGCAATTCCTGACAAGGAATTCCGTGCGTGGTCACAAAGGTACCGCTAATTAGGTTTGTTCCTATTGATCCGGTATCAAACAGGACTCTGGCTTCTCTGCCATTGATATGCATCGTTCCTTGGAGAGTGTCAAGGGGTTTGATGTTTGTTGGTCTAGCGGCCATTGTGATAACGTCTTCTTCTTCTTCCTCTATTTCCATACCATTGATAAACACTTCTTCCGCTAGTTGTTCTTGTTCTATTCTGTTGGAGGCAACTTCGTTCTTCACCTTAGCCTTGCCCTTGCCTTTACCCTTCTCATCTTTGCTAGGACAGTCTCTTGCTAGGTGTTGTTTACCTCTGCAGGTATAGCAAAGACCTTTTTCTTTGCATTCCTTAGGTTTGGAGTAGGGCTTGTTGCTAGTTTTCCGCTTGTCCTTCCGACCTTCTTGTTTGGAAATGAATTCTTTCGCTGGTTTTGCCAACCTTTCTTTCCCATACGCAACAGTGCTTTTTAGGGTAGCATCTATGCTCTCCACATTTTGTATAACTTCCATAACAGTGTCCTTTTCAACATGCTGTAATTCCACTTCTTGCCGTAGTCTAGTGTGCATCCTCTTGAAGAACTGTGGAATGAAGGCATAGTCGCTTATGGTATTTACAGGTAGGCATGATCGGAACATTAGCATATCAGTTGCTGCGGTTTATATTCCCTGTATCTGGCCATTATGTACTTGTGTGATTTCATGGAACTTGCGATAGGTATCATCTTTCTGTTTTGAAGAGTGGAATCATTCTGGTAGGAATCCAACGAGGTCTTCTCGGGTCATGTCTTCACCGAAATATTTTTCTGCGTGGAAAGCTGCTTCTTGAGCTCCTCCTTCAGTATAGAGGATCCAATAGTTGCCTCCTCCGGCCTCACTAGTCCGTAGTCCATTAATCCGTAAGTACAACTGTGCTGCATTATACCATCTATCGAACGCTGCGAGTTCGAGGTCATCGCCTGTACCAGTAAACTTACTGGGCGAAGGTGCTTTGATGCTCAGTTTAGCCGTAACAGCTGGGTTAGGTCCAAGTGTCGGTGGTCTAGGGACGTCTGGTGCTGGGGCTGCGGACCCTGAGGGTCCTGCATGTGAGGCCATGTCGTCTCATCCTTTGTCGCTAGCGGAGCCATTTGGATCGTTACTTGGTGGTGCAGGAGGTACATGTGTACCGCCAGGTTTTCGTTGGGATTCTGGGTACCCTCCGCGGGTAGTGGTTGGCGGTTCCCGTGGTTGTTGTGATGATTCTTCTGTCGCTTGTTCAGCAGCGTCTCCGGCTAACCGCCTAGCAGGTGCTTCGGTTGCTGCCTGCTACAAAGCTGGAGTCTTTGTGAACCATCCTTTGGAATCCCTTGTTCCCTATTGCGAACCTTTCTCAGGACCTTTGCCCTTACTCGGTCCTGAAATGCCTTCTATCTTGATAAGTTGCAGAAGTTAAAAAAATGTAACCGCCTCTCCGGAGATGCGGAAATCATCGGTTTAACGGGCTTCATTCTGTACCAAGGCTCCAACTAGCGAATCAAAGTCCTGAGGATTTAGCCAAGGTTGTTGAATAGCCTTCTTACGGTATCGCAAGGACTGAAGTCTCGCAGGTGTTTGGTAGCTCTCGAACTAAACATTCTTGAAGTGAACTGAACAGAGTAACTGTTCAACCAAGTATATTGAAAACTCTGTCTGCCGAAGTCTGCTTCTTCTAACGAGAAGAATAGCAGTTCTTAAATACACTACCTAGGATACCGGGAGCCTTGTTCTCATAACATAATAGACTCCGAAAGGGTAGCCTTGAAACCAAACATAAAACATATAGAGTATCAAATCGATACTTGAAACCAAACATAAAACATATAGAGTATCAAACCATATACTATCAGTCTAGAGGCACACCTCGTTTCATGAAACAAATTCAAAACTCACACAATATCAACTGATACATAAAATTCCTAAACTGGTGACCAGTACTGGTCATACCGATAATACAAGGCAGAAGGCTAGATCGGAATTCTTAAGTAGAATCCACAAGCTGAAAGACAAGACCGTGCTTGAACCAAGAGGGGGACAAATCTAGCAATATGACAAAAGCATTGGCAAATGGTGTGATAGTAGTACAACTTAATACCGGATTAAAGCCAGCGATTCACATACCTATTCCTCTAAAGGGAGGCCAATAGACAACTACCAAGAAGACCACTAGTGGATGACAAGGTACACGTCGTAAAAATCAAAAAAGTTGAAAAAAGGAAGTCCAACTTTCAATGCTAAGGCCTCAATCAACCTGGAGAGAAGGAATTGAAAGACCTACGCAGATATATTCCCGTGAATATGAAGAGTGGATAGATACAATAATCATTTGCAATAGCTCGGTGGCCAATTGTAAGCGCTAAGGAAAAGGAAAAGAAGATCAGACCATGTGTTGATTGCTGAGTGCACCACTCAGTAATGAAAGAATGATCAATACCTGCTACCGCTAATGAGTGAAGTACTAGACTGGGTAAGGGCGCCGAAATGGTTCACCAGGCTGGACATGAAGGATGCCTACCGCAACATATGAAAGCTGTGGGGAGATGCAGGGAAAACAACCTACCCAACAAGATAAAAGGTGTCCCAATACCTAGTCTGGCCTGTTGGCCTTGCCAATTAAATAGCATCATTCCAAAGATAGATGAACCAGTGACTAAACAAATTGCATCATAGATATCGCATTGTCCACAGAGAACATGTACTAATGTAGGTGGAAAAACAGGAACTAAGGAAAAAAGAGTGGGGAGCAGGGTCATAAATGAAATCCAGAAGTCGGGGATGACAATGATACCATTCAAATGCAAATTAAGCAGCCGGGAAATGGAGTACGTATGTTACAGCATCAATTGAAAGGGACTCGAAGTCAAGACAGTAGCTACATGGTACTGGGCGAAGCCGAACAATGAACAAGACATTCTGTTTTGCACCAGGTTTTGCAACTTCTCCGGCACGTTTATTGCGAGGTCTAGCCGAATGGCAAATACCCCAGAGAACTTGATGAAGCAACATATCAAAGGGGAAAGGAGAATGCAGAAGCAGAAGACAAGTGATAAAATCAGTACCAAGCTCATAACAGTACTAATGTTGGTACGGTTCAACAGAGGAAGCGCAATGACACGGGAAACATAGGTATCCCAGGATGTCTGCTGAGGGATTCTATTTCCGAAAGGGGTGGACAGAAAATGGTGCACACAGTGCGATCTGTTAAAAGCAATAACACTAGCACAATGTAACCGCAACATTGCGAAAAACTACTATTAGAGATAGTTCAAGCACTCAAGGAATAGAGAAGAAACCCAAAGAACATTGAGCACCAGGTTAGCACTCTAGCTGATCATAAAAGCCTGGTGCCCAGCATGACAACCAAGGAATGCAGTGAGCGACAAATTCGATAGATGGAGAACATGGGGGAATACAACTTCAAAATTGAATATCGACAAGGGAAAGAAAGAGGAAGACCACATCTTTGATGAGTATGAGAAGGGACAAAGGGCGAGATATGCAAGAGGTGAGTATCAAGCTGAAAAACATAACAGGGCTCCCGAAAGAATACAGTGGAGTTATGGAAGTAGCAGACAACTTGTAGGAAGAGCACAAACAACTACGAAAATTATTAGTGGAAGAAATGTAGTTCAGGGACATAATGTATATCCAGAAGATGGGGGATGAAGCATGAAAAGGGATCAGATTAGGACTAGAGGAGTGGAATGACAACTACCTCTGGTGGGGGAGAAATATTATGATACCAGAAGAGGAAATGATGAAATCCAATACTATAACAACGAACTGCAACAATAAGCCACCAAGACCGGCAGGAATGTCGAAACCAATAGAAGTGGTCATGCAGACATATTACGTGTCTGAGCTTAGTGCATCAGGCAAGGAATAGATAAAAAAGTGGGACATATACTGCGGTACATACACTGCGTGTCACAGACAATATGGGCAGTTAAAATACAATTAAATACGTGGAAACCCACAGGAATTCATTTTTGTGAATTTTATAGGAGATTTACGTAAGGCACAGGATTATGGCGGAATTTTGGTTGATGGGGACAGCGGGACCAAAATTAGTCATTTCATACCGGCATGAACAGATCTGCTTGTACAGCAATTTGCAACAATATGCAGCAAGGAAATTCTGCCACCAGGCAGTATACGGCATGATATCATCATCGATCAGGGAATCATATTCATGTCATAGATATGGAAAGGGATAGCTGAAGACCGGGGAATCAAAAGAAATGTTTCAGAAGTCGTCGCCAAGGCAACGGGCTGAAGATAGCATGCCAACCCATAGCCTGCCTGAACAATCCATAAGGGCCTGTATCAATTATCAGCAGGACAACTGGAACCAATAACTGCGGTTAGCAGAATTGGCATACAACCAGGCAACCGAGGAAATGTTTAAGAGGACACATGTTTAGACAAACTAGAGTCTCAACCCTGAATATCAGGCTATAGGTCATACGATAAAAGGACTGATAGTGGAGACAGAGGACGGCAGTCAATTACACGATACCCTGGGTGCAGACATGAGGACACTGCAATTCCAACAAAACTATAATAAGGATCCACTCAGCAAACCATATCCACATCTACAGTCATGTGAGGAGGCCTGGTGACTACCAAGGTATGTGCAGAGAGCAGGACTATCGAAAAAATAGGAATTACAAGAAAATGGTATGATTCGAGACCTTGGAAAGGATAGTAAAAAGAGCCAATAAACACAACCTTCTTCCTTCCGTGAAGATACACAGCACATTCCAGATCCTGTTTTGGGAACTCTGTTAGCATAACATACTTCCCTCACAGCTGATCATACCTCCACCACCTATCAAGATTGGCAGAGAACCCGAATACAAACTTGAAATACCAATCCAGGGAGGCTGCCACTATAGTACCCTCCAATAGCGCGTGACGTTGTTAGGCGGACACCAAACTCAAGTATATAACTGAGGAACGTAGGCCAAAATCTTTGTTGGGAGAATCTGTCGAGGAAGGCTCGTCTCGATAAAGTAAGGTAAAGTAAAGATTTCTGAGAAAAACAATTTTATATTGATAAGATCTCTTCTCCGTTGCTTGATGATGTCTGTAAAGCTCGGGAGGCACTTCGATATTTATATCCCGCGTCAGAGTGTTCGCGGACTACTTC
>JACCEG010000005.1:161339-203266 GCA_014065205.1 Tuber brumale
TAGGAAGCCTAACTTTGAAGCCTGCTATCTCAATGCGCCTCCGACGGGTTTCCTCCGTTCCACTTCCCAGATGTCGCCAAAGGTCCCCTCCCATATATCCTGCGAACAGCATGCGGTCGGATGCACGGCGGCGACGTATGTGGTGTTATGAAGTGGGCTTCATTGATGTGACTTTTTAGTTATGGGACGCAACTCTCGAAATCTCGCTAATGACGTGCGGGCCCCATACGGGGGCCGGAGGGTGGTGTTGGCTCCGGTAAATTGAAGGTCTGTGCGTAGTTACCCTACCGTGGGTCTGTGCACCTGTCTTCGGATTTCCATATGCCTAACAGACGTGGACCAGCTCAGGGACCGCATATGATTGAGAGTGGTAACCTGCTGCTAACCTCGGCAATGCTCCAGATGCCATCAACCCGTTGCATCAATGAAACCTAAAGTAGCTGTCAACCGATCATTGCAAATATATAGGAATCCAGTGAGGTAGTGGATAGCACTACAGGATCTCGACCGGAGGCAGCCAAGTAGGATGCAGTGGAAGATAGAGTCGGGGTCAACAAGAAGGAAGAGTAGAGGACATAGGAAGCTGGCTGGGTTAGGGTAGGTGATGACAACAACGGAAGCTATACCCGGAGTCACCGGATGACATGCAGCGATGATACCACATATACGGAGAGAAAAACCAATAAGGTAACTCCTTCGGGAGTAAGAGGTCTGCGACACATAGGTCATAGGAGGTTGACGCCGATCTCTAGTATACCTGAGGGAGGTGGGTCACAATCTTTGGTTCAGAGAATCTGTCGATGGAAGGCTCCACTTGTGAAAATAGCTATCGCAAAGATTTATGTCATAAACAATTTAATAATTATAAAATGTCTCCTCAGTTGCTCGATGATGTCTGTAACAATCAGTAGGCACATTTTTGTTTATGTACCACGTCAGGGTGTTCACGGCCTACTTCTAACTGAAATGCTTCCGAAGTACCACTCTGGTTTTAATACACAAATGTCTGAAATCTTATAAGTGTGAACAACGGTTGACCAGAAAACTTATCACACCCTGTCGTGGTCATGGAATGGTATTCCTCCATTGAGATGACTGCGCTTTTTGTTAGGTCAAGCAGCAGCCTGCAACGTAGATATACGCATAGACTATTATATTACTCTATTCTTCTCGACTATGGTTCAAGTAGTCTCTTCGGTCATGCAGTGATCAGATTCATGCTGGTCCAGATAGTGTGAATTGTAAGCCGGAGCCAAACCTGTCAATATCTTAAGGGGCTCTGACTTATCTAGGTCTTCCATTCAGAGCGTGCCTCCAGTTGGTCTGCCGGCCTTCGTAGAGGTGTCCTAGTACTATTACTAACCGAAGTGCAGCTGATCTCCGACGTGTATGGGTGGATTCGGTCCACCCCGAATAGCTGCCACTATGGGGATATCCTCTTAGAGCATTTCACTGCAAACTTCACGTCCCCTGTGGCCCATAGTTCAGGAACCCAAACCATGCAGCCTAGTATCTCAATCCGTCGCTCACCGATATCAGTGGTTCAAATTCGCGGACAACGACCAAGTTCTTCCTATATATGCTGCCAGTAGTATCCAGACAGACTGATGCCCATGAGCTATATGGTATCCTGAAGTGGGCTTGCTTGATGTGATATTTGAGTTGTTGAACGAAACTCTGGAACTATCGCTACTGCCCAGCACGCCCAATAACGGGCTCGAAGGGGTGTGTTCGTACTCCGGGAAATCGTGGGTATGTTCGCAGCTACCGTACTGTGGCTCTGTCCACTTGCCTCAGATTTCCTTATGCCTAACAGGTTACCACCCGCTACCCAGCCTCCGTGGGTATCACAACAACTATCTTCGACTGGAGGACACCCACGCTACGTGAGGTCATACCAGATCTGCCCGTACAGGTACTATGCACAACACCAAAGAACAGGCTGTGAAGGAAGTGAAAGCACCCACAAAAAGGAGGTTGTAAGGATGGAACCTGGGAAGGGAGGATAAAAGCCTCTTGATATCGAAGACGGAACTCGCGCCAATAATCGAGCGGTACATGCGCTAGAGGAATAGGCTATACGAGATGGAGACACTGTAGCAAGACACAATCACTCACTTAGAGGACATGAAATCGAAAGTCCTGCAATTGGGATGTGAAGTCAGGAAGCGGAGTCCGATAACCTGTACATCCTGCAGTGTGAAACACTAAAGAAAGGGCGTGTCCGTGCAAAAGGAAGGGCTCAAGCAGTGAGGCATCAATGACTAGGAGTACAGGCGCACTTGAGAGTCCCGCGAACGCAACATATAGTGCACCACGATTGAGTACTGCTCACAGAATTGGGAATTTCGAATGCGAAGGGACGCCGCTTGACGTAGGGAGTAGCTAAACTCACAAATGGCACTTAGCGTACAAAGATGTTTTCACATTGCTGATAGTTATTAGTTATAGCTATAATATATTTCGCAGTGGACCTCATTAGCAACTCCTAGGCTTAGCGCATGTGACAACCTGGGTCATATGACTTGGTTATGATGATATGTTATGTTTGGCCCATCAACTGATTTAGCAGGCATGGATATTGTGCACGTGACTACTTTAGTCACATGACGTGTTTGAAAGGATTTTACATGACTCACAGGTGTCAGTTACAAGGGGCGCCTGACACACGCAGTGAGTCAGGTGGGTGCAAAATGCAACGATATAATGAGGTAACCAGTACTGTCGAGGTAAGCCATCCTCCGTCACCTCTACACACCCGGCGATTGAAATCAACGCACAACGCTAGGTACTCACGAACCATCCGCCCCCTCTCTCCTCCCACGATGGCTTCAGCCTAGGAGTGGCGGCCATCTCGCTCTCCCCTTACTGCCCTCTTCTGCTCCCTCACGCGTCGCGGCTTTCCTGCCTCTGGGTTCCGGTACTGCTTTCATGCTGCCCGGTCTCTCTCCCCTCCTCGCTTAGTGAGGCTTATCTGCACGGTCGGCGACGGTTCGCTTCCCATGCTTCAGATGGCTGGGAACACAGTTCTGCGGTACGCGAGGGCTACTCTTTAGGCCTGGCGGTCGACCTCGCTCTTCTCCTTCACGGGGGACGTCCTTTCTTCGTTTCCGCTTTGCGTTGGCTGAGTGGACGCCTTTCTCCCTGGGTGCACGGTCTCAGTGGGGGAACACCTCCGCTAGTAACTTCAGGGTCTTTCTCGCTTCGAGAGTTGGCCATACCCACCTAGTCTTTCGGTTGAAGTGGGGGTGTCTTTTGTCGTGGACCAGCTAGCAAGACACGAACACGATTACCGATAGTTGACACGGGCGCGTTCGGTTTCCTCCCTGTTCCAGCGGCTGGATCGGCTTGCACCCAACTGCTACGTCCTCCCTCGGCTGGCACCCTACTGCTCCATCCTTCCCTGCCCTCACCCACAGAGGGCCCGTTCTCAGTTGCAACATGTTGCCGGCGCGTTTATCTGGCTTGGTTGTTGTGGGTTCTACTTTGGTGTGGTTTTTCATTTGTTTTTCCGAGATGTTCCAGGTGGTTACCTTCCTATGTTTTCCTGCTTTGTTCTTAGTTAGGCTTCCCCTATTCTCTGAGTGCGCTTGCAAGGTAGGGACGGGTTTTTCTTTGGGACGAGATGTGCGGTTAGGCCCATACCAGAGGGTCTTGGAGATACGGTCGGGCCGGGCGGGAGGAGGTTATAGGTTTTCTTCTATGCCATAGCTAGCCCTGCATGCACGGTTCTTGTACCTTAAACTAAGCAATCATACGAAGATAAAAAAAAAAAAAGAAAAAAAGAGAAAAAGAAATACTGTAGAGGTAAGCCATCCTCCGTCTCCTCTACACACCCGGCGATTGAAATCAACCCTCAACGCTAGGTACTCGCGAACCATCCACCTCCACTCTCCTCCCACTATGGCTTCGGCCTAGGAGTGACGCCCATCTCCCTCCCCCCTTACTGCACTCTTCTGCTCTCTTGCGCGTCATGGCTTTCCTTCCTTTGGGTTCTGGTACTGCTTTCATGCTGCCCGTTGTCTTTCCCCTCCTCGCCTAGCGAGGCTCATCAACGCGGTCGGCGACCGCTCGTTTCCCATGCTTTAGACAGATGGGAACACGGTTCTGCGGTATGCGAGGGCTACTCTTTAGGCCTTTTGCTCGACCTCGCTCTTCTCCTTCTGGGGGACCTCCCTTCTTCGTTTCAGTTTGGCGTTGGCTGTGGTGGACGCCTTTCTCCCTGTGCGCACGATCTCGGTGGGGGAACGCCTCGGCTAGTAACTACGGGGTTTGTCTCGCTAGTAGGTTTGGCCATACCCACCTAGTCTTTCGGTTCATGTTTGGGTTTTTTTCTACGGTCGGGGACCGCCTAGCAAGGCACGAACACGATTACCGATAGTTGACACGGTCGCGTTCTGTTTCCTTCCCGTTCCGGCGGCTGGATCGGCTTGCGTCCTACTGCTGTACCCTCCCTCGGCTGGCACCCTACTGCTCCATCCTTTCCTGCCCTCGCCTCACCCACAGCGGGCCCATTCTCGGTTGCAACATGTTGCCGGCGCGTTTATCTGGCTTGGTTGTTGTGGGTTATACTTTGGTGCCGTTTTTCTTTTGTTTTTCCGAGATGTTCCGCGTGGTTACCTTCCTATGTTTTCCTGCTTTCTTCTTAGTTAGGCTTCTCCTATTCTCTGAGTTCGCTTGCGAGGTAGGGATGGGTTTTTCTTTGGGGCAAGATGTGCGGTTAGGCCCATACCAAAGGGTCTGGGAGATATGGTCGGGCAGGGCGGGAGGAGGTTATAGGTGTTCTTCTATGCCATAGCTAGCGCTGCATGCACGGTTCTTGTACCTTAAACTAAGCAATCATATCAAGAGAAAAAAAAAAAAAAATAGAAGAAATACTGTCCAGGTAAGCCATCCTCCATCTCCTCTATTTTCCAGGCACATGCAATCAAGCCTCAACGCTTGGAGTTCATGAACCATCCACCTCCCCTCTCCTCCTGCCATGGCTTCGGTGTAGGAGTGATGGCCCTTTTCCTCCTCCCGTCACTCCCCTCTTCTGCCCTCTCAAGATGTCCGGGCTTGCCTTCTTCTGGGTGCCGGTACACCTCTTGCGCTGCCCCATCTCAGCCACTTCCGCGCTTAGCAAGGCCCCACTGTAGGGTTGGCGAGCGTTCCCTTCCCATGCTTCGGAAGGGTGGAAATACAGTTTGCGGTACGCGAGGACTGTTCAACAGGCCCGCGGGCCAATATCGCTGAACCCCGCCGCTGGTTTAAGCAGTTGTACCCCATCTACCAACTGAAGTTATCTTGCGGAGAACAAGGGCCTACATGCGAGACACGGTAAAACGCTTGGCTTCTACCACCGGGGACTACCTAGAAAGACAGCAACACGATTGCTGAGAGTTGACACGGTCACGTTCAGTTTTAGCCCAGTTCTGTCGGTTGGATCCGCTTGCACCCTACTGCTCTACCCTCTCTCGGCTTGCACCCTGCTGCACCATTCTCACCTGCCTCCCCCACACAGGTGGTACATTTTCTCGGTTACGTCGCCTTCTGGGTCAACCTCTGCGGTTTTTCTGCTGCCAACGCGTATATCTGGCTCAGATCATTGTGGCAATCGATCGTGCTTGTTTTTCTTATGTTTTTTCTGAGATGTTCAGGGTGGTAACCTCCTTATGTTTTCCTGCTTTCTACTTAGTTATGCTTCCACTATTCTCTGAGCTCGCTTGTAAGGTAGGGACGGGTTTGTCTTCCTGGCGAGATGTGCGGTTAGGCCTGTACCAGAGGGTCTTTGGGATACGGTTGGGCCGGGCGGAAGGAGGAATGGGGATTGTTTATGCCATAGATAGCCCTGCATGCATGTTCTTTTAGCCTAAATAACAACTAATATAGGAAGATAAAAAAAAAGAAAAAAGAGAAAACTGTCAAGGTATGCCCTCCTCCGCCTCCTCTATTTTCCATGTGCCCACAATCAATACTCCAGACTTGAACTTAACCACCCATCCATCCTGCGCCTCTCCTGCCATGATGGCTTCAGCCTAGGAGTGACGGCTATCCACCGCTCACTTTCCTCTATTGCCTTTCCCAGAATCAGTGCTTTCCTTCCTCTAGGTGGTGGTATGTCTCTGGTGCAGCCCATCCTTACCTCTTTTCACGCTTGGCAACGCACCCCCTCGCGGATGACAACCATTTGCTTCGCATGCTTCCCAGGGGTGGGACCACCCTCACCGGTATGCTGGAACTCCTCCACAGGCCCACAGGTGGATCTCGCACCTCTCCCTAGTTGGCTTAAGGGCTGGGATCTCAACCACTAAGTACTCCTATCTCCCTGCAAACTTGGGACTACCTGAGAGCTGAGGTACGATCACTTGGCTTGTACCCCTGAGAACTGCCTACCAGTAAAGGAACCTGATTTTGGCGAATTACCATGCTAGATCTTTATCACTGTGCAGTCCCAGTAGTGAGATCGGCTTGCATCCTACTGCTACACTCTCCCTAGGCGTGAACTCCACGGCTACACCATTCCGCCATGGCACTCTCAGTGCATCCAAACTGGGCTTTCCAGTCTGAATTGCTTATGTCTCTGTGCCTTGCCATGTGTCCTTTTTGCTTCTCCTTGTGCATTTCAACTTTCTGTCGCCCCACCTTTGCTGGGTATATCCGATTCGCTGTAGAGATTTCTTTTTCGCCGCTGGATTAGGGCTTTGGCTGTATCGTTAGGGTTTAGGTTATTACGGCTGGTTCTGGCCCTAGGTTTGGGCTAATGTTGGGGTGCGGGGTTTCCTTAGTTTCGATAGGCCTGGTAGCTTTCATTTTACGTTTACCCTGCATGTATACTACAAGTGCGCAAGGTAGGGGAGTTTTATCGACTGTCCAGAGTTTGTTGAGGAGCTGTCATCATCTGAGGCCTTTCAGTGGGTCCTGTCTGCCAGTCTGCAGTACTGTTCATACTTCATTGCCTGTTTTTCTTCTCGCTGCCTGCAGGCAGATGCAGAAGTAGAGGTGATTCAGTCTGCCAAAACCTCTGCTGCAGGCAGGTGGTGTGCCTTCAAAACACCGAATAACATTGATGATCAGAAAAGAAAACCAAAATGACTGCCAAGAAAGGGCATTGTCTGTCTCCTACATGTTCCTTGCGGTTGAAAACTACTCTCAAAGCTTGGTCTTCACGTAACAAGCAATCCAGCCTTCCGTTCTACGATCGGTTTGGCCAAGCTGTGATGGCCACCTGCCTCCTCCTCTCACTGTCCTCTTCTATTGTTATTTACGCATCAGGTCTTCTCCCTAGAGGAGTTCTAGTGTGCCTCGCAGGCAACCCATTCGTGCCTCATTCCAGGCTTTACATGGCCCTTCTGTACGGTCTGCACCTACACGCTTCCCATACTTCCAGTGCCTGGGACCATGGGTCTTGGTACGCCAGAACTCTTCTACAGGCCCACAGGTCAATCTCGCACAACCCCGCGCGTGGCTCAAGCCTTGGTATTCGAGCTACTAAGTGACATTATCTCAGAGAGAACCAGAGACTATAGGAGAGATGAGGTAAAAGCCCTTGCCTTCTGCTATGCGGACCACCAAGAAAGATACCAACATGATTACCATAGGTTGTGACAGTCGTATTCAGTTTCCATCCTGTTCGAGGTAGTTGGATTTGCATACACCGTATTGCAACACCCACCGTCAGCATGCCACTTACTGTTGGACTGTCTTGTGCTGTGGCCCACAGGCGGTCCAGTTTTCATGTTTACATTGTGTTTCCAGAGTACTTTTATTGTTTGCTACTACCCATGCGTATATCCGACTCATGTTGTTCTGCCACCTGCAGGGAGAGTATTTCTTTTGCTGGTTTCCGCGTTGTTCTGGGTGGTTCTATTCCCATGTTTTCCGGTTTGTTCTCTATGAGGCTTCCCCTATTCTCTGAGTTTACTTGCAATTGAGTAACGGGATTCTCTTTTTCGCAACTGATATGGTTAGGCCTATACTGGAGGCTCTGGAAGATAAGGTCGGGCTGGGTAGCGGGAGCGGAAGGGATTGTTCATGGGAGTGCTGGCGCGGCATGCACGTACTTATACACTAAATAACGACGAATATGTAAAAAAAGGGGAAATTTGGAAAAAAGATTACTGTTGCAATCGGCAATGCTCTATTGCCTCTATTTTACCTTGCCCTTCAAATCAAGCCTTGATGCTTGCTATACCCCAACCATGCGCCGCCCCTCTCCTCCCGCCATTGCTGCAGCCTAGGAGTAATGGTCATCACTGCCCTGTCCTGCCTGTGCTTTTTCGACTTTCCAAGCCCCTGGTTATTCATTGCTATGATTGCTATTATGGCTCACGGTCTGACCATTGTTGCCCCTTGCGGTGCATGGCGAGCCGCCTTCTCACAGGAAGTGACCGGTCTCTTCCCAGGCTGCAGACATAGGAGAACAGAGATTGCAGTATGAACGTAGGTGTCAACAGGCCCACGGGTTCATCCTGTCCCTCCCCACGGTTCGCTTAAGCTGTGGTATCCCATACAATAAGTCACATGGTCCCTTAAAAGATCAGCAGCCAGACGGGAGACATGGTAAAATCGCTTGCCTTTGACGACCGGGGTGAACCCCATCACACATGAACCGGCTTACCGACAGTTGAGAAAATTGCGCTAGGATTGCGCCTTATGCGGACACTTTTATTAGCTTTTACCCTCTTATTACATCAACTCTTTGCTCTAATCCTACTTACTTGTCTGCGCTATTTTCGCCTGGCCTTGTAGTGGCCCACTTTGTCACTGGTGTCGAGTACCGTGTTAGCTAACACGGTTTTCTGCTGCCAGTGGATGTACCTGGTGTGGTTGTTGTGACAACCTTGTCTGGTGTTGTGCTTTTCTTTCTTTCAACAATGTTTCAGGCAGTTACCTGCCTATGTTTGCCCTCTTATTATTAGTTTGGCTTCTCCGATTCGCTGAATTCGCTTCACTAGTAGCTCTGGGATTTTCCTCGCGGCTAGACTTGAATTTCGGCCTATCCCAGAGTGTCTTACGGATGCAGTCTGGCGGGGTGTATACTAGAATTGGGATTGTGTATAGCACACCTGGCACGGCCTGCATGTTCTTCTATCCTTAATAACAACAAATACATGATGTTACAAAAAAAGCAAAAAAGTAAAACATGAAAAAAAGAAAAAAGAGAATTAAAGAAACAAAGAAATAAAATAAAAAAAGACGATAGAGACAAGCCTTCCTGCGTCTCTGCTATTGTCCACGTACTTGAAATCAATCCTCAATACTTTGTCGCCATAAACCTTCTTCCCCTCCTCTACCCCCATGATGGCTGCGGCCTAAGAGTGATAGCTATCTCCATCTTCTCTACACTGCCCTCTTCTGCTCTACTGAGCCTCTGTACTTGCCTTTTTCTCGGTACTGGTATGCCTTTGGCTGTTCCTATTCTCACCCCTTTCCTCACTTAGTGAGGCCTCTACTCACAGTCGGCCCCCGCTTACTTCCCATGCTTTAGCCGGTGGAGGACTCGATTTATGGTCCCCCAGAACTTGTCAACTGGCCGACGGATGTATCTTGCCCCTCCTCACACTCCGTTTAAGCAGTAGCATCTTATCCAATTAGTGATACTATCTCGCGGACAAGAAGGGAATAAATATGTCACCCACTAAATTTGCTTGCCTCTAACACCGTGGACTGCCTAGTAAGACACAACCACATTTACCACAAGTTGATATTGTCACGTTTGCTTTCAGCCCTGAACCAGAGGTTGGATTGGCTTACCCCATGGTTCTACATCATGCCTCATCTTGCACCCGATTGCTCTGTCCCTTCTGCCCACACTGGTCGGCTCCCCCACATGTTAGTTGCGTCACATTGTGGAATAACATCTCCAGTTTCCACCGTGAGTTGGTATATCCGGCTTCATCCTGCCTGGACTTTCCCGCGGTTTTTTTTCGCTTGCCTGTTTCTGCGATGTTCTGGCCACTTCCTTTTCTATATTTTCCTGCTTCTTTTTAGTTAGCCTTTACGTATTCTCATAGTTTCCTTGTAAGGTAGCGTCGGGCTTTTCTTTTGAGCTGGATGTGAGGTTGTGCCCGTCACAGATGGTCATGGAGATAAAGTCGGCCCAGGCGGAGGGAGGAATAGAGATTGTGTATTCCACTGCTAGCGCGGCATGTACGTTCTTGTACCCAAAATAACAACCAATACATGATGAGGAAAGAAAAATAAAGACAAACGTGAGGAAAATGCCTCAAAAGACCCCCATGATAGCCATTTTACACATTATTCTATCTTACTTTCTTACTTATTACCTTACGCTTTTCAGAATATGAAACATTTAGTCACTTTACATATTCCCTACAAGAGACGAGAACCTTAATACGCGGCTGAAGTTGAAGCACTTTTACGATAGCGGACAAGGACCAGAGGCACGAGACTGTCTTCCGCCATTGGTTGGCATCACCCTAAGAACCATTGTTAAGAAAAAGCAAGCCCTGTATGGTCCATCCATTCTGGAGAACTGATAATGGTGAGGAATCATAAAACAGGGCCCAGAGCCGGTCCCGCACCATCTCCTTCGAATGGACCTGCTACCTCTAGTCTCTGTTGCTCTTCTTTGAAGCTTGATCCATCGGAAACCGAGGATTGCGGGTGTATTGTTGCACTCACAGTTAGTCCGAGTCGTAAGACAGTTTGTTGTTATTCATCTACTATCACTGCTTACTCTGGTGATTGTTGTTCGCAGCTGGAGTGTATCTTGTTATTGTCTCAGTGTGGCTCTAAGTGACTATTTGCAATGTTATGATCACTAACTTGTTTTAGTTCACACAGAAGAGTAGATCATACTTCTCTCTCTCTTTTTCCGCCAATGATAGTGCTGAGCCCTACAACTGGAATGCGGCGGCCGAGACTCTCCTGTCTCTGCTCCTTTTCCCCTGTCATCCACCTTCACCAACTCTGTTCACCTAGTAGCATACTCATCTCGCAAGTACGTGTTTGTAAAGAACATATTGGTTTTCTCTTTCTAAAAACATAAGGTAAAAAGTAACAGTGTAATTTAAGACAGAGGGTATAGAGCTGATCTCCAGGGTCCTAGTAAACCATTACATGATCGCTCTGCACACCGGTGTGACTCACTCCTTGAGTCACACGCCACATATGTCTCACAAGTGTGCATCATACAAAATCCTAGCTTAACATATCATATGACTAAAGTAGTCACCCGTGCAAAGAGCATGACCTCTAAGTGAGGTCATGTGGGAAGCATGACATACCTAGGACTCATAACTACAAGTCATATGAAAAGCATTTTTTCTTTAAGATACATCCATGACAAACTGTTGCAAACACGAGATGCAGGATGAAGATCGCGCAGGATGAGCTTTCCCCCACAACTCGCGATGTGGAATAGAGCCACTCTGAAGAAATGTAATAGTTGATCCGATCACTATCACAACAAACTTCATCCAAATATAGATGCAGGCTACGGTCTCACATGTCGTATATGCCTTCTTGAATGCTGTTAGTGTACTTAACTGCTACTAACACAACTGGTCTTGGATATACACCCAAAGTTCGCCACAGAATTCTAGGAATCCTGCTGTAAGGCAAGGGCAATTCAGCGCATTATATCTGGAGCATACCACCACCAATCAGATGACCTAACAGAATATACTAACTATGTGCATGCAGGATGATTGTGAACTTTCTTTGACTATAATCATGATGATTGGACTCTGTTATTACCGTTTGCCCAGACTGGCTTGCACAATTCCATTACTAAACCACATAGTATGTCCGCATTGTGCACAAACTATAGATTCCACACACAGACAGAGTGGATGGAGACAGGAGGAGCTCAAAATCACCGATCAGCGAACTAGGTGCAGTAGATTATCACAATATGTGGATATGCAAGAGATTCAAGGGAAAAAAGCAATTGAGTGAACGTCGCAATACCAGAAGTGCAAGGCTAAACAAGAACCCGACTGCACAATGGGGACAAAGTAATGATGAAAGCAAAAAAGTTTACATGCTGGACGAAAATTAAGCCACTTATAATCCAATCTTCGCAGTCCCTACAAAATCTAGGAGAAGTACCGTACACCTGCCTTCAAGGTCAACATACAGGATCGATTGAACATTCATGCCACATACCATGTGATATGGCGGGAATCCTATTGCGAATTGCATTATGGTCATTGTCAACAACCCGTCCGAGAACAAGAAGACATGGAAGGTGATCTCACGTGGAAGGTTGAAAAAGTAGTGCTAGACAAGATAGAGTTTTACTAGAAAAGTCTAATTGGCTGCGGTCAAGAAATGTGAGAATGGTGGTACTCGGTGAAATAGCAACTGTACTTAGAAGTTGTAAAGATAGGTGAACCAGGCACCAGGGCGGAAAATACAGTAGAAGTTGTGCAGAGTTTTCAAAATCGAAATCGGGTCATACTAGGAAGGACAAAAGTATGGTGGTGCGAAAAGGCGTTTCCTACAGTGGCTAAGGAAATGTGAAAGGTTGTTTACTATGACCACAGCGAGTTTTAAAATGAAATTAGACAGATGTCTAAAGCCGCGATTATGAAGGCATTCGAGGTGAAGACTGGTGGGAACGGGTTTCTATTCGGAATCTGCAAATTGGAGGCGAGTATATGGCGGTCTAGGAAGGGTACCTGCACATCAGCCCATGAGGTACTGCAGCTAACAGCTCAGTCCTGCCACGTTAATGGCCTGGCAGTTCACTCTGGAGATTTTATTAGTTTTGTCTTGAGACTCAAATGTCACAACAATCATAGCTGGCTTCACAAAAGCATCTACTCCACCTCTGTCTCTCCGACTAGGGGCTGTTACCAGAATATGGGTGGGGTAGCATTTGTTGATTTTGGTGAAGTGGAAGAGAAGGTGTCTATTAGGAGCATATTGAGATAATAGAGTACAAGGGTTACCTTCTTAATTGTAGGCCTAAGGTAATGGGACATTTTCATAGAAGTACTTCAAGAGGATGTGGCCATAGTGGTGTCACAGTTCGGTGGCAGATAGTGGAAGGAGATGTTTGCGGCAAGTAGTGAAAGTAGACGGTTGTGCACCATGACGAGGATATTCATCATGGGGTTTCATTTGTAATATGTTACTTTCACGCACATGAGCTATTAAGAGGTCATGGGGGCAGCGCACGAGGCCAAGTGGCTGCGCAGTTTGGTTTACTTTCATACACATGACCTGTTTAGAGGTCATGTGGTTTACGCACATGACCAATGATGCGGTTATATGATATTTTTCATGAGTCACGGTTATGACTCTTAATTGTTTTAATTTATAAGCAGGTTGAGTGAAGGACTATAAGAGGAGGCCGGTATGGCCCGGTAGTTAGTTCTACACGCAACCACCTATTATACTTTCTTACCTATACTATGAAGAATAGAATCCATACTACCACCCCATGAGTCTATCGAGATAAGATCTGATTATTAGCGTTCAAGCAAGGAACGTAGAAAACGGTCTAAGAATAATAATCAGAGTCCCGACAGAGAATCAGAATCGGTCAAGCTCATATACGATCTCAGAGAAGTATTATATCATTCTTGACGACTAACTACGAAATTGTTGCCTGTCGCAGCAGTACTTCAGGATACAAGGGATAGGTAGGATATCTAACATTTGCTTGCGTCTCACCAGCGACACCTGACAACATGGAAGCAGAGCAAACTGGAGTAGTAGCAGGAATGGCCCCAGCAGCGCCACCAGCACCATTAAACGTGCTGAGCATGATGGGAGTACAACTGGAATATATGGTAGCAGGACTCAGGCCAACACCAAGAACAGAAAAGCTTAGGCTCAGAAATCCCGCCACATTCGACGGACAACCGTGCAGACTCAGAGCCTTCATCGTACAACTCAAGTTGTACTGGGAAGCCAAAGAATAGACCAACGAACACGACGACAAAAAAATCAGATACGCGAAAACCTTATTAAGGGGAACGGCAGAGAAATGGATCACTCCTATAGTGGAAGGGACAAACCCGAAAGTTTGGCATGAATGGGAAGAATTCGAGAGAAACCTCAGGGCTCAGTTCGGAGATAAAGACAAGCGACAAAGAGGCGGAAACGAAATCGAAAAGATGATACAAGGAAAAAACACGGTTATCGAATTCTGGCACCATATGCAACTCTTGGCCCCCGATGCCGAGTACGACGCATATACCTTGCAGAGGCAACTCCTGAGAGGAATTCACGAGGACTTACATGAAGCATGGACAAACTGGCATCCCACATTCAACACGACAGAGGACCTCGCCTAATGGTTTGTAGAACTCGAGAACAGGAAGAATCAGGGAAGGAGCAGCAGAACGAGACCGAAGAATCAACACTGCGGAATATCCGGAGCGAGAACAACGACACAAGGATGAGAACCAATGGATGTGGATGCGATCCGAGGATCAATATAACGATTCCCAAGACCCGGACAGAGATTTGGATGAAGCATTAGACAGTTCGGGACGAACCTCTCAAGGTTGACACCGCAGGAATTCCGGAAGCGCTGAGACAACAATTTGTGCTTCAACTGTGTGAAAGAGGAACATCAAGCGACGGAATGCCCAGAGAACAACGCCAAGATCCGCGAGATGCATAGCCAGGAAGTGGCGGAAACAGAGGAGACTTTACACGACCACAGTCCCCAGTAAGAAGTGGTCTGAGGGACAACCAACGCGACAAACCCACTAGGATTATACCCATATCGACGGCAACGAACTACAGGGCACAAATTAACACCAGGGACAACAACGACGACAACTCAGACCAGATGATGGTAAAAATCAAAATACTCACAAAAAACAGAACTAGGGAAACCAACGCGATGGTCGATGCGGGAGCAGAGGAGGATTTTATGGACAGAAGATTCAGCAACACCCAACGGATACCCCTAAGGAAAATCGACAAAGCAAGTGAGATATATGTGGTTAATGGGGAGAAAAGCAAAGCAGGCCCCATTACCCACATCGCAGAAATAGCCACGGAAATGGGACCGCACCAGGAAAGGATAATATTCCAGGTTGCAAATATGGTCAAATAAACTGCTATCCAGGGAATGACATGGCTAAGAAAACACAATCCCTATATCGATTGGAAAAAAAGACAAATCAATTTCGGAAGCGAAAGGTGTGCCAGAGTATGCCTCAACGAATCACCAAAGATCGAGACAGTCCCTACCGAACTGGCGCAATAGGAAAACGAATACAGACGAATGATTGAAACCCGAAGTGTATCAAAAGAGATCCGGATCCAACGACTGGATCCCGCAGCAAAAGGACCCACCAAAGGGTCGAAGGAAGCAGCTGGACACGACTTGTAGAGCATTCAAGAAGCTATCATCCCGGCCAAAGGGCAAGCGATGATAAAGACAGGAATAGCAATAGGACTACGTGCTCGTACCTACGGATGAATTGTACCGCGAAGTGGATTAGCGACCAGATATGGCCTAACCACAGGTGCAGGGGTGATAGATGCAGACTATCGTGGAGAAATCAATGTCCTTTTGATAAACCTGAAGGAAGAAGACTCTGAAGTCAAGAAAGGCTACAGAATCGCACAGTTGATTGTCAAAAAGATCGACAACCGAGGACTACGAGAAGTAGGCGGCCTCGCAGGAACGGAAAGACAAGATCAAGGATTTGGTAGCACCGGAAAAACTGCGCCTAACGAACCCAAGAAACGATGGATCGATAGCAACTTTATATCAGTCAGGACCTTTGGGAAGACGTATCGAAAGGGAGAACAAACCGGTGTTCTCAAATGGGATCAAGAAGAAGGGGCATGACAATGGCCGAGGCCTCCACCATCAGTACCAAATTGGCGGTACGACAAGAAGCAACAAAGAAGAAAACAACACTAAGACAGCTGTGACCGAGCGAATACCATGACCTCTTAGATGTGTTCAAAGAAGGAGAAAGGACGGATCTGCCAGAGCATCGAGAAGAAGACCACAAGATGGACCTGGGAGGAAGACCACCGTTCATGAAACTTTACTCCCTGGGGGAAGAAGAGTTGAAGGCTCTAAGAGACTACCTCCAGCAAAGCCGGGAAAGAGGATGGATGCGGCCATCCTCATCATCGGCAGGAGCACCAATATTATTCGTCCAAAAGAAGGACGGAAAGCTCAGACTGTGCTTGGATTTTCAAGGACTGAATGCAGTCACCAAGGAAGATCGATATCCATTACCACTGATCGATGAAGCACTGGACAGATTGGGAAAGGGCCAATACTACACGAAGTTAGACATCAAGGATGCCTATCACAACATCAGAATATCTAAAGGAGATGAATGGAAAACGGCTTTTCGGACGAGATACGGACTATACGAATACCTGGTAATGCCATTCGGACCGACTAATGCACTGGCAACCTTCCAACGATGGATCAACACCAAACTCTGCAAATTCCTGGATATATGCTGCATCGTCTACCTAGATGATATTCTCATATATTCGAAGACTATCCAGCAACATCGAAAGGACATCCGGAACGTTATGCAAGCCGGAAGGGAAGCAAAAGTCAAACTAAAACCCACAAAGTGCGAATTTCATCAGCAAGAAACGGAATATTTAGGGTTTATCATCAATCCTGGAGCAATAACGACCGACCCCGTCAAGACGGAGGCAATCGAAGAATGGAAACCGCCGAAACGCGTAAAAGGAGTACAGAGCTGCCTAGGCTTCTGTAACTTTTATCGCAGATTCATCAAAGGATTCAGCACAGTGGCTACACCACTATACCAAACAACCAAGAAAGATAGCGAATGGAATTAGACCAACCGACAACAAACAGCATTCGACTGATTGAGAAACAGACTCTCTATGGCACCTATACTGCCACATTGCGACCCAAAACTACCGATCATGATAGAAACAGATGCATCCAACTACGTCTGTTCGGAAATCCTATGGCAATTAGGAGACAATAAACTATGGCAACCGGTGGCATTTCGATCCAAGACAATGACTAAGGCCTTGTGCAACTACGACATCCATGATAAAGAACTGTTGGCGATAGTGCAAGCCCTCAAGCCATGGAGAATGTACACCCTAGGAGCTGAACACGATATCAGGGTGGTAACCGACCACAAAGATCTTCGCGCTTTCACCACCACAAAAGAACTCAACCAACGACAAGCAAGGTGGAGGGAAACACGATCTCAGTAGCACATCAAAACCGACTATCGACCAGGAAAGCAAGGAGGACATCCGGATGCCCTTACCAGAGGATACGAAGATATGCCAACCAAGTACGACGCACGAATCCTGCAATGGAAAAGGATCCTTCTGCCGAAAGAGAGAAACTTCGAAACAGAAGCAAAGGAAAGCGGGAGAAACGAGGCAATTAATGAAACGGAAACAGAGACACTGGCCAACAGCGACCACACAGAATGGATACGGAAAACGATGGAGAAAGACACGGAGATGCAGGCGATCAGGAAAGCTTTAAACGAAAAGCAAAAAGAGATGATGGGAATAGCATTGGGACTATGCGAAGAAAAAGAGGGATATCTTTGGTACGACGGAAAGATAAGAATCCCCGAAGACGAACCGCGCCGACTGGAAACGATACGAAGAAAGCACGATATACCTCAAACTGGACACAGGGGAAAGCCCAAAAGCACAGAATTGATCAGGAGATCATACTATTGGCCAACAATAAGGGATGATGTCAAGAGATATGTCAAGAATTGCGAAATATGCCAAACGACGAAGGCAATACATCATGCGCCGTACCGATTTCTAAAACCTATCGCGCCTCCTGGAAGGCCATGGCAATCTATTGCTATGGATTTTATAAGTGGACTTCCAGAGTTGAATGGTTATGACGCAATATGGGTCGTTATAGATCGCCTGATGAAAATGGCCCACTTTATACCATGCAGAACGGACATGGACACAAAACAGTTCGCCCACCTGTTCGAGCATCAGGTGTTCAGAATTCACGGACTACCGAAAGATATCATATCAGACAGAGGATCACTATTCACGGCAAATATCTAGAAAGAAATCACTCGACAATGGCAAATGGAGAGGAAACTTAGCACGGCATTTCACCCGCAGACCGGCGGACAAAAAGAAAGGACAAATGCGATGTTGGAACAATATCTACGAGCATACGTCAATTATCAACAAGATGATTGGGCGGAGATGCTAGCAACAGCCGTATTCGCATACAGCAACGGAAAACAAGAAACAATCAAGACAACACCCTTCTTTGCAAACTATGGGTACAACCCAATATACGAATAGGCAAAATAGGACATACCGGGAGAAGGGATCCATGCGAAGGATATGCAAAAAACTACGCGATATATTAAGAGAAGAAATATGTCGCGCGGACGAACGACCGAAGGAATACGCCGCTGGTCACCGAAAACCCGATCCCAACCTTCAAGTCAATGATAAGGTGTGCTTGATACCAAGGAACATACGGACCACGAGACCATCAAGGAAACTGGACTACAAGAAATTAGGACCCTTCAGGATCATCAAATGTATCGGACTCAGAGCATATAAACTCAGCCTCATACGTTCGATGAACAACATTCATCCTAGATTCCACATGAGTATCCTTGAACCCTACAAAGACAACGCTTTTACGGCTCAAAAGAAACTGCCTCAGCCGCCCATTGAGATCGAGGGCGAAGACGAATACGAACTTGAGAAAATCATTGACTCAAGACTATACCGCAGTAAACTCCAGTATCGAGCCAAGTCTGTCGGATACTTAGCAGAACACGACCAACAGTGGTACCCAGCCACCAACCTCATCAACGCTCAAGATGCCTTCCAGCAATTCCACCAACGCTATCTGGGGAAACCCGTTTGCCCCCACCAGCCCAGACCTCAGCCTGCTGGACGCTCCAGCAAACTAATACATCACACCAGACAACAAGGTCCAACTCGGGGACCTACTATTGCCGTAGCAAACAGTAAAGACAAACCATGAGTCCACGTCATGGACAGCATGCAACGACGATGCATGCTGGACGCACCTAAGCAGCAAGGAAGGATCACGGTGTTTCCCCATGTAAAAAACCAAAACAACATACTCTCCCACAAGATCACCATCTCCGGCCAGCGAGTTAAGTGGGACCCCCGTAACATACCAAGCACCTCCGCCACCACCATCACCCGAAACAACGATAGTTCCCGGGGTGGAAACCAGGAGGAGTGGGGCTAAAAAATCAGATGCTTGGCCCAAACTCAAGAAAGAAAAGGCGGTCCCCTGGGCCAATCAGATGGCTCAGGACAAAGTACACCCGGTATTATCAAGGATGACAACCCATTCCGCTTTCTTCGAGACGCAGGAGAAACTACGACAACAGAATAAAGAGCTAATGGAAGAGCTCAAGAGAAACACAAGCGGATGGATGGGTGCTATATCGGCCATGGGTCGATACAAAGGAGAAACGGAAGGAATGGCCCTGAGGATTAGGGCCTTAGAAAAAGAACGCGATAGGGAACGCTACGCGAGAAAAGAGGTGGAAAAAAGAACAGTACGGATAGGTGGAGATATGGACCACCTACGAAGGCATATTAGGTGTTATAGGTACTACGACAAGTACCATTGCAGAACCTCAAGGGACTGAGGTTGACGGAGAGGGGAGCTATTGTCACAGTTCGGTGGCAGATTGTGGAAGGAGATGTTTGTAGCAAGTAGTGGAAGGAGACAGTTGTGCACCATGACGAGGATATTCGTCATGGGGTTTTATTTGTAACATGTTACTTTCACGCACATGACCTATGAAGAGGTCCTGGGGGCAGCGCACGAGGCCAAGGGGGCTGCGCAGTTGGGTTTACTTTCACGCACGTGACCTATTAAGAGGTCATGGGGGCAGTGCAGTTTGGTTTACTTTCACACATATGACCTGTTTAGAGGTCATGTGGTTTACGCCCATGACGAATGATGTGGTTATATGATGTTTTTCATGAGTCACGGTTATGACTCTTAATTGTTTTGATTTATAAGCGGGTTGAGTAAAGGACTATAAAAGGAGGCCGGTCGGGCCTGGTAGTTAGTTCTTCACGCAACCACCTATTATACTTTCTTATCTATACTATGAAGAATAGAATCTATTCTACCACCTCACGAGTCTATCGAGATAAGATCGGATTATTAGCGTTGACTCAAGGAACGCAGACAACGGTCTAAGAATAATAATCAGAGTCCCAATAGAGAATCAGAATCGGTCAAGGTCATATACGATCTTAGAGAAGTATTATATCATTCTTGACGACTAACTACGCAATTGTTGCCTGTCGCAGCGGTACTTCAGGATATAAGGGATAGGTAGGATATCTAACAAGTGCAAGCTATTGAGCACGTACAGAATCAACTCTTTACCCCTGTTAGATCATCTGTAGGTTGGTTGGCTTTAGTAATTGGACTCCTGCATATAGGTTTACAGACCAAGGGAAGGCACACTCAAATAGGGAGACCTAAATAAGTGCAAGACTCTGAGGACAATAACACATTACAGTTGAACTTGAAATTGTCACATGGTGTCCCGACATGAAACTGATCTCTTCATAACTGAAGAGACTACCAGAATAATAGTAAATGAGACTAAAGTAATATGATAATCTTCGCGGATAACTAAGTTGAAAACTGCGATTTGGTATGAACAAATTCCGCGTTCATCTCAAGGGAGAAATCTATTCCATAACTATCAAAGGATGTGACACCTTTCTCAGTGAACCGGTGATTGCACTGATCATATTCTCGATGCTTTGTATTGTAACCAGACTGTACTCTTAAGCCATAGTAGTCCAATGTAGTTCAAAAACACCAAGAGATAGGATAAAAATATTAAAGTGCTGCCGGAGGTTTACTGACATCCGCAAGCACTGCAGAAGAGATCTTATCAATATAAAACTGTTTTATGTTTCAAAACCTTTACTGTTAGTATTTATGGTGGTGCGCCTTTGGCGACATATGCTCGGAACACAGATCCTGGCGACCGTCAATCAGTTATACTGGCATTTGGCCCCCACCCTACATTATGACTTCTTTTACTACCTTGCTCCATGCAATGACGGCGATAATCCTACTACGACTGTCAAGTCGAAGAAAGTGCATGACAGGTGACAGCGAGTTAAGTCAAGAGTATTCTACCAACTCTGTTTGCCGCCTCTGACTAACAACTTATTAAATATATGAAAATCTCACTCTAGTGGAGAAGCACATGGTACGGTAACGGGGTACAGACCCGTGACTTACCCAGGCGCCAATACCCATCATCCGGTTCGCTCATGCGCCGGGCACGTTATCACCACAATGTCAAAGTTCACTTGTGAATACGATGTCACATAGACGAAGCCTATTTCAGAAAACTGTTTATCTGGTACTTGTATCACCCACCCCATGCTGGTCTCAGGTAATATCACTAGTGACTGGCCGTAACACCAGGGAAATGGAATACAAGAACACGGAAATAGGTGTATGGAGTTAGACGGCTTCCACGTTAGGCTGTGCAAGCATGTGCTGTAGCTAATGCATAGTTTTCCAGGCAATTCTCTAAGATCCTTGCGAAGAAGACAAAATAACTGCACATACTAAATGCGGACATGTTGTTGTGACAACAGCTGTAGGTTGAACGGGCCTGGAAATTGGACTATTGTGCGGATACAGGCCGACAAGGGTGAAGAGCTCTCAGTTATGAAGAGTAATCTAGGTCAAGTTCGCAAACGAGAGTGGCATATCAGGCTTGACCTAGCCATCAGCAGTAGGTAGCACGTGCAGTAACTAAGGACTTCATCGTTAAAGAGACTACGAGACTAATAGTTTCCAGGACTGGAGCAACCTAATAGTTTATGTGGTTTACAAGGTGGAGGAATCGTGTTGGGAATGACAAATAGTACAGTCAGCTCCTTGGAGGAATACCGTTTTGTATCTGCACACGGATGTGATATGTTTCGCAGTCAGACAGTCGCAGTGCTCATATGATACTCGGTGTTTCTATATTGAAATCTTACTGATACTTAAGAGGGAGAGGAGGCAGTAGCAGTCTGTGAGGACTGGGACATAATATTTACATATCAAAGTGCCTCCCCAGCTTTAGCAATATCAGGAGGCTACACAGAAAAGATATTTGCAATATAAACTGGTTTTATAGTTTCAACCTTTGCCTTACCTTGGCAGGCAAGTATCCTTGCTCCAGAGATTCCTTCTTCCCGATTTCTGCCTGCCCCTCCGAGTTATACTGCAGTTGGTATACACCTAACAGAACTATTTTCCAACAAGGAAGAAGAGAAATATGGTTTACCCATTGCTAAGAACTGATATCACCTAGGCACTATAGCGAGATACTACCGTCTCTTACTGTCTATCCCATACTTGTGAGGAAGTTAGTCAGGTTCTGCAGTTCCACATTTGTAAAATCGAGTAGTAGACCAACCGCCTGACAGTTGCATACATGGTTTATATTACAAGTTAAGACTGCGCCCATTATCATTTCAGATACTCAGCAACTTTGAAATCAGAGTCTCTGTACTTGGAATCGAGCTACATTGCTGCTAGGCAGTCACTATGCAATGTAGGCGACTGGCAGATGATACCTGCTGTGCTATAAGATTACAACCGTTAACTCATATTTTGCTCAATCTTGATTAATGGCACTATAACCTGCAGATACGATACAGTACAAGATTCTCAGACGCAAGATCAATTTACACAACATATACCTATTCACTACCATCACTACATCATTCATTAACCATCCGTGGAACTCGATCTCTGGCACTTCGTCCTCCCTGCTTATATTAAACAATAAGTGTATGCAAGAGTTCAAGGAGCAACAATGAAAGATACTCTGGCGGATCACGCTCAAGGAAATACATGTCCTACTCACTCCACCATTGCAGCCGCAGTTCCCACTGTAAATCTTTACAAACTCAGTCATGACTGTCGCGATATTCCTGCTAATACCAACCCTTATGAAGTCCACATAGAAAGCCACACGTAATTCAAACCAAATGTAGTAATGCTGGTAACTGGTTTGCACAAATGCTGCAGATAGGCCAGCTATTACTTCTTCTCCGTGGTGATACTAAGCACTTGCAACAGTATATCACATTATTCTCCATGTGCCAGTGTGATGCCAAACCTCACACCATTAACGTCGTTGATAGGGAAACCGCTCGGTACCCAGAGCTTGCTCGGCGCCAAGATCAGGTAAAACATTTACTCCACATACAACAAAAACAACCGCCCCGGTCGCGTATATTACCGGATCCTCGCGAAATTCACATTCATGTCCGCTATCAGCAAGCTGGAGAAGGACGAAAAAGGCGCTTTGCTGCAGGCAGCAGTTAAGTTCTACAAGGAGAGCTCAGAAACGTCAATCAAGGGTATAGCTGAGAAGTATGGCATCACATATTCAACCTTGCAGGGTAGGCTGAAGGGGGCCAAATCTCCGGTGGGTGGGCATTAGAGATTGCAGGTTTTAACACCTTAGGAAGAGAATTTGGTAGTTAAATGGTGTGAGCATTTGTACGAGTGGAGACATCCAGCAAAGACCGTACTAGTTAAGCAGAGGGCATAGGCCATCGTATCATGAAGCCTAAATCACCACTTATTAGGAAATCATTGGATGTCCCGGTTTCTCGGCCGCCACACCTAGCTTGCGGCTAGGGTAAGTACTGGTATAAATCCCTCCAGCGCTCTTGCCAGTGATCCACGAGTCATAAAGGATTACTTGAACAATGTCAGACTATCTTCTATCCTACCAGTAATATGATATTAAGTAAGAATCTAGTTACAATATTCAAGGCAATTTTATCAGATTGTACTATGTAATATCTATAACATGGGCGAGAACGGGTACATGATGGGAGGAGCCGCACCATGTAGGCTCATTTGTTGAAAGGGGAGTAGGACAAGCCCATTACATGGGCTGGTATTCAAAGCCAAAAAGAAAGGGATCTAGAAGTATTTGGGGTTTCGGAACAGGGCTGGAGTAATCAGGGGTTAGGAATGGCGTGGTTAGAGGACGGTTTTGACTGAGAAACATGGGAGAGGTAACTATTTACCACCAAGAAATTTACTAGGTGATATTGAACCAACTACTCAAACCCATATGAACTATATAGTGCTGGAAATAGATACCGGCTTCTGATCTTTGATGGGCATAAGTCATATTGAAATCGGCGATTTTTTTATTATTGCCTGAATGTCAAGATTATTCTGTACCGCCTTTCCGCTCACTCCACCCACCTGCTGCAGCCTTTGGATGTGGGACTCTTCACTTGATGGCAGAGACATTTTGGGAATGGCCGGGATGAATTTGTACTGCAGGGCCATGCACAGATGACGAAGGGAGAATTTTTGCCGCTAGTATTTCCAAGTTATTTAATACTTCTAACTTCTGCTCCTTCAGAAACTAATTACTTGTTTTATAGGATCTTGATACCGGCTAGACAATTAGCCTTCACCTCCAGCAATATTCAGAGTGCTGGAGAAGTGGTAGGAATAGTTCCTTTCAATTCCCGTGGGATCCTTGGGGTCGTGAAGCGAAAGGAGCAATCCAGCAGGAATCTCTGTCCTCCGGTAGTTGCCTGTAACCCCTACTCCCATATTCCAAAAACCCCACTTGCGTTTAGTTGCGCCATGCGAACTGCCTATTGATTAGTAACTCGGAATACCTCTGCCTCCAAACAGCTTAAATCAATCCTTGCCAGCCTCGCAGCATGGTTTCAGCAAACAATTGCTGATAAAGTACTAAAGGAGGAGGCCCACAAACAGTACAGAGCCGGAGTAGGAAAAGAAAAATGGGAAAAGACTTCCGACTAGCGCAACGTGATGGAGGCTACTGTGGTTACTTCAGAAATAATTCTTATGTTGCGTGAGGAGCAGGAGCGGGTAGATGCCGAAAAGAGGGCAGGACAGGCAAAAAAAGAGTACTCAATTACAGCCCGCCTCTTCGAATACCAAACGCATTGCCAGATCAGGCATCTTACACACCAGTCGGTCAGAAATATATCCCACAATTGTTGGTCAGGCCAGATCGATTACTGATGTGGAGGATCCCGCGGAGCAAATAGAGGCATTGGAGCATGATCAGGTTGCTGATATGGGCTGTAGTGGAAGGGGGCTAGGTCAAGCGATTACTCTACTATAGAACTATTAATGTTGGTCATTGTATCACGGGTTTTGATTTATTTTTGGTTAAATATCCTTTTGTTTATACTGGGTCATAGTTTGGAGCTCCGGGATGGCGTTCAATCTTTAAATTTAATAGCTTTCTTCACGGGAGAGGTGCTATGACCCGGGAGGACCATGATCCAGATTGCGCCATTAGGAAGAGGCGGAATCTAGGTCAAATGGGTTTTCGCCATAAATGAGGTTATTGTATGATCAAGGAATCTTCTACTAGTACATTAAGAATCCTTCTCTAGACTGGCAATTGAGTTAGCAGAACCCTTTCACAGTATAAAAGTGACAGGATTAAATCAGAGTATAATAGACTCTGATAGCAAGTCACTATACCTCATACAAATATCTGAAAACAAGAGTACATACAAGGCAACCCGGCTGCTCAGAGCAAGAGTGGTCACAATTTAAAGCAACAGTACGTCTTTCACCCTAATTACGATACCAGATTAGTATCATATCGAGGACTCATATCACCACCAATATTATCTTTAAGCTGTATATGGAGGTTGCATACTACTACTAAACTAGGAGATTAACAATGTCAGAATACGAAATATCCACCTATCACTACTGTACTATGTCAGACCACATGGCGCTAAATAGATTCCTGCACTCCCTGATATTCGCCTTGCAATTAAAGCGCTATTGGGAATATTACAGACATTCTTGGATACAATATTACCACAGTAGAAACTATTAGAATGCTACATAGGATCAGGGTATTCTATAATCAATTTCAGTTAGCAAATGAGATTGCATCACAGATCTAGAAAATTATGCACAAAGTAAGAGCTGCACTTGCCAAATCTATAACTGATGAGTTTACTGCCTGGAAAATTCAAATCTAGAAAGTACCTGCTATCATCTTAGCTACGGTATGAGATATGGTCCAATCAGCTGCCTGTGTCCACTCGGGATGACCAAACAAAGAACATGTTTGCTTTGAGGACAGGCCTCCCAGTATCAATTGAAGTCCTGACCATGTAAATAGTTATTGACTTAATGTAACTCAAACAATTGCCACCCAGGTGTTTTGTCGGATATGGATCACAAGAGTGCGAGTGCACCCAAGGCTTTGGCACAAACCAGTGATGTAAAAGTTCTAACATTTGTTGAAGAAAGGAAATAAAATACTAGATCTTAATATGATTAAGCGAACAGGTTCGCACAATAAGGTTCTTTCACAAAAGGTAGTTGATTGTCTGTGTAGAACAGAACTTCCGTGTCTATTTTTGTAGATTCACAATTGCACCACTGAGTCTCCCATGGTAGGGGCAATTCGTGAGCACAAACCTGATATGCCGTTGCCTAGTTTGACTCCGCTGTCTCAGATAAAGTATCCTTCACTAGCAGACTAGGCTACTGCACTGTCTTCAGACTTCTGTACAGCAGAAAGACTTTGGCCCCACCATTCCTAATGGAACTCCATGACTAAGCGTGTTTGATATTGTAGTCACACAAGTGGTGGACTTCTATGGTAGTTAGAAGTCGTACCAACTACCTAACTCCCTGTCCTTACAAATTCTACCTTTGATAACTATAGCAGCTCAATTAACAACTCTCTGAACCAACTCAATTCTATCAAACGCACATAGTGGATAATGTAGCTTAAGGAAAGGCCCTCAAGAAGGCCCAGGACCAAAGGGTGTGACCGGCGACCAGTTCTTCCGACTGCCCATTTAATGGCGACCAGGCAAAGTTACAAGAGTTGATCCACCTTGTTTCTACCATGATGTTAAGGAGATAGTTTGGGCTCTACTTCTTATAAGGCCACATGAGCAGCGCCGGACAAGAGCACGTTGATCAGACGTAGGCATGGTTTATGCCTGTGTCTAGTGAGCATCAGTAATATCATCCATGTTGTTCTTGGACACTCCCCAGATCGTGGACCTGCCCTCGGTCAACCTAACCGACACCCGAAGTGTCCAGATCTGACATATATGACCTAGCCTATCTATCATAATCTCCTGGCTGACCATTGAATACGTTATATATCCTGCAGACACTTTGCGGGTAGTAGTTTAGCCTGAGCGTATCTGGTGTGACATACCAGTGCCATAGTTATCTAGTAGTTCCTAGAGTGCAATCAACTCTTTCAGCATAGTGCTATATTACCCACTACTTCTCGCCGGGCTATAGTGGTATCTGTAACATTGCACGGGCAAGTTAAGCAATATTTGTGGTACAATTGATTATTGAGAGGTGCGACAAGTCAAGTGGGGCTTTGCACCCCGGAAGCCACTTCTTGGGAAAACATTGTGAGAATTTCTCCTGAGGCGCAACCTAATACGTTACCTACAGAGTAGATAACTTGACTTCATAGCTAGGAAGCCAGATGCCACAGGCAGGATACGTCTGCACTAAAGATAGGGTAAGAGCACCTCCAGTTACCATACAAGGTAAGGGAACTCTACGCTGAAGTAGGGATGACAATCAAGGTATCTGCACCACTTTGATTCCAAGCATCACTTTACTCGACAGGGTAACCACCACCTATACAAACCACCTACACTCCCACCAGCCAAGTGGACAATGTTCTACAAAGGTACTCAACTATTAGTAAGCTGAGTAGAGTAGACCAATATTTACATTAATAGTCCCACCTGACAGGTATATTGCTCTGGCATACATGTAGGCTCTTACACTTTCTGTAAAGTCAGGTGCAAAGTCTCTCAGCACACTACTTCCGGCATTTGTCAGGAAAACCATATTTGTCAGGCCATTCTATTTTCTTATTCTCACTGCCAGGCAACTAGCTAATACTATAACTATTAGGTGTGCAATAATACCCTTAGTGATGATTGCTATTAATGCGCTTCAGGTACTTGGTAAAAATTTCAATAGCTCTCCTGACTTTTATTCAGTACCATGCCCCTCTTCAGATTTTAAGTTCTGCTAGAACCATTACCGGAATCTGAATTTTACTCCACTGTACGACCGGCTATATCATAACCTTTCTGTCACATACCTGAGCACATCTTATACAAGGTCACCAGCTGAAATTTCTGTCCTCCACCTCTGCAGGGACTCATCTAAAGCAATATGTAGCTATATATCATACCAAATTAGAGGTATGGACTGGTACGCAGGCAGCAGGAGTTGATATCTCGTGATACCAATATTACATTTGACTACCAATGAGATTGGTATGGCATGGCTCAGATTCTACGCAGGCATTTTTGTGATACGGTTACGGTTATCCATATGTAAATTTGAGATATTAAGTGCACAGAACTCGTGGTAGGGTAGCCGAACAGAGACTATCGATTTCAACAATCTAAACACCCTGTTCAGGCCCCCTGACATGACCCATATGTAATTATTGAGATTTTGTGAGTTGTGCCCAATACCTAAAATGTCACACCAAAGAAGCCGTGATCATCATACCAGGTATCTCTAGAACAACTCTCCCACTGCATGAGGTTGGCAGGATCTGCGAGAGGGGACCATTGTCGACATCTGGGAAATTCAATGGTAGAAGATTGTTATACACACTGTACCCTACAAGGCTTCCAGGTTAGTCTCCCAAATTATGTGCAAATATGTCGTAACATTTTTGTTGAAAACCTCGCCGAGGATGTGGCTGTAGTGAAGGCCATTCAGAATATCCTGAATTTCTCCATACCCTTCACATATCGGCTGTAGGTTAGTAGGTACTAGAAATAGGAACTCTCTATAGAGGCAGGTCGACCAACTGGAAGCTGGTGCAGATAGGAAGACCTAGATGAGTACCAGATCTGTAAGGATGTTGACACTTCGGGCTCGCGCTTGCAATTGTCACTAGGTAGCCCATCATGAAACTGATCACTTCAGGACCCAGAAATCACTGGAACAATAGTCAACATGATTAAAGTCAAGAAATAGTTTGTGAAGATAACTACATTCAGCACCACAGTTTGATATCACAAATAGCGTGGTCATTTGAATGGAGGATTACTAATGCGTAACCATGACAGGGGGTGTGAAGATTCCACATTAAATAGTTTTCACACTTGTAAGATTCCAGACACTTACATATTAAGACCAGAATCATATAGTGAAGGCATGCTAGCTAGAAGTAGCCCGTAAACACTCAGACTTGGGATATAAATATGGTGGTGCCATGCAAGATTTACAGATATTATCTTGTAACTGAGCCGAGATATTTTGTAATACAACCTTGGTTGGTGATATGAATCCTTATCTTGGGTAATGTATCAACTAGACCCTTCCTCAACAGATTTCCCGATCGTGAATTTGGCCTATGTGCCACAGTGATACAAGAGTTAGGCATCTCCCTATCTGTTATATTACTTAAACAAACCCGTATCTTACACATTTCCTCATCCCTGCTCACTATAGCAAAGTGTGACGTACTCTCGCGATTGCTACCTTTCCTAGTCTTCCCCTTTTCCTAGTTTGTCTTTTTCACTTCGTTGTTCCTCACGGATTTCTTGCCTAGTACCCAATATTTTGCTGCAGCTCAGTCCGCGGATGAATCCACAAACTATTACCAACGATGCCGGCTTGGTTTATCCATAGTGTAATGTATTCGATGATTTCGAAGCAGCAAAACCTAGTTCGATTTACGCAGCATGTATTGTATGCACACACCACTCATGGGAGTAGACCCACATACCATCCTACCTGTAAGTGCAACTACTCCGCGGACCTTGTTCACGCATCTGATTCCCTAGTTCAATTTAATAAATTGTTTTCTAGAGAAAACATGGATGTGATTTTAAGTTTAACCTCTACCAGTCTTATGAGATAGACCTACAACATTGTCATCAGTTAGGTATCTCTAGCCGAGATTATTGATTCCTTGAGTCGATTCAGCTACCAGATTTTTTTGAATAATATAATTGCTAATTCCTTTCAAGAGACTTTGGTCATAAACGTGATAAAGTTTGCCACGTTTGAGAATAGTTATATAATTACACAAATCTTCATAAACTTGTTCAAGTGAAGTAAGGTTACAGGGGAGTCTATTGATATCATTTTCCGCATTCACATGAACATTTATGGATTCCTGCAGGAAAACCTTCGCACCTTAAAACTTCCCTACTCATTGATAGTTATCACCGGTTCAGGCGGACCGGTCAATGTAGCACTCTATATGTGGCCCGTAGAAGTTTGCTTGAACCTGACTAATCCCCTTATATGTTCACAGATGTCCCGCTAGGCGGGCATCGTGTTGTAATTGCCCAAGGCGTTCTGGTAGCTTCCTGAATTCTCTTATACACTACTCACACATGTAAAGTATCGGATGACTTTTGCGGCAGAAGTGCAGGTCAATATCTTTGTCTTTATTTACAGGAGCATTGTGGATACTGTGATAGTTATCATTCTTCATGACCCTTGCTTTAAGCACTAACCGGACTAGTGTTCGCAAGTAGTAATCTTGGTATAATGGCACTCCTTTTCCCCCGAGAATATTCAATTCACGATAGTCTTGATATGGTAATATATCGAATAATGTGAGTTCTTTACAAGATGTCGAGAATTGACTCACCTCTTCACCACAGTGGTCGCAACCTGGCGATAATTCATCCCTCCCTCATTTTTTGTGTCCCTTATTATTGACAAATCTAAAATTACCGGTAAGTAAAAATCCTACTGGAGGTTGTTGTTTATGATTTAGTAGCTGCGTAGTATTAAACGTTAGAATTTTCACGAAGGTTCTTTATATATGACATGGACAACAACAGCAAGCCGAAGATGTGTTGGGTACGAGTTGGATGATGTGGCAAATTGAATGACTGGTGCATATGATTGAAATGGTTAGCTGAAGATGAAATATTTGGGAAAGGAAGAAAGGCAGGCTAAGAATAGACAGAAGGTTTGAAATGGGATACGGGTCGTTGACTTCATGATAAGTTTTTGTATATGGAATCCGAGGTGAGGATATGTGTACTTTCTGTTATGACTGCTATTCTGTAGTATATTAGACCTCTGCTCTAGCAGGAGATAAGGAGGACGGATAAGAAAAATAAAAGGTCCAAAAGGGAGATTTTACAATAGGTTATGAGCGCGGCCCATGCAATACAATAGTCCTCAGGTATTCTCGATTCTCCGCAATGTCTTTCTTGTTCTCAACTCATATTATTCACAATGGCAACTACGCGAGCTGCTGCTGCAGCAGCTGGTACTCCTGCACCTCTACCTCTGGCGACTCCACCCTATGGTAATCCTTTCACCTCCCTCAGCCACTCAATCGAAAAACCGGATGGATCTATGGCTACCGGAAAGAGTAACTATGTTGCAGGGAAGTTTCCCATACACCTTATCCTGCAAGAAAAAGCTCTTGCTCGTGCACAGGAGGATGGAGCTGATGGGGATGGTTCAGCGGACCTGGCAACCAAGGAACGGATCAATAATCTGGCCTTCACAATTATTTTGCTTAATATCGGTAACACCCAAATACCTCGCATTCCAGCAGCATGTAATGCCAAGGAAGCTTGTCAGGCTTTACCCAAGGTCCACCAAGGTATTAGAACCAATGCGAGAATGGTGCTCACATAGAAGATGTGGAGCCTGCACTTGAAGGAAGGACAAGATATGTCAGCACATGCTAATAGCTTCAAAGAACTCTCCACTTAGGTAGGCAACCTCTCACCTGATGGTGTTGGTATACCTGACACGGATCTTGTTTCAATGTTGAGTCTTTCACTCCTGCAGTCATATGAGGCATTGATCATGGCGGTGCAATCGCAGGCAGATAGCATTACTTTTGCTTTTCTCACCAGGAGATTGCTGCAAGAAGCAACGCGGTGACCAGCAGCGCGAAGTGCAAGCGGGGAACATAATATCTAGCAACTCTCCAGTTTTACTGCACGGTCTAGTTTTCGCCCTGGTACCTAAAGGGGTATGGGATATAGTCGCTTGGGAAACAGAGGATCAGGAACAGTAATGCAACAGGGTTCCATGGGGGGTAGCAAAGGGCGAGAAATGCATGATCAATGGAGAGTTACCGGTCCATGTCATTATTGCAACATGGAAGGTTATTGGAAAAACCCATACTTTAAGAGAAAGAACGACATGCAGAAGAGTAGTGGGCTAAGATATTTGGCAATCAGGGGATTAGAGAATTGGATAATCGGAAGCAATGACAGGATTACAGATTCAGGTGCGTGAAGGCATCTGACACCAAGGCAGGAGTGGGTATAAGACTACGTCAGCAGTATGTCTGTATCTGTTACGATCGTGAATGGGAAAGCTATCACCGCCATTGGCCCCAGAAATGTCACCCTACATACTGCATCCAGAAAGGTACCTCTCACAGGTGTGTTACATGTACCTGATATTGGTTGCAAGTTGATAAGTATTGCCAGCATTATAGACAAAGCGTTGCATATGGAGTTTACTGAGAGTGGATGTGTGATCAGTAAACAGAATACAGAAAGGGTAATAGGAAAGTGAGGGGGAAATATTTACTTCGTGACTGTATGAAGAGAGGTAGCATCTACTGGTCTGTACCAATAGAATGCAACTGCAACAACAAAAATCTGGCATAAGCGGATTGCTCACAGGAGTCTGAACAAGCAGGCAATCGGACACGTTACGAATTCAATAATTGACTTGACTGTGGCTGAAGACGTGTTGTTACGGTTAGGAATATATACTGTATGTGCAAAAGGGAAGCAAAGGAGGGAAAGTCTTAGCGGCAAAAGAAAAAAGAGTATGGAGTTATTAGACAGAATTCAGTCCAATATGTGCGGTCCAATCACAACCACAGGAATCATGGGGGACCGCTACTTTCCCACATTTATTGATAAGCAGTCCGAGCGAATTGCTATATCACTACTGAAGCAGAAGTCCAAAGTCGAAGAGAGGTGTAAGCAATTCAAGGCAAAGGTAGAACGACAGTTTGGAGAGAAGGTTAAGTCACTAAGATGTGATAGAGGCGGTGAATACATTGGAAAGGCTTTTAAGTGTTTTCTTTGAGCACATGGCATTGGCCAGCGGATCACACCACGTTATACGATGGAGCACAAGGGGATCGCCGAACATGCCAGTCTGACAATTTGTGATAAGGACAGGTGAATGTTAATTGATTCCAGATTAGGAAAGGAGTTCAGCGGATTTGCAGTACTTGCCGCCGTAAAGGTTATTAAATTGCTACCAGCAAGTGCTCATGAAAATAAGACCCCGTTTGAGCAGTGGTTTGGGACCGAACCATCAATTGGCCACCTGACAGTGTTTGGCTGTATTGCTTATCGACATAGCCTCTTGGCAAACAATGTGGAGATCGGCCCCTAGAGGGAGGAAATATCGCATGATAGGAGATGTGCAAGACCGCAGTAGTCAGGTTTACCGTATCTATGATGAGATCAGCAACCAAGTGATTATTACCAGAGATGTTGTCTTTGATCAAATAACAAAAGCCACACCGGGAGTTGAAAGGTCGGCAACCACGCAAGTCACAGGCTTGGAGATATTAAGAGATTTACGTAGCCAGCAAGAAGATGGGACAGAAGATGAGGAAGGAGAATTGATTAACTCCCAGCATAATGAAGAAAATACTATCAGTGTATCTCTACCACTACCTCCAATTGATCCCGCGGATGATGGTTGGACAACACTGGTTTATGATCAGGACACAATAAGAGTACGACCACGACAAGAACCTGGGAATGAGCTGCGGTGGAATTAGAATTCTGAACTGAGATCTGACAACAGGTCTCCAAGACCACAACATCTACGCCCATAGTGAGAAATGTTTCAGCCAGCTGCATGTCTGGCATTCATGGTTCTGACGGAAGAACGTGTCACATTACGCGAAGGTCTTGCAGGAAGAGATGAACCATCGTGGAAGGCTGCTTGTGAAAGTGAATTAGACTCACTTGAGGAGAATGGAACAAGGGTAGTAGAAAATACCGCGTGGAAGGAAAAAATTGTTGGGTGCAGATGACTATTTCGGAGAAAAGAGGATAGGAGATGGAAGGTTCACTGCGATGCAAAAGGGTTTTCGTAAAAGCCGGGAGTGGACTTCCTGGAAACATTTGCACCTGGTGCAAAGTGTAAAAGGTTTCATGTACTTCTTGCCCTAGTGGCAGAAAATGACTGGGAACTGCACAACAGGGATGTTAAGACAGCTTTCCTTAATGGAGTTCTAGACAAAGAGATATATATAGAGTGTCCAGAAGGAATAAGATATTATGATACATAGCCGGTATTAGTTCTTAGCAATGGGTAGGCGATGCTTCTTTGGATCTCTCGCAACGATACTTCTTCAACCAATCCTTATGATCAGGTGGGAGAGACTCTAGTGTCTGTGATCCGTATCTCCTATCCAAATCTTTCTTCCACTACACTCTTACAGTAGAGTCAGTTCTCGCATTCAGGTATTTGTAAAGAGTGTAAGGGTTTTCCATTCGTAAATGCACAATGTAATAAGTAAGGAAATAACTTACAACAAAGTGTGCAGAGTCTGTCTACTAGCCCTTTTTTTCCTTGTTTCTTGTTTCTTGTGTTTTCTATCTTCCTGTATTCATTGTTTATGGTACAAGAACTTGCCAGCAGTGCTAGGTATGGCATAAACAAAACCTGAATCTCAAAACTCACAGAAAAGAAAGAAACAAATCGCAGCAAGTTATAAAATCTTCCAAGTGGTATCCGATAGCCGACACGAAATCCCCCGCAACTCAAGCAGGTAAATACCAAAATCATACAGAAAAATAAAAAAACCAAGAGAGCAACGACTTCTCCAGGGGAGAAGGAAAACTAATTGTGGGTATCACAATTCAGGGCCTGAAGCCGTGTATCAGAAGCTCTGCACAGTGGTGCCAGTCCTGGTGCGGGGGGTCCCAGCAAGCAGCGGGCATGCCGGGGAGAAAACTGCGGCAGTAACATTCAGGTAATCTACCAGGGAGTGGAGGGCATCCTTAGCAGCCCATAATGAGCTGTCCTGGTCAATGCCCCTGAGACCCAGGAGGTGGCGGTGACTAGGTTCCTTGCAGGACTCGCAGTATATGTTTGCATGAGCCAAGTCCTCCTCATCCTCCTCACAATGTGGAGCAATGGGGGAGGGGTTGTCGGTGAACCAGGAACGTTGGGCAGCGAGGTAGCTTTTGACAGAGCCCATGTGGCGGATTCTGCCCACGATGAACCTTCCCAGGCCCTTGAACCGGTGGGAGGAGAAGGACACGGAGTACTGGCAGTAGGGCAGGGGAGGCAATGGGGAAGTCCAATCCGTGACAAGTACGAACCTCACCGGTACCTTGGCGGACTGGAAGGACGGAATGTCCTCTATCAGTGGCAATTAGCACCCAGGAGGAAGGTCAGCCGAGGCCACTGGATCACGGCGCGCGATGTCAATCAATAGGAGAGTTCGGTATACAATCGCTTCCAACAGAAGATATTGCATAATAGGAGGGCGGTGGGGTGGGATTTCCTGAGCAGAGGGGAATAGACGAAGGTCAGGCTGCAGGTGATGTGCCAGTTGTCCTCAAGGGATGGGAAGGGGGGGGACATGGGAAAGGAAGGGTGAAGTCGCACGGTCGCCAAGTTTGCTTCTGGAGGGCGGCACACGAGTCTGATTGCAGCCAGCCAGTGACGGTGGAGGACTAAGAGTGGGAGGGAGGTAAGGGCCACTTCACCTATCAGGTTCCTAACTGGGGTTGCAGAACAGCTGTTTGTCACCGACAGCTAGACAGTTCTCCCAACGCATGGACTGAAATTTTTTTTTCTTTTGTTTTTCCTTTTTATTGTCCTACATTCTTTGTTTACGGTACAAGAACTTGCATGCAGCGCTAGTAGTGGTATAAAGAAAAACCTTAACGTCAAAAACGCACAACCAGGGAAGGAAAGATCGCACCAATGCTATAAAGTCCTCCAAGTAGTGTGCGATAGCTGACATGGAATCCCTAGGAACTAAAGCAACCGAGTAGAAAACTCATAACAGAAAATAAATCCAAGCGGTTATCAAAGGAAAAAGAAAAGCAACTGTCGGTCAGAGCAAAGCGGGGTGCGGGTACACATCTTCAGGGTGCAAATCAGTAAATCGGGAGACCCTCATCAACTGGAGCGCGTACCAGTGGGGGGTCACCGGGTGCCGGTGGCATGCCGGCGGCATGCCGGGGGTGAAGCCTGTGGTGGTTACGTTTAGGTACCTCGCCAGGAAGTGAAGGGAGTCCATGTTGGACCATAGAGGGCTGTCTCTGCCGAGGTCCGCAAGCCCCTGGAGGTGGAGCTCTCGAGGCTCCATGCTAGGCTCGCAGTAAAGGATAGCAAGAGCGAAGTCCTCCTCATCCTCTTCACAGTAAGGACAGAGGAGTGAGGGGTTGTCAGTGAACAGGGAGGGGTGGACAGCGCGGTAACTCTTGCCTGTGCGCATCTGATGGATCCTGCCCGCTATGAATCTTCCCCAGCCCGTAAACGGATAGGGTCTGAGGGATGCGGTATAAGAGTTGTAGGGCGGGGGGGGAAACTGTGTAGTCCTGTGCCGAAGGAGAGCGCTGCGCAGTAATAACTTGACTGATTGGTAAGAGTGGGTTCCCACCGCTACAGGAACCTGGTCGGGAGGAAGGAGGTCGGCGAGGCCACAGGGACTGGGCCTGAGCGGTTCACGAATTGTGTGGTCCTGTGGCCAATTGCGTATAACGCAAGATGTTTCCGTATAGATGGGCAGGGGTGAGTGGACTTCCCGAGAAGTGGGGCGTTGACGGATGTCAGACCCCTAGTGGATCGGCGGTGGTCCTCCTGGGCCCTAAAGGGGGAGGAGGTCGGAAAGGATGGGTGTAGCCTAGCTGTTGCCGGGTTTGTTTCAGGTGGGGAGGCAAACAAGCCTGATGGCCTCCAGCCGTTGTCGGTGGAGAACTAGAAGCGGGAGGGCAAGAAGAGCCAATTCACATACTATGATGTCAATCGGAGTAGATGAAAAGCAGTTCGTAACCCATCTCTCCACCGCCCTCCAAAAGATGGATATCATGTCCAGCAGGGTGAGGCTTGGTGAGAAAAGGTCCACCCTGTAGAGGAGGATAGAAGAGATGAGGGAGGACGCCAGTCCATGGCAGAGAGAGGGGGAGAGACACTTGCGGGGCCTGGATAGCCATTTGATTGTCTGGAAGGCCCACTGGGCCAAGCCGAGCCTTCTTGTGAAGTGGGAGGTGGTGCCTTAGTTGTAGGCAGTAGATGAGGGCTCGAACCAGTATCCAAGCTATCGTATCAATATGGAGAGACCGAAATGGTGCCCGTCTATCAACACAGAGATCACGGGAGGATGGACCTTCTGCGCCAGGGTGACCCAGTGCATGAGTTCTGTCTTCTGGATCGAGAAGGCCACCCCCAGCCTTCCAACCTTCGCGTGAAGTAGCCGGGTGATGCCTTGAAGCCTCTTGACGTTCCGGTGGTAAGAGCCAGGGGCATCTGTGAGAGTAAAGCCGTCCACATAGGAGCGGATGAGGCCCGGAGGGACCGTGAAGTGCAGGGAGGATAAGTAGATCACAACTAGGGGGGCAGAGATCGGGGACCCTTGGGGGGTGCCAACAGAGACCGGTGAGAAAACAAGAGAGGCCCCTGGGAAAACCAGGCGGCAGGAGTGGCTGTGGAGGAAAGACCTGATCCGCGAGACCATGTACGGGTCGACCGCCTTGGTGGTGAGCCTGTCGCAGAGCATGGGGGCCGAGACATTGTCAAAGCCTCCTTTGATATCGAGGAAAAGGGTTCAGAGCTTAAGCTTGCGGCGCATAACAGGCTGAACCATGTGAGAGAGGGTCGCCGCTACGTTAAAGGTGCGCAAAATGGGAAGGGATCCAGTTTGGTGGGGGGACCGGAGGCCGCGAAACTAGGCGAGGGCAGACAGGCGAGTGGCCTTGACCCTTTCCAGGATCTTGGAAACAGTCTCGAAGAGGACGATGATAAGAAATGACGGGCTGTATTGTAGGAGGGCTGCCCTGGCTGGTGGAGAACAATGCCGCTTGCTTTCTTCAGGGAGGGGGGATGGTTTCCATATCGGACACGAGGGCCAAGGATGGAGGGAAGGATGCTTGGGTTCATCGCGTGGACACTCTTGCAAACAGAGTATGGAATCTGTTCGGGGCCGGGTACGGAGGACAAGGAGGAACTCCGCAGGGCAGCTGTAATTTCTTCCTCCAACAGTGGAGGAACATCGTTAAATTCGCACATAATCACGGGCGGACTCGAGGACTGCTTCTCAGTGAAGACATGGGAGAGGAGGGTTGTGTTTATGTCAATGAGGGCCTTTAGCCGCAGGTATTTGTGGGAATCGGTCGAGAGGCCTTCCAAAGGCATAGCACTTCGCAGTCCAAAGTGGCTCGGGAGCGGCAGATTTCAGGAAATTGTTTGGATAGTCCATCTTGGCCTTCTTTATGACTTTGAAGTATCAGAGGCGTGCTTCCTTGCATCCCTGTTTCGACGAGGGGAGCGGATCCCGCCACGACGACCGAACCGTTGCGTGAAAGGCAGCCTTTGGTGCTGTCAGATCGGGTGGTCCAGCAGGGCTTGGATCTGGGGGAGGGTCTTTTATCCATGGTGTGTAGTCTGAGGACAGTCCTAAGTCTGCCAAGGGCAGTGTCGACCCAGGTCGAGAAGGTGTGGGGCGTGGGGAGGGAGGAAGGGGGGTCGCATCACATGCCTTTAATCGCATCCTCAAGGGAGGTCCAGTCTGTCTTCGCCCACGCAGGGGCAGAGGGGGGAGGGCGACCCAGCGGCTGTGAAAGCGATATGAGGGCGGGGACATGGTCTGACCCCATTAAGGGCAGTGGTGTGTCCCATGACTGAAAGTTGGGGGACAGAGAGGAGTTTGCAAATGCAAGGTCTCTGACTGAGGGGCACAGACCGGGGTCAAAGGGGAAGTAGGTAAGAATACCAGGTGTGTTTAAGAGGGAGATACCCTACTCCGCAGCCCTCTCAAAATAAGAGGCAGAGGCACCCAGATCCGAAATTGAGAAAAGACGGCCAGGGTTGGCTGAGGGGTGGTGGATATTGAAATCTCCGACTACCAGTATTGGGGTGGAGGTGTGGGGGAAAGCAACCTCCGGAGGGACGGTTCGGCGAACGGGGGGACTATCCCGCGTGCTGTAGAGGTTCACAACCATGACCCTGGTAATGAGGGAATCAAAGAAACCAGCACGAGAGTGAAAATCAACGGCCATCCAGTCCCTAGCGTCCGTAAAGACCACTAGGACTGAAAACTGCTGATTGGGGGAGAGGTGGAGGTAGCAGGCCACTCGGGGCTTGCCGCCCGTGGGGCAACGGGGTAGAAGGGGTTTGAACCCGGGGAACAACGGAGGTCTGGTTCTGTGCAGGGGGGGGTCCTGGAGGGCAACAAGGGTAGGGGGTAAAGGAACCAAGAAAAAGAATTGGAAAGGGAAAGAAACACATCCCAGCTTCCCAACCAGTGGTGTTGTAGAATGGATATCGAGTTATGTGAGACCGCGGCCACCGTGGAACTCATAGGAGAGCAGTGACCAACCATTACATGCCTTCCAGCATCTCAGGTTCCAGGAGAGGAGTGGGAGATCCCTACCATGCAGGGTTCAGCAGTGCACCTCCTAGAGGTGTTGGGGCGGGAATGGGGGACGTGCTGGGGGCACATCACCACGCCTAGGGCGAGTTATTTCACGCGAGAAGGGGGGCAGGAGTGCTCGTGAGCCAGTAGAAGGACCCTCGCCGGAGTTGTTCATTGTGTCCAAAGCATCCTCATTCCCAGGTTGAGGGAACTCTCCACGGGCGGGAGGGGGAGGAGGTCTGGATGGCCACTGCCTACCAAAGGCAGGGTGCCGGCCTTTGCAGACGGCGCACATTGAGGGGGAGGTGGGACAGTAGTCAACAACTGCTCTGAGATTACTGCCCTTAGGGCAGGTGGGGTTCTGGCACCTATGTGCCAGTTTTCTGTGCGATAGCGTACAGATCGGGCAGACAGGGTGGTCAGTCTTGCATCTACCTGAGTGGTGAGCATACTCTCAGTCGTTACGCGATTGAGTAGGGCTGTTAGCCGAGTATGCCCTCTCGATCTTGCATCGACAGCAGAAAAGGTATGCGTTGCCCAACATTGTGGCCTCTTGTTCAGGAGCAACAGTTACAACCACTGAGGTTGCACTCTTGAGGACACGGGAGTCACGGGCGATGTTCAGGTAATGGGCGGACAGGATCTGGACGTTCTTAACATTCAGGACAGTGTTGCTAAGAGATTGCAGGAGGTCTGTGTCATCCGCAAGGAGGTACGCGATGGCGAGGGAGTGAATTGCCAGTTGGACTTCCGTAGAGGCTGGACGAAAAGGGAGCCAAGGAGCATTACCTATGGGGAAAGAATGGTTCAATTTGGCCGTTATGGTCTCGTAGTATGGTCCGCATGCGATTGAGGGAACATACGGGGAGAGAGCGAGAACGCTTATTGCACCTCTGTCGTTAACACCGGCAGAGAGGAATAGAGGCAGTGTTCAGCCGGCTTGGCAGAGGACGGAGGGAGCAATGTCAGGAAAAGAGGCGGCCACGGGTTCCGACTATGAGTCAGGGAAAGGGGAGACCTGGGAGCGAAAAACCTTCTCTCAGCGGGAGGAAGGCTCCCGGGTCCTTTTGAGGGGGCCAAGGGTGCCGAGCCAGATGCCAGCGGGGCAGCTGAGCGGGTATTCTTCGCTCTGTTTGCCTTTCCTTTCCTCTTCTGACCAGTGGACGCGGCCTGAGCGTAGGAGGAGAGCGTGGACTGTGCCTACATTCAAGGGACATGGTGGAACTCGGAGAGGTGGGGGTATTTGCCTTCCCTGTATGTCTAGGCCTCCCACAGGCGTGGGAATTTCGCCACATACAGGGCCGAGTCGCCGCACCATTTCCGGTCATTGATGCGGTAGCAGGCGATATCCGTGTCACCCCTCCCAGCGTAGGGAGGGGTAATCTCACCGGCAGGTGTTGTGGTAGGGCGGGACGTGGTGGGCTCCTTACCATTTTAGGAAGGAGCTGCCCAAGCCGTGCTGGTGGTGGGCGCTGCAGGTATGGGACATTGCGGTGGGGATTGTTAGTGGTGTGCTGGTTGAGGGAGGGCGGTGGTCAGATGTGCCGCGAGGTCCCTCACCGACAGTTGAAGGGCGGAGAGTGATGGTGCCGTCGCGTCATTTTGGCTGGGGGGAGGAGGAGGGCACTGGGGCTTCTCTCTGTGGGAGGAGAATTCTTCGACCTGTCCTGAAAGGGGGACGACTTCCTGGGCCAGTTTGTCAATCTGGGCGGAGATGGACCTAGATGCCAAAAGCGAGGTGCAGAGGAAGGGGAGGATGATGGCCTCACCGGGGGACAGGTCGTCAGGCTCCACAGAGCTGATAGGTGGGAAGAGTTGGTTGCAGATTCACACATCTGTCGAGGACCTCTCAAGTAGCTTGAGAAGAAGGCGGACATGGGGGCGCAAACCTGACAAAGAGGAGTGCGCGGAAGGAGAAAGGGCAGCTGCAGCCATACCTGTCGCAACAGGGAGGCCTCGGCCTATTGGTCTTCTAAGGGTAGCAAGGAGGTACGGGCACACCGAACACTGATAGTGTTGCGGATGAGGTAGAAATATAGGGGGAGGAACATAGCGGAGGGGGAGCATCCCCATCAACACAGCTTTTTTTTTCTTTTTTTTTTTGTTTTATCTTCATGTATTCGTTGTCATTTAGGGTACAAGAACTTGCATGCAGCGCTAGTTATGGCATAAACAATCCCCATTCCTCCTTCCAACTACGCCGAGCGTATCCCCAGGACCCTCGCGTATGGTCCTAAACGCACATCTCGCCCCAAAGAAAAACCCGTCCCTACCTCGCAAGCGAACTCAGAGAATAGGAGAAGCCTAACTAAGAAGAAAGCAGGAAAA